>CM046674.1:27486101-27841666 GCA_025594165.1 Tamias sibiricus
GTTGAAGAAGGAATAAATAGGCTTATGCTTTCCTAGGTACTCTGTATGCTATGTCCTGCAGTTTGTCTGTCTCTGGTTTGTTCACTGTCTTGTTTACCCCTGCTGAGGGCCCCTTGTTTCTTTCCCTGTTGGATCTGATACCCAGAATGTCATTGTGCAGCTGCCAGGGTTGCCGTTATATGCAGTGAAGGTTCCAGGGTCTTTTGTCTCCCTGCTGGAGAAGTGACTCACAGCACACACTGTGTTGTAGGTGGACAATGCTTACTGGCTGTGGACATTCCAAGGACGCCTTCTGCAGAAGAATAATAAAGATCGATTCTGCCAGCTGCTCTGGAGACCACGGCCCCCGACACTTCTCAGCCAGGAACAGATAAAGGTGTGGGAGTCTCTCTGGGCTCAATGGGAGCAGTGTGGCACTATTTTTTCCTGTGGTAGTGGAGGGTAGAAACAGGATATTTCTGGACAGGACTTTGAAGAGATTCAAGAACAGTGGGGACTAAATGGAAAAGGATAGTTTCAGGATTGTCAACATAAATTTTGGGGTTGTTTAGGAAAATTCTGCATTAACCGGGAGGGGTGGACAGAGAGATGCTAGGAGCTATTAACAGTCTGTGTGGGATTAGGAGAGACACATCTGGGATTTATGTAATTGTTAAGTAGGTGAGTGGTATCAGACTAACACCAAGAGGAGAATAGAAATCCCAGGAAAAAGTCACTCTGGATGAAGTGAAAGGGAAACCATGGTGCGCCTCAGTGCCCCAGGTGCCTCATTCTGAAATCACTGAGGAGTTGTTTCATGTTAGCAAGTTTGAAAGCTGCGTTTGTGGTTCTTGCTTTGAATGTTAAATCCTGGGTGATTTGTTTTTGTTTCAGCAAATTAAAAAGGATCTGAAGAAATACTCCAAGATCTTTGAACAGAAGGACCGTTTGAGCCAGTCAAAAGCATCAAAGGTAAGCCTCACTCTGAAAACTGAGGGGAATGCTAAAGCTGCCATGGCACAGGAGAACCAGTGTGGGGGGAGAGGTGGGGGAGGAGGGTGTGTGCTGCTTGCCTCCATGAGACAGGTGGGGGCGCTGCTTCTCCTTTGGACGCTGATCTGTTCTGGGGCAAGGCAAGCAAGTAGGCCAGCAGCTTTGGGCTTGGTGTCACACCTAGAACAGATGCTTAGCCTTCGCCCTGTTGCTGGCTGGCTTTTCAAATATGGGGTCAGGGAGCAAGGACAGGAAGAACACTGAGAACTGATGTGTTCCTTGCATGAAGAGTTCTCTGTAAATGGAGTGGTGGGTACATCGCCCAGTAGGATGCAGGCCACTTGTGGCAGAAAGCTTTCACTTTGGTTAAGCAAAAACATGAAGATGAGTCATGTTAATTCTGTGACTTTTCACCTAACTGTACTTAGGAATTGGTCGAGAGGAGGAGAACCATGATGGAAGATTTCCGGAAATACCGAAAAACGGCCCAAGAACTCTACATGAAGCAGAAAAACGAACGTCTAGAACTGAGAGGAGGTAACAGGTTCTGAGGGTATCCAGAAGTGGAGAGGGCTTCCCAGCCTGTGGGTGGTGCGACTCCTTAGTGCAGTGCCTCTCTCCTACGCCAGGCTGTGGCTGTAGCTTCTGCAGCTGCCAGTGAGCATCCATGATCCAAGGGTCAGCACACTTTGTCCTCTCAGGGGTGGACACCGATGAGCTGGACAGCAACGTGGATGACTGGGAGGAGGAAACCATTGAGTTCTTTGTCACTGAGGAGGTGATTCCTCTTGGGAACCAGGAGTGACCTGAGCACTGTGTGGTAAGACCGTCCTTGCTGTTTTGTTGCCCCTTGTTAGAAAATGCTTTGTTGAAGGTGGAGCGGGCCTCAGGGTCAGCCAAGATTTTTGTGTGTGGAACGTAAAGAGCAAGTTCAGAGCTGCTCTAGGGACCTGACACAGCCACCTGGCCAGTTAGGAGAAGGTGTCGGACACCTTGGATTATGAATGAGGTTGATGGGAAGAGACGGGGATCCAGCCTGACCATCTCTGGAGGGCTTTGCTGGTGGACAGCCTCAGGGTGCCCACAGGAAGAAGAGTTGGGCACAGCAGCTGTGACTCCCTGTGCCAGTAACTGTCAGTTCTGAGGCAGAACTGCTTAGTGACCGTCTCTTCTCCTCGCTTCATGGCTGTCTAGGGACAAGAGTACTAAGCCACACAGTGCCTTTGTGCTCGGGTGCTTTGTGGCTACCCACAGTGGGCCATGGACTCCAAGGATGGTGTTTGCATTGGGAGCTTCCAAGGTGGCTGCTCATTGGGGGGGGACACTGGCGCCTCCTGTGGTCACCTATTCATTCCTTTGTTGCAGCATCACCACATCGTGCCCTGAAGCGGAGGCCACCCTTTTGCAGAGAGCCTGCACAACTCTGAATCTGCACCTGTGCTTTCTCTCACTCTGGGCTGTGAATGCACCTGGGATTCTTCCATCCTGACACTTTTTTGTGCCTTTAAACCCCTGGTGTGCACAGTGGGGAGGTTTGGAGGCACTGCTTTGGTTTTTCTCATCTGGGTTTTGTCAACCACCAGTGTTCGTGAGCAGACTCACAGCGGTGCTCCTGTCGTCTCCTCTCCTGCTGCGGTGGTGTTCCGGGGGTTCCACCTGCAGCTGAGCTGGGTTTTAGTTCAAGGACTCACTGTTGTCTATGTGGGCCAGTGTTGGGTGCGTCCTGGAGACTGGCAGGGGGACAGCACACTGCCTGTGTCCACCGAGCTCAGAGGCACCATGGCTGTGACCCTGTGGTGCAGGTGTGGCAGGTTCTCTCAGCAGGTTGAATGTGGAAATAAAGCAACCCTGTATGAAAAAGCTGTCTTTTCTCCTCTTTGCATGTAGGTAAGCGCCTTGACTCTGGTGCCTCTGTTCCCCTTCTCCCAGTGTTAAGGGTCTGTAGCCAGGCCTGGTGCCCGCAGAGGAACTGGCAGTCAGTCATTTCACACATACACTTGGCTTGCAGGGAGCATGGTGGCCCGCCCAGAGAACCCAGCCTCTCCCTCCCACTCTGCTGCCTTTCCAGCCATGAGTTGGTCCAGTGGGTCCAAAATAGTTTCTTGAGCTTTTTCATTCTATGAGAAGGAAAAAAAAATGCATGTCATTTCTCGAGAACCCTTTAGTGTTTCTGGAGTTAGTTAGAAAGTTTGTATTGAGTGCATCCGTTCAGCCACTGTGATGTCCTCAGAATATTTACTTTTACTGTTGAGAAGGGCATGAACAGATCCCTGTGGTTTCAGTCATTTTCTCTGCAGTGTCTTGCCACCCATCCGTGCCTTGTGATATTGCAGTCTCTCCCACCTCCTTCCCTGCATCTTACAGAGCCTGAAGTTGTGCTAAAGTAGCAGGATACACAGGAGGGGCTTTCCAGGATCCACAGCCATGCAACATCTGCAAGCCTGAGGCATGCTTGAGATGGTGGGATAGGCTGATCCACAGGGCAGGGACAGAGGCCAAGTGCTGCCCTTGAGACACTCAGTTGGACCCTGATAGGTTGCTGCCTGGTCCCAAGCTCCTTGCTGACTGTCCTCAGGAGTGAGGCTGTGCCCCAAGCTCATCTGTGGCCTGTCATGGAGGCTCCAGGGTGACTGACTGGGTTTCCCTGCGGCATGGAAGGGGCTTTGTACCTTTCCCTTCTTGAGCCTTCCTCTCCCTCTGGTTTCTCTAGATTCTGTCACTGTTGCTGTCCTGCCATGTTTCAACCCACACCCCTCGGCACCCATTTTTATAGTATTCCTGTTCTAGAATGCTCTTTTCTAACTTCATGGCAAAAAGAAGAGGCACACTGTTCTATCATTAACAGGTTTTTTTTAACTTTAAAATATTTTTTTCACTGTTTTAATTTGTAATTGTTTTACATGATTTAATAATAAAAGAATTTCTGAAACACTGGTGCTGGCTCTTCTGAAGTAGAGATGGAGTTCCCAGGGTGATCATTTTTAGGGGAAGTAACTGATCTATCCCAGAGCCAGAGGAGGGGGTGCCCCCACTGCTCGGGGGCTATTGGGTGGGCCTGGGCCCTCTGAAGCCTTGTCTTGGTCCTGTCTCCATGAAGCAAAAGTGGTCATAGGAGTGCCTTGTTCTGTTGATCAGGCCAGGGCTTTCACTTCCAATGAAGAGGGTTGGGGGACTTAGCTTTTAAAGGGTTGATCTCCCTCAAATCATTGATGTGGCAAGTGTGTCTGGATACCAAGAAGAGAAGAGGAAAGTGACCCAAGTGTGAACTCTGCCCTTGCACAGACCATCCAATGGTTTCCCAAAAGCAGCACAGTGGTTTATTGAGGAGGAGGGATTAATTAGCTGGGGCTCAGCTTTTGCCAACTGTCCAGCTCTAGTCAGAATACTGAAGGTTGGCTCAGACTTGGGCTTTACAAACCCTGGCTTTGTGTGACTTCCATCAGTATGCAAGAGCACTGTCCTATTTGTAGCATCTCCATGACTTTGGGCTGGGCTCCTGTGACCCGGCTACCTGCATGGCCTGGCGGGTGCAGTCTGCTACACTGGGTAGGTTCATAGGCAGTGCCTTCTCCAGGGACTGCAGTGGAAAAGTTGAGCACAGTGTGTAAGTGAATACAACCTGAGCAGCCTCTAATCAGGCCCTGGATGTGCAGATGAATAGTGTGGGAGAAGGGAGAAATTGCATCCTGATACATCAGAAACTTGAAAGTCATATGGAAAAGGGCATTTACAGTTTGATTATTTCCTTTAGCTGTTGCTAGTCATCCCCTTGGGTGGGAAAGCCCCAAGATGACCATGACCTGCTGCAACTGAGGCAGCCCCTGAGGTGTGCCATTGCTCCTGGGCTTGAGGTGGGAGGGGGGATCTCCATCCTGCAAAGACCAAGTGCAGGCCCTGTCAGGGCTGGCCCACCATAGACCAGTGAGACCTGTGGACATGGGGTTGCTATGGCATTAGATGGTGCACAGATAGGAAGCCTGAGCTGCCTTCCGGTTACTGTCTCGTGCTCCTGTCCTGGTCTTGGAGAGGTTCGTAAGCATCACTCCTGGGACCCAGCTGATGTCATGGGGCAGGGCGGGGCTTAGACCGCACCTGGCTCTCTTTCTGCCAGGATAGCAGCCAGACCCTGTTCTGCAGCATGCCTTCCCACCAGGTCTGTGGCCCTTCCCCAGCCCGGGGTAGCCCAGCCTTGAGGGAGATGGAGCCCAAGGACCAGCAGCTCATGGTAAGCACCCCTCTCTCACCCACTGAGTCCCCTGCCCTCCCAGTTCTCACTTCTCTTATACTCTGGACCCACCACCCTGGGTCAGTCATCTCACGTCCAGGACCCTACCTCTGTTCCCTGTTTTCTTCCCAGGGACCTAATGGCCCCATGCCCTCTTCACCCTGTCTCCAGACTCCTTACCCCCTGCCCTGTGACCCTCCCTCCCCAGGGACCTTGGGGCCTGGATCAGGACTCAGATGGGGGCAGGACTGTGCTCCTCAACCCCTACATAGGCCCCATCCAGACCCATCTGTTAGGTGACTGGACCTCAGCTCTTCTGACTTTGGGGGAACTAAAGCCAGGGACTGGCCCCAAGTGTGGCCTGGTTAAAGCAAAATTGGCCACAGTTCATATATACTCCAATCCCAGCCATCTTCCATGCTCCACCCCTTAGATAAGGCCCTCAGAGAATATAGACATGCAGTGACCATGGGTTTCCTTGTGGAAAGTAGCTTCTTCTGAGTGCTCACTGCGGGCCTGGGGTGGTTCCCTCCAGAGCTGTGTGACCTTAGGCAAGTGCTTCTGTGTGCCTCAGAGCCTTCATCTGGTCCACAAGGGCGACATAACCATGTATTACTCAAAGGGTTGCTGCAAGGCATAAATAATTTCATGCCATTGTTATGTTAGGTCAGGGGCTGGTGTATGACTTGGTATTGGAGCCCTTGCTTTGCTTGCATGAGGCCCTGGGTTCCATCACCAGCAACATAAAAAACAAAACAGAAGGGGAAAAAATGGCAGATCCTAAAGGGCTCACCCTGCTTACCTTAGTATGTATGGGATGGATCAAAGGAAGACAGGAGGGAGTTTGGCTGGGGGTCTTGCTGTTTGAGGAAGAAGAGGGAGCAGTCTTAAAGGGACCCATGTGAACGTACTGCTCCTGTCCTACCCACAGGTGGCGCTTCGAATCCGCCCACTCAATGCAGCAGAGCTGGAGGAAGGAGCCACTGTCATTGCCCACAAAGTGGGGGACCAGGTGAGGTTGGAAGGCTCAGAGGACAAGTCCAGGGTAGCTGTGAAGCTCACCCAACCATGCACATTTACTTGTGTCACTCATTTCTCTCAACAAACACTTATCCAGTAGCTCCCACCAAGGGTCAAGTGGAAGCTGACAAGGGCCCCACCAAGTTTGTTTTAATACTGTGTATAATGTTGAGGAGTTCATCAGAGCTGCTGTGGTAAAGAAAGACCTCTGGTGAGACACTGGAGCAGGGCCAGGAGAAATTGGGCAGAGTGGGCAGCAGGCTGGAGCCCTGAAGCAGCCAGATGTGACCTATTTGAGAAGCATCTGGAGTGAGCAGAAGAGGCTGGGAGAGCAGTTTTAGTAGGCCCAGGTCTAGATGTGCTTTCAGAGTCCCAAGAGATTCTCCTTCACACTCGACTCACTGCCATTGCTAGGGATTTCTCCTTAGAGACAGGCTCAGAGCCAAGCTACCCACACGGTTAGTAAAGCTTTTGCCCTTGATTGCCACCTGCAGGAGCAAATGCCAAATTTGGGGTATGTCATTGTTAAGTGGGTGGGTTTTTTCATTTGTCATTAGGAAGGTGTCTTCCATGAGGAATGAAATATGGCTCCGGAGAGGTTATTGATGCTCAAGCCTGAAGGACCCAGATCTTGGTGGTAGGCAGTCCCTGTTGACAGCTGTGCCCTGGGGTGGTGGTACCCAATCCTGGTTTGGCAGGTCAGGAAAAAGACAAGTGGACAGAACATCTTGGGGGTGGATGGCTGGCAAAGAGGTCAGGATGAGTCAGCACTTTAGTTTCAGAAAACTAAGCTAAAAACACAAGACCGCTATTACATAGAAGGAGCAAAAAGTTTTGTAGGAAAGGATGTGGATCTGCTACGAAGGTTGTATATTAAGGTGGGAACACTTAGCGTCACTGTACTGACACTCATGAGGTCACAGCATGGTGCAGTCAGTGGTGCAACTGTCATCGGATAACAGTAAGCCAGGAAGTGGTAGAGAACTGAGATGCCACCCCCAGCATGCCCGTGTGCAGTATGGTGGTGCAGACCCAAGATCAGTGAGAACAGTGGACAAGAGCTTCACACAGGCTCGTAGAATCTCTCTGTGCGCTGTAGATGGAGTTCTGAGACCGGAGTTCACATCACATACGGTTGACCGTTTTAAAGTGCACCACCCAGGGGTGTTTAATCCATCCTCAGGACAGTGTTACCGGCATCTCTATCCAGTGACAGAAGGTTTTCCTCACCCCAAAAGGAGGCCTCATACCTCTTCCCCCTCTTCCTGACCTTGGAAGCCACCAGTTTGCTTTCTGTCTCTATGGATGCTGGACATTTGGTTTAAATGGAATCTTGGAGTATGCAGCCCATTGCTTTTTCCATCTAGCCTGACGTGTGTGAGAGTTATCTCTGTTGCAACATGTTTATATATATATATGTGTGTGTATATATATATATATATATATATTTATTTATTTATTTATTTTTTGTACCAGAAATTGAACACAGGGGTACTTAACCACTAAGCCACATCCACAGCCCTTTTAATTATTTTTTATTTTTTGGTTGTAGTTGGGCACAATACCTTCATTTCATTTATTTATTTTTATGTGGTGCTGAGGATCTAACCCAGGGCCTCACATGTGATAGGCGAGCGTACTAACCCTGAGCCACAACCCCAGCCCATCCACAGCCATTTTTATTTTTATTTTTTTGTGGTGCTGATGATTAAACCCAGGCCTTATGCATGTGAGGCAAGAACTCTACCAACTGAGCTACATCCCCAACCCTCCTTTTAATTTTTTGAGACAGGATCTCCAAAAGTTGCTTAGGGCCTCTCTAAGTTGCTGAGGCTGGCTTTGAACTTGGCTATCTTCCTGCCTCAGCCTCCTGAGTCACTGGAATTACAGGCATGCATCACCCACACCTGGCATGTTTTATTTTAACTTTTTTTTTTTTTTTTTTTTGGTACTGGAGATTGAACTCAGGGGCACTCGACCACTGGGACACATCCCCAGCCCTTTTTTGTATTTTATTAGAGACAGGGTCTCACTGAGTTGCTAAGTGCCTCGCCATGGCTGAGGCTGGCTTTGAACTCGCAATCCTCCTGCCTCAGCCTCCCAAGTACTGGGATTACAGGCGTGCGCCACCGCGCCTGGCTTTATTTTAACTTTTTATGGTGAAGTAACTTCAAATCAATTGAAAAGTTGCAAGAGTCCTATAGAGCTCCCACGTTCCCTGTGTCTAGATTTTCCAGATATTAACATATTTCCATGTTTGCCTGCCCTCCTCTCTCCCTATGGTGAAGACCTTCTTTCTGGAGTGCTTGGACTAAGTGGTGGGCATTAGGGCCCTCTCCACCCAAATATTTTGGCATATGTCTCTTGAAAACAAGAACATTCTTGTATCTGACCTCAGTGCAGTGACTGAAACCAGGAAGTTCATGTTGATCTATTATTATCTAATTTATAGGCACTCATATTATGCTGATTTTTCTCAATAATGTTCTTTATGATAAAAGAAAAAGTTGGGCTGGGGTTGTGGCTCAGTGGCAGAGTGCTCGCCTCGCACGTGTGCGGCCCGGGTTCGATCCTCAGCACCACGTAAACATAAATGCATTGCATTGTGTACAACTAAAGTAAATAAATAAATATTAAAAAAAAAAAAGAAAAGAAAAAGTTTTTGGTCCAAGAGTCATGCAGCTGATATATATACAAGATTTTCTGTTACTCTTTTTTTTTAACCTTTATTTTATTTATTTGTTTTTATGTGGTGCTGAGGATCGTACCTCACACATGCCAGGCAAGTGCTCTACCATTAAGCCACAATCCCAGCTGATATTTTTGAACACCCAGGACTCAGTGATCTCCCATAGTCACCCCTCACAGCCCTTAACAGATGGGTTCTATGATCACAGCCATTTTACAGAGGAGGAAACTGAGGCCTGGAAAGTTGAGGCAAAGGATCTGAGGCCTACCTGCTGGTAAGAAACAGGAATCCAGGCTACAGGGCTACAATACGCATTTTTTTTCCTAGTTGTTGGTGGACCTTTATTTTATTTATTTATATGTGGTGCTGTGAATCAAACCCAGTGCCTCACACATGCTAGGCAAGTGCTCTTCCACTGAGCCCCAGCCCCAGCCCTTCAGAGCACACTTTTGTGGCTCCCAGCACCATCAGCCCCCTTCCTGGCTCTGCTGAGTTAGGAGTCCCCAACAGAGACCTGCCTGCAGTGGGTGCACATGGGCCTGTCCCTGCCATGTACTGTCCAGTGACCGTCTCTGTCCTTGGAAGGAGAAGAAAGGCACAGGAAAGAGAGTTGTCTTATGTCATGGAACAAGTGCTGGCCAGAAGCCAAGAGTAGCCCTGGGGACCTGGACCCAGCCCTGCCACCAAATCCCCAACAACCTCCAGCAGGTCCTTGCCTCCCAGGACCTCTCTTTCCAAAGCTGTGAACAGATGGAACGGGTCGGGCTGCGGCCAGATGGTGGGGCTCTTGGTGTGGCCCAGCAGAGTCCCCCAACTCCATGGTTCCTCTCAGGTCCCCACCAGCCAGGATGTGTTTGGCTTCTAATTGCTTTAGTCTCCCCCACCTCCCAATTCCCTGGGAAAGGCTCCTTTGAACCTCTCTGTCCCCAGAGAGCCTAATACACTTTGCTTTTTAATTGCGTATTTATGTGAGGTCGGAGACACTGAGTGGGGGTTGGGGGAGATCAGGCTTTCAGAAACAAAGCTTGTGGTTGGAGGGTTTGGATGGTCCTTTTGTTCACTTTCCTTTCTCTGGCTTCCCCTCCCACCCCTGGCCCCAGCCAGAGGCAAGAGCTGAGAAAGAATGAAATACTCAGAGCCTATGGGTTGACTATGGTGTGAGGTTGCCAGCCTGCACCCCACGGTTTACAAAATCCCTTATCCCCTTTTGTCCCCTTAGTTCATGGAAGGGTTTGTCACACAGGCCTTGGCCCAGGGTGCACACTGCTGAGCTGGGCTGTACCAAGCGTGGCTGGGTCGCCCTCCTCAGGCTGCAGTTTGAGGGACATTTATGGGATGAGTGTGAATGTGGCTGCAGAGCTCAGCAGACCTGGGGTTGCTGACAGTCATGCCTTGGTGGTTCAATAGCAAGAGACATCACCCCCTCAGAAAGAGTGTGGAGGGGGTGCCAGGGTGGGGCGTGGTTCCTCACCGCACCAGCAACTTGAGCACAAAGCGTTCAGCCCTTCTCGAATCCAGACCTCGCCCCTGGATGTGGTTCAGGGTGGGTGACCAGCCTTCCTCTGCCCCCTGTCTCATTGCTCCCAGGTGGTTGTGCTTATGGACCCCAGCGAGGATCCTGAGGACCCTCTGCGTGCACACCGGTCACGGGAGCGCACCTTCATTTTCGACACTGTTTTCGACCAGCAAGCATCCCAGGTGCCACCCATCTTCCCTCCCCCATCCACATTGAGCTGCAGTGCCCTTTGGGAGGGACTGGTGGCTAGGCCATCTCATCTGTCTTCTCCCCAGGTCTCCCTGAAGAACAAGGTGGGTGTGGGCAAAATACCCACCCAGGGTTCAAGAGTAGGAGGCCCTTCTGTGGACACAGGGGCCCCCAGGTGCTGGCACTGCTAGGAGGCTTCTCTTTAATTCATTCTCTCACTACTTCATTCCACAAGGCGGGGCCCTGTCCTGCCCCAGTTGAGACACAGTCCCTGCCCCACATGGTGCACATCTCAGCAGAAGAGGCAGATGAGAGCGAGGGGAGAATAAGCTTGTTTGTAACATCTGCTGTACCGGGCCAGGCAGGGGTGGGCAGGAAGGGCCTTTCTGAGGAGAGACATTTATGCTGAGACCTGAAGGAGGAAGGAGCCAGCGTGAGAACAGAAGAGGGAGGGGCCCACGTGGAAGCTCCGACATACCCATTTCACAGGTGGGGTGCCTGAGGCTCTGCAAAGCCACATAGTGAGGCCCAGAGCTGGGCACTGGGGTCTAGTGTGAAGACCCACTCCTTCACCTTCACATCACCACCACCAGTTAAGGGACAGAACACTGACCAGTGTGTCATCTGCCCCTCACTTCTGAGTGGGACCTGGATACCCCACATTACAGAGGGAGCCAGGGCTCAGGGCATGACAGTGAGAGCCAGTCCCGAGGACTGGTCACCTTCCCGGCTGGACAGGAATTGGACTCTATACCTCAGTGGAGAAGTTGTGGAGTTTGTGGCCATCTCCAGCCTACCACTCTTTCTGACCTGCACCGTCTGCCCTCTGGACCTCAGAGGCCAGGTTCCCATGGACGGCATCTCAGCGAGGATTGCAGAGTGCACCAGAAGGGCCTGCTGGAAATACACTGGCCACCTGCTGGCACTAGGAATGTCCCCCTCGCTTCAGGACTTGTTGGGGAGCAGAGCCCAGCCCCCACGGCTGTCTGAGCAGGCTGGCTTTCCTCGTTCTTGGGGCCTTCATGGCATCGAGGGTGGGAGGAACTGCTCACTGACAGGCATCCTGCGGCTGCTCTGTGCCGTGTCTGTGCTCCAGGCCCCAGTAAACCTCGTTTTACAAACCTCACAGCAACCCTGCGACATACACGAGAACATACCCTCCTTCTGCAGATGAAGAAACAGGTCTCTGGAGGTCAGCCACCTGCCTAAGGTCACACAGAGTGCTGCAAACCCCGGGTTCTGAATGTATATTTGAAGCTAGAGGGAGGCAGTGCCAACTTTGGGGTCTCCCAGCCCAGGCTCAGGGGAGCTGTGACCAGTCAGTGCTACAGGTGGTATCATGGGTGGAGAGCAAGGTCCAGAGTGGGCACCCAGGAGATGCGACAGAAGGGGTGTCTGCTGTTTCTGTCAGGCCGGTGGGACCTGCACAACGCACCAGCCCTGGAGTCTCTCCTTGGACTCCCCTGGGGACCCCAGTTCACCACCCACACAATCCTGTTCTTGGTGCTGCTGCCTTGTATCATGGTCCACCTGCCCACCATCCAGTTTAGACTCATAAAGATGGGTCAGATACTCTTCACATACTTCCAAGTCCTGTTGCTCCTTCTAGTCCTTTGTGTTCTTTTCTGCTCTCAATTCTCCCAGAAGCCCTGGGAAAGACTCACATGTGTTTGGTAGCTATCACGCAGTAGGCCTCCTGGTGGCAGCTCCCTGTTATCTTCTCATTGAATCTGCACTCAAAACTGGCCTGTGAGGTCAGCACTGTTTCACACCATAAGGCTTGGCATGGTGGATGCAGTGCCCAAAAGCTACCCAGTGACAGCCTGGGGTTAGTACCCAGGCATTTCCAACACCAGGCTTTTCTCTAGCCTCCCTCCTGTGTGTTCCTGTGCACGTCCAGAGAGAGCAGACATTTGTAGATTCTGTCCTTGCCAAGCAGTCTGATGGTCAGACTTGGGCTGGGCTGTCCTTTGACTATTCTTTTGTCTGCAGGAAGACGTGTACTGTGCCACCATCCAGCATTTAGTGGAAGGTGTCATTTCTGGATACAACGCAACAGTGTTTGCCTACGGTCCCTCAGGTACCTACTGGGGCTGGTGGCAGTGGGCCCTTTTAACGGCATCAGGTCCCTGTGTGGGGGCACCCTGCAGGCTTTCAGCAGCTCTGGGGATAGGTAGAATATTATTTTTCCACCTATGAGATGCAGTTTAGGGGGATTTGGGGAACTTCTCCAAGGTCATGCAGTCATGAGGGATGATTCTGGAATTGCACCCAAGCCTACACTTTGTTGCCCACAAGAATGCATAGACTGGGCTGGGGTTGTGGCTCAGCGGCAGAGCGCTCGCCTCGCACGTGCGCGGCCTGGGTTCGATCCTCAGCACCACGTAAACATAAATGCTATTAAATTGTGTACAACTAAAGTAAATAAATAATTAAAAAAAAAAAGAATGCATAGACTTCTCTGCAATTACAAATTGGGCTCTACAAGCATTTACAAAGCTAAGTTACCTCTCATCCCTAAAAACTAGAACCACAGAGGGTTAAAGCTGGGTGAGCCCTAACCCTCCCACTATTTAGACAGGCCCTAAGAAGCACCTGGCCAAAGTCACGTTGTGTGCATCTGTTCCATTCATTCATTCAATATGCATAGCAAGGGCTAGGGTTGTGGCTCAGCGGTAGAGTGCTCGCTTAGCATGCGCTCACCCGGGGTTCAATCCTTAGCACCACATACAAATAAACGCATTGTGTGCAACTAAAGCAAGTAAATAAAATATTTAAAAAAATATGCATAGCAAGCCCTACCATGTGCCAGGCTTTAGAAGGAGAAGAGCAATATGTTCCTCACCTTTATAGGCAGAGAGATGAGGGTGACATTGAAGCATCCCTGATAGGGAGGCACCTCCTTACATAATGCAATGTTAATTCTCTTATTTAAAACAACATGTCAGGGTTGGGGTTGTTAGCTTAGTGGCAGAGTGCTTGCCTAGCATGTGTGAGGCACTGGGTTTGATTCTCAGCACTGCATATAAATAAATAAATAAATAAATAAATAAATAAATAAATAAATAAAGGTCTATCAACAACTAAACAAATATTCAAAACAAAACATGTCTGAGCCCACTCAGGAATTTCCACCCCTCCTCAGGTGCAGGGAAGACCCATACCATGCTGGGCATGGATGCGGAGCCTGGCATCTACCTGCAGACCCTCACCGACCTCTTCCAGGCCATCGAGAAGACCCGGGACAACATGGACTATAGCGTGTCTATATCTTATCTTGAGGTGGGCCTGTCCACCTGTCTCCATTACCCCATTTGCAAAATGGACACAATGGCACCAGATTAAACACAGCTGTGTATGTAAAGTCCCCAGTTCTGTGTGTTGCCCCAAATGCTGGTTGGCCTATGAAAAGCCTTGGTCCTTGGGGTTGACGTTCTCTGGCAGTTCAAGCCTCCATGGTATGTAAGTCCTTGTAGTTCTTTGCACCAAAGCTACTTTGTTACAACATTTCTGTTCCCCCAGATTTATAATGAAGTGATCCGGGACCTTCTAAACCCATCCTCAGGGTTTCTGGACTTGAGGGAAGATTCTAGGGGCAGCATCCAGATTGCAGGCATCACGGAGGTCTCCACTTCAAATGCCCAAGAGGTGAGGACTACGGTAGCCACACACCAGAGCTCACCACCCTCTCCTGGCAAACATCTGCCCCCTGCAGACATTATTGATGGATCCCACATGCTTTCCTTGGCCTCTGGTGCAGACCTGGGTCCTTCTCAACACAGTGCCCCAGCAATCACAGCATCAGAATTGGCTCAGGTCCAAATCCACTTGCCATCCTGACCCTAATGATGACTTCCTTTAATGAAGGAAGGTTGCAAGTACTTCTCCAGCCCCATCCTCTCTGTCTCCCTCTGGTGTCTGTGCTGAGCCTCCCTGGGAACCTGATCAGGGTGGTCAGCAGAGGTTACTGGCTTGAGTTTCGTAGCACAGTAGATGGGTTTTTCAGCACACCTGCTGACTCCAGAAAATCTGTACTGTTGCCTGGAGTTCCATGCTACTAAGTGTTCTGGAGCTGTGCTGGACTGTGTGAAGAAGGGATAGGTAGTCCATTGGTGATGTCTGCCATGGGGTAGAGGACAGGATGGGCAGTGGCCAGTGCCAGGATTCTGCCATCTCCTCTTAACTAGTTGACAAGAAATTGCTCTTAGGGGCTGGGGTTGTGGCTCAGCGGCAGAGCGTTCACCTCGCACGTGTGCGGCCCGGGTTCGATCCTCAGCACCACGTACAACATAAATGCATTGCATTGCATACAACTAAAATAAATAAATAAATATTAAAAAAAAAGAAAAAAGAAAAAAGAAATTGCTCCTACTGGTGAGGTGCTGCCTTCAAGCTATAAGCATCCCAGCCCTGGGGCCATCCTCTTTCTCTTTCCTGGGTGTTTCTAGAATGATGTATGGCTGTGTAGATAGCCCTTAACTGCCTGCCTGCTTCTGTCCTCAGATCATGCAGCTCCTCACCAGAGGAAACCGGCAGCGCACACAGGAGCCCACAGCCACCAATAAGACATCATCCCGCTCCCACGCTGTGTTGCAGGTCACAGTGCACCAGCAGAGCCGCAGCACGGACCTGGCCGAGGAAGCGCGCCTTGGGAGGCTCTTCATGGTAGACCTGGCGGGCTCGGAAAGGGCATGCCAGGTTCGTGCCCACCCTTTCCCAAATGTCATTATGATCACTTGCTTGGTGTCTGTCCCTTTCCAGTCTGAGTGGGACCTTGTCTGTCCCTGCCTAGCTATGTCTCCAGTGCCCAGTGCATCTTCCTGGTGGAGAAGAAGCACGTGCTAAATGTTGAGGGAAATGAGCCCAGAGTCAAGGGGGCTTCCCTTGCCGTAGGCACGAGCCACACATGTTCTTGCCCTTGGAGAACTTGGAGCTCTTGGGAGTCGCTTGTAGGCAATTGTATCCAGGGAGGCTGGTCTTTGAGAGTCAAGGTCCTCATAGAGGCTGTGGGAGCCAGAGGTGATGGGGTCTCAGGGCTGAGCCTACAAAGGTTCTGAGGAGCTGGGTGAAGTGCAAGGAAGAGCATTTCAGCAGAGGGAACAGCGTGGGCAGAGAGGCTGTGAGCAGGACAGTACACGTGACTGGTGTAAGAGCCACAGGCCCTACTCTAGACACTGCAGGGCACCAGCCCAATGCCCTCCCCAAGTTCCAGGCTCCTTTGTCCTTGCTTCTCCTGTCTGAGTGAGGGCACTAGGCTCTCTAGCTGTTGCCCAGTGGCCTGAGCATTGCTTAAGGGCAGTCACTAGCCTAGGGTCAGGCCAGAGAGGGAGCTGATGGAGCTGTGTGGGACATCATTGTCATCAGCAAGTGACGCTCCATGTCCCTCTAATTAACCAGGCACTTAAGGTTCCTAGTCCATGTGTCCCTCCTAGTGTGGGCTGAGGTGGGCAGCATTGTGCCTGTGTCATAATGTGGAGCTGTGGCTCAAGTCAGTGTGACCTAGACATGCACAAAAGTGGTAAGAAGTGACCCAAGGTTTGAACCTGGGAGAGTTTGGCCTGAACCACACCTTTCTTGCTTTGGTACTTCCTTTCTCACTTTGGTTTGCACTGTATGCTCTGGGTTTGGGATGGTGATCTACTTACTGCCCTATATCTACCCCTGCCCTGGCTCCCCAGGTGGCTGAGCAAAGCAGGGCCTGGCCCTGTCAGACTCTTAAAATACATTGACAGAAATTGTAATGCACAGTGGGGCCAGCAGATCAAGGAATGCCTGCCATTCCAAGCTTGTCACGGTTCCCAAGAGAAGCAGACACAGACACTGTGCAGGGCCACACAGGGAAGCACTGTGTGGTTCAGGAGGAAGGGGGAGTGGGATCGGGCACTTTGATGTGGTTCCCCAGGAAGAAGCAGGTGAGCAGAACCAGGACAGGCAGACAGAGGGTTGGCCAGTTTGAAAAATGCCATAGTACTCTGGTGTCTGGGGGCTGTCCCTAGTTGTCTGTACCTGGCCCTGGATGACTAGGGTAGGGGGATGGTGGCCCAGAGAATGAGGGCCCACAGTGGAGGTGGTTGGGGTATGAGCTGTGGATTGGTGAGTAGTTTACTGGCTCTAGGAATTGGCTAAACCTGGAAGGGCAGTCCCTCCACGGCCAACAAGGCCCCAGACGTTGAAGCATCAGAATGCAGAAAATAGAAGACGTGGTTAGTACAGACAGATCACACACAATGCTGAATGCAATGGAGGAGACAGCCCTGAGCCCTGGGCAGGAGCTAGGATGGCAGGTGTGTCCTCAGAAGGCAAAGTGGAGCCACAGAATGTGGCTGTGGGAGACGGTACCAGTCAAAGGATCCATGTCCTGGGTCCTTGCCCTCACTTTGCTCTAAATTAGTGTGTGCCTTTGGGCTTGCCACCGTCCTTCTCTGGCCTCGGTGTTTTAGCTGTTTAATCAGTGGCCTAGGTGTACTGTCTCTGGGGTCTGCTCTGCTCCTACACAGAAAACACTCACATAAGACAACGCGGGGTGTCTGAGAAAGGCCCTGGGCCTGTGCAGACATGTGACACAAGCAGCTGCCCCGGCTCTAGGCCACACTGGCAGCCCAAGTCCTAGCCTGCACTGGCTTCTGCTTAGTGAGAGCAGCAGCTGTATTTGTTGCTCTCTTGCGTGCCTGCTCCATGTGGCCTTTCCACGCGCTGTCCTGTGAAATCATCACCATCACGGCCCCTTTGAGCGAATAGGCACACAGACTGGGAGATTTGTCTGCAATAAGTAGTTTCAGCCGTTCTCAAACCATGCTCTCAGTGGACTCCAAAATCTGGCCCTTAAAAAGAAAGCAATAGTAAATTTTTCTGATTTCAAACATAAAGTGCAGGAAATTTGGAAAATATGGATAGGCAAAAGGAGGAAAATAAAAATCCTTCCCTACAGTGACTGTATTTTGGGGTCACTTTCTTTTTTAAATATTTTAAAAATTTATTTTAGTTGTACACAATGCCTTTTTTATGTTTACATGGTGCTGAGGGTCGAACCCAGGCAGCGCATGCGCTAGGCGGGCACTCTACCGATGAGCCACAACCCCAGCCCTAGGGTCACTTTCTTGAGGCAGTTTGAACTTAAGAGTGTGTGTGCTGAGTTATTGCATATGCATAGATTTGGCATGCTGCTGTGTCTAGGGGTCTGCAGATGTCTGGGCTCTGGGGACACATGGCCAACAAGTGACAGGTGGTGCCTTTGTGGAGCTTGCGTTCTGTGGAATATCAGGTGAAAAACACCGAACACGCGAAAAGTGAATAGTTTTCAAGAGAGTTAGTGATTTAGTTTTTTTTTTTTAAATATTTATTTATTTGTTTTAGTTGTACACAATGCCTTTATTCTTGTGATGCTGAGGATCAAACCCAGGCTGCGCACGTGCTAGGCGAGCGCTCTGCCGCTGAGCCACAACCCCAGCCCCAAGAGAGTTAGTGATTTGAAGAAAACAAAGAGGATGGCATTGGAAAGTATGGAAGGCTCTCACAGAGCCAGGTGGGAGCCTCAAAGGAGGGGGCCTGTAGGACCAGAGAGTCCCAGGGCTAGGAGCAGGTCTTCCCAGGCAAAACCCTACACTCCTACTTTTAACATAAAGTGGGTCGCTCTGATGGACGTCTCTGTTGTCTGAGTTTACCTCATCCAACAATGAGCATCTTTTGCACGTCGGTCAGAGCCCAGCATCACTGGGAATGCTGTGTACCACCCCACTTCACGATGCCATGGGTGTCTTCCAGCCCCAAGACTCTCAGAGAACAACCCCACCCAGGATCAGGGCAGGATGAGGCCATTCCACACCCCTGCCTTCAGGCCTTTGTCCCCTCCCTGAGGACGGAGAAGTGGAGGTGGAGAGTAGCAATGGGCCCAGAGCCACCTGCTCAGCCTGGCCTCTCCCTGCACAGACCCAGAACCGGGGCAAAAGGATGAAGGAGGGCGCACACATCAACCGCTCGCTGCTAGCGCTGGGCAACTGCATCAACGCGCTCAGTGAGAAGGGCGGCAGTCGAGCGCAGTATGTGAACTTCCGGGATAGCAAACTCACACGTCTATTGAAGGTGGGTGCTCCTGGCTGGCTGGACTGGCTGGGCCTCAGCAGGTGACAGTGTCTCTCAGGAGTTAAGTCACCTGCCAGTAGTGATGCCCAGGCCTGAGTCTCTGGGTCCTTCCAGGAACATCTGAAGGCAGGAGAACACCATGGTCACTTGTCCCCTCCCACTCCCTGCCCCCAATAAAGTCCAGCTTTATTTGCATTCCCCGGTGACAAGGAGCTCACTGCTTCCCTGAGGCTGCTAGTCCCATCCCAGATGGCTCTGATGTGAGAAGATACCTCTTTTTACTGATCTGAATGCTATCACTTTATTCTATAGCAAGGCAGGGTACCAATAAACAAATGGGTAAAGCAGTAAATAAATGTCCCTATAAATTTCATTTCTTGGTCTTATTTGTTCTCACCAGAGTGGAAAGCAGACAGGGTGGGCCTGGAATGGGTCCCACTTCATCCTGTAGTCACTAGCCCCTTGGTCCCGAGCATCTTTGGCCCTTTTCAGGATTTGGTCCAGGCAGGTCTGGTGGTAGCTGGGGGAGGGCTGTTGCCCTGGGCAGGGGTGGAGTCCTGGGGCTCTCATCACCCCAACTCAGTGGCTTCCACCCAAGCAGGATGCCCTGGGAGGGGACAGCCGCACAGTGATGATTGCCCACATCAGCCCAGCCAGCACCAGCTTCGAGGAGTCACGCACCACACTGCTTTACGCCTACAGGGCGAAGAACATCAAGACGCGGGTAAGCATCTCTCGCTCGCTCACTCAGTCACTCCCTGTCTCACTCACTTGCTCCTTCATTCCTTTACTCTTTTTGTTTTGTTTTGTTTTGTTTTACTTGTTCTTATTAGTTATACATGGCAGTAGAATGTATTTTGACATATTATACCTATATGGAGTACAACTTCCCATTCTCCTGGTTGTACATGCTGTGGAATTACATTGGTCGTGCATTCATATGTGCACATAGGAATATTCATTTAATCTCCAACTCACTCATCTATTCACTCACTGATCCATTCACTCTCTTGTTCACTTATTCATTTACTCTCATTCACTCACCCACACACTCACTCATTCACTCATTACTTGCTCACCCACACATTCACTCACCCATCTGCTAACTCATTCATTCACTCCCACATTTTGCACTTATGCTCACTGCTGGAAGTGGCCGTCATGCACAGACCCTGCAGCTAGATGGCTTGTGTCTCTTTCTGCACTGCTGTCCCTGACTGGTGACCTCTGTGCCCACTTCCATTGTCTCTGAAGTGGAGAGAGATGACATCAGAGCCAGCCCTTGTAGAGACTTCACATACCCACAGCTGCATGCTTCTTGTGGCTGCAGCAGTGAGTTACTACAAACTGGGTGACTTAAAGCAGAGAATTCTTCCCTTACAGATCAGAGATGAAGGTGTAGACAGTTCCTTCTGAGCCCCTCATAAGCTCTAGGGGAGCATCCTCCTCCCTCTTCAGCTTCAGGAGGCTCCAGGAGTCCTGTGGCTCACGACTGCCTCGCCCCATCTCTGCCTCTATCTTCATAGGGCCTCCCCTCTTCTCTTTGTATCTCCCTTCTCTCTCTTTCTCTTTTTGGTGGTACTGAGGATCAAAACTAGGGCCTTGAACATGCCAGGCAAGCGCTCTACCATGGAGCTACACCTCAAGCCCTCTTTATTTCATTTTGAGACAGGGTGTTGTTAAGTTGCCTAAGCTGACCTCAAACTTTCAAACATCCTGCCTCAGCCTCCTGAGTAGCTGGGATTATAGGTGTGCACCACTGCACCTGCTTCCTTTTTATTTTTTTAAATTTTTTTATTCTAAGTTGTTATATATGACAGCAGAATGCATTACAATTCATATTACACATAAAGAACACAATTTACATATCTCTGGACGTATACAAAGTATATTCACACCATTCATGCCTTCATACATGTTCTTAGGGTAATGATGTCCATCTCATTCCAACTTTTTTTTTTTTTTTTTTTTTTTTTTGTGATGGGGATTGAACCCATGGCCTTGTGCATGCAAGGCAAGCACTCTACCAACTGAGCTAAATCCCCAGCCCTTTCCACCATTTTTTTACCCCCATGCCCCCTCCCTCCCCATTGCCCTTTCTAGAGTTTGTCTAATCCTCCTATGCTCCCCGTCCCAACCCCACTATGATTCAGCCTCCTTATATCAGAGAAAACATTCAGCATTTGTTTTTTTGGGATTGGCTAACTTCATTTAGCATTATATTCTCCAACTCCATCCATTTACCTGCAAACGCCATTATTTTATTCTCTTTTATTGCTGAGTAATACTCCATTGTGTATATATACCACATTTTCTTTATCCATTCATCAACTGGAGGGCATCTAGGTTGGTTCCACAGTTTAGCTATTGACCGCACCTGCTTCTTTGAAAAGGAGAATTGGCATTGGATTTAGGACCCACCCTAATCGAGGGTGTTCTCATTTTGAGGTCAATTATATCTGAAAGACCATTTTCCCTAATAAGTTCATCCTCAGAGGTTCTGAGTTAGGGCATAGTCACCTGTTTCTATGTGCCAGGCATGGCTGTAAGCTCTCCCTGCAGTTTTATTTGTTCCATTCTCACAGAAGCCCTAGGAGGTGTGTCCTACTTTATCTCTATTTTACAGTCTGGACAACTGAAGCACAGGGAGGGATAAAGCGATTCTTCAACCTTCCACAGCTACCCCTGGGGGAGCCAGGCGGCCTGAGTCCAGGTTCACACCCTAAGTTGCTGTGCTCTGTCTACACTGCTGCATTTAGTCTAAATGATCCATCCCTTAAGGTGTATGAGAATCCAGTGTGATAATGGGCATTAGCCGCTTAATACAGTGACTGGCACACAGTCAGTGGTCAACATGAGATAGGAGTTGTTTTATTATTATTATCATTTGTTAACAAACCTGTGATGAGTCCTTTCTAATGCTGAGATCTGAGCTAGGAATCAGCAATTAAAAAAAAAAAAAAGATGTGTGTGTGGCGGTGGTTTTCTGCTGTCACAGCCCTGAACTTAGCAAGGGGTAGGAGGGAGGCAGTATCCATCTTGAACTCACAGTGTGGTCAGGCCTCTGTGTAAGAACCACATGCTGCTATGGCAAAGGTAGCAGAGAATACTGAATTAGGGAACTTCAGCAAAGATGGTGGTCAGGTGAGGTCTTTTGGGGTGACATGGAAGCTGAGCCCAAGAGACTAGCATGTGACATGCAGAGGTCACTGAGTGGCAGCCACTAAGATTAGAGTGCACGTCCTATGACCTAGCAGTCTCATGCTCCATGTCTACAAGAGAGAAGTAGCATGCCATCAAAATAAATAAATAGAAAGTAGCTATAGCCTGATGCCATTTATATGAACACCCACACCCACACCAGTATAAAGTACCATGTACATCTCTAGATATATGAAGGAGCACAAAGCTGTGAGATGATGTCAAGATGATAGCAGTAGTTGCTGGTAGGAGGAGTTTTACTTGATAGATTACTTGAAATTTTTCTTATTGTGGTAAAATATACATGAAATTACTATTTTAATCATTTTAAGTGAACAGTTCAGTGGCATTAAGCACATTCACATTGTTAAATAGTCATCATCACCTTTCTCCTAAGAACTTTATCACAGAAATGGGAACCCTGCCCACTAGACACTCTTCCCCAGCTGGGCTCCCACCGTTCTGCTTTCTGTCTGTGGATTTGACTGCTCTAGGGACCTCAGAGAAGTGGAATCCTACAATATTTGTCCTTTTGTGAATGGCTTATTTCACTGAGCATAATGTCCTCAAGGCTCATCCATATGGTAGCATGGGTCAGAATATCCTTCCTAAATTTTTAAGGCTGAAGAGTATTGCTGAAGCCAGGTGTAGTGGTGCATGCCTGTAATCCCAGCACTTGGGAGGCTGAGGCAGGAGGATCGTGAGTTCAAAGCCAGCCTCAGCAATGGCGAGGCACTTGGCAACTCAGTGAGACCCTGTCTCTAATAAAATACAAAAAAGGGCTGAGGATGTGGCCCAGTGGTCGAGTGCCCCGAGTTCAATCCCTGGTACCAAAAAAAAAAAAAAAAAAAAAAAAAAAAAAAAGTATTGCTGAAGTTTATAACATAAGCATATTTAATCATCATCTCCAAGCAGTTTTGGCCAGTTTTGACCTAGGCCACGTGTCCTTTCCACTAGGTCAAACGCAACCTATTAAATGTCTCCTACCGCATCGCACAGTACACGGATGTCATCTCTGACCTACGCAGGGAGATCGAACACCTTAAATCAAAAATTGAGAAGCAAGAGAAGAAGAAAAGTGAACTTGGCATCCCAGATGTACAAGGTAGTGTGAGTATGTTTTCTCTAATTTTCACTTTTTTTCTTTCTTTGTTTAACATTTCTTTCTCTCTTCTCTTTGTCCTCTAAACTTTTCATTTTTTCTTACTTTCAAATCAGCTTTTTAAAACACAATCTTTTTATCTTGGTAGATCTTAGATTTACAAAAAATTTGCAAAAAAAGTGCATTAAGTTTCCAACTTCCCTGATGTTTGCTTCTGATGGCTTTAAAAATGTTATTGAGGTGGAATCACTTAACAGCAACCATTTTAAGGTGAACAATCCAGTGGATTTTAGTCCATTACAATTTTGTGCAGCCTCCACCTCCAAAGTACTTCCATCATCCCAGAGTGACACCCCATGACTACAAGGCAGTTTTCCCTGTCCTTGCTCCACAAGTCCATTTCATTCAGTTAGTCTCTTCCTCAGTCTGGAAGCACACCATAGTTTGATGTTAAGATGACAAAATTTGGGGCTGGGGTTGTGACTCAGTGGTAGAGCGCTTGCCTAGCACGTGTGAGGCACTGGGTTCGATTCTCAGCACCACATATAAATAAATAAATAAAAGAATTGTGTCCATCTACAACAAAAAAATATTTTTTTAGAAATCAGGTAACAAGCCGGGCACGGTGGCGCACGCCTGTAATCCCAGCACTTTGGGAGGCTGAGGCAGGAGGATCGCGAGTTCAAAGCCAGCCTCAGCAATGGTGAGGCACTTAGCAACTCAGTGAGACCCTGTCTCTAAATAAAATACAAAAAAGGCCTGGGGTTGTGACCCAGTGGTCAAGTGCCTCTGAGTTCAATCCCCGGTACCACAAAAAAAAAAATAAATAAATAAATAAATAAATAAATAAATAAATAATCAGGTAACATGAAATGTTTATTAAATGGATAATATAAAATAATGTAAAATCAAGTGTGGAAATGATAGCCTTAAGCAGCGTTATTGGGAAGAGAGTGCGTTAATGTGTATCTTTGGGGGCCCTGTTGAGCACAAAGCTAGCAGTTGACCCCTCTATGCCTCTCAGAGAGAACAGGCCCCCTATGCTCAGAGAAGCTGTGACCAGCAAGCCCCAGACTACTCGTCTCAGGGCTAGAATGAGAAAGCTGGGGTGGCCTCCTGTGGAACGCTCTGCGCCTGTAACGTAGGGTAGAGTGAGCTATCATGCAGACAGATGGCCCCCAGACACATAGCAGGGGAGAAGCACATGAAGGAACAGGGCCACAGTCTGATGCCATTTATGTGGACACCCAAAGCCAAACACAAAACCCCCTTTAGCTCTGTAGACATGCCCGTGTCAAAACTGTACAGAGAAAGACCTGGAACCATGTTAACCATGGTTATTGGTAAGAAGGGGACTGGGTCTGAAAGAGAGGGTGATCAGATGATCAAGAGGGTCTTTTGACTCTTTATGTATTATTTGAAACTTTAACAACAAAAATATGTTCCCAGGCTGGGGTTGTGGCTCAGCAGGAGAATGCTTGCCTAGCACATGCACGGCCCAGGTTCAATCCTCAGCACCACATAAAAATAAAAACGCATTGTGTACAACTAAAGCAAATAAATAAATATTTAAAAAATATGTTCCCATATTGCTCATGTAAATACAATCATTTCTCTGTATTTGAGGGGAATTGGTTCCAGTCCCCCTAAATATACAAGTCCTCAGATGCTCGGTCCCTTGTATAAGATGGCATAATATTAGCATACCACCTACACAATCCTCCTGTATATTTAAAATGTTTTTTCTTTTGAGGTGGGATCTGGCTGTGTGGTCCAGGCTGGTCTTGAATGCCTGGGCCCAAGTTATCTTCCTGCCTCAGCCTCCAAGTAGCTGGAACCACAGTTGTGTGCCACCCAGCCCTGTTAGTAGGTACTGTGTCTTCACATGCTTCTCCTCTGGCCACATATCCAGGTGTCATCTGTCTGCATGATAGCCTACCCCACCCTCCATAACACTGCATTCCATAGGAGGCCATCCCAGCTTGCTCATTTTAGCTCCAAGATGGGCACTCTGGGGCTTGCGGTCACAGCTATCCTGAGCACAGAGGATCTGTTCCGTCTGGAAGACCTGGAGAGGTGAGAATTCTGTTGGAGCAGCAGAGTGATGGGAACTCAAAGAAGGGATGCTGCAGTTGATGACAGGCTAAATTTCATGGGCCAGTGGGACTTTGAGGGCCAGAGGGACTTAGGGGTGAGTAGAATAGGAAGTGTGCTGTTGCAGAGAATTCATTAAGCTAGATAATTATCAAGAAGCTTGGGCTTCTGGGGTCAGAGGTCAGCAGAGAGTCACACCATGAAAACTTCTCTGCTGGCT
The DNA here is from genome assembly GCA_025594165.1 of Tamias sibiricus. Taxonomy (NCBI): domain Eukaryota; kingdom Metazoa; phylum Chordata; class Mammalia; order Rodentia; family Sciuridae; genus Tamias; species Tamias sibiricus. Next base: position 27,511,409 of record CM046674.1, read on the forward strand.
CTTCTCTTATTTATTAGAGCTGTTCTTAGGTGTTCTGTAGGGAGAGGAAAGCAGGTGGTCTCTTGCTGACCTGAGGTCATGACAGATTCCCCTTAGGTCCTGCTGTGCTGTGAGACACTGGTGTGTGGGCTCTGGAACATCACTCCATGAGCGTTATCTGGGGTACCAGTGCTCCCCAAATCTTACTGGAATGGCCATAGTGACTCCTCTAGACACAGCACAATTTATTTCATCAATTCAGACTACTTGATATTTAGGTTGGGAGACAGGCAACAAATTACATAAATTAGAGTGCAGCTATCTATTACGGCATGTGGGAAGACTGTAGGGTGTCAGGGTGCAGCTTGGTGATAGAGCTAGGGCTTGCCTAGCATGAATGAGGACTTGGGTTCAATCTCCAGCAATGTGAGAAAACAAAAACAAAAAAAAAGCCATTGATTAACTACTGGTTAACTATTATCTAAGAATCTATCACTGAAACAGAAAGACAAGTATAAGTTTCCTCCTGCTCTGTGGAGCTCACAGTCTAGAAGGAAAGCAGATATGAAGTATTGATTACAAAATTTCACCTAATTACAGACATGTCGAGGTCTGTGATGGAGAAGCCGGGGTGTTATCAGAGCAGGTGGCAGACGCAGAGTGAGGGTCTGGCAGGGTTTTGCTGAGAAAGTAAGGTCTAGACTAGAATGTAGCCCAACCTTGCCCCTCTGTGAATTCCTAACACTCAAATGCCAATAGCTTGACCAGAAACCAGATAAAGAGAGGGTTTTAATTCTTCTAAATCATCTATCCATGTGTATCCATCTGTCTACACATCCATACACCCACCTACTTACCAGTCCTCCTCCTCTTCCTCCTTCTTGTCCTTTTTTTCCTCCTTTTTTTTTTTTTTCAGGGAGTACTGGAGATTAACCACTGAGCCACATCCCCAGCCCTTTTTTTTTTTTTTAAATATTTATTTATTTACTTTAGTTGTACACAATGCAATGCATATATGTTTTACGTGGTGCTAAGGATTGAACCCGGGCCGCGCACGTGCAAGGCGAGCGCACTGCCGCTGAGCCACAACCCCAGCCCCCCAGCCCTTTTTATTTTTTATTTTGAGACAGAATCTTGCTAAGTTGCGTAGGGCCTCACTAAGTTGTCCAGGCTGGCTTCCAACCTGCAATCCTCCTATCTCAGCCTCCCAAGTTACTGGGATTACAGGTGTGGCCCACTGTGCCCAGGCCCTACTCGTCTTTCTACCCACACACATGTGCATTCATCCATGCAACCATCCACCCACCCAGCCATCCATCTTCTATTCATCCACACATATATCATGCCCCTCCATCGTGGGTGAGCATGGAGTTCAACCCTGGCTCAGCCAAACTGCTCCTGGTATAGCCATCCCCTTTCCTGCCTGCAGTCACAATCACCCCCCATGATGCAGAGGAGGAGAGCCGCCTGCAGATGAGTAAGATCCGGGCACAACTCATCGGGGCCTTCAAGGAGCAGATGGAGATGCGGCGCAGCCTGGTGGAGCTGGAGAACACCAACATTGAGCTGCACATGGACATGTCTCGCCACCTGCTGACCATCGCAGAGTGAGTGTAGCTGCCTGCTGCGTACCATGCACACCCAGCACTGTCCTTCCTGGGCAGGGGTCCCTGCCTGAGGTAGCAGGGACCACTGGTGGGAGCCCCATACATCCTCTCCTGCCTGTGTTGCCCAAGAAGGACGTTAGCCAAGGTAAGACTCCTTTGCCCATTCACCCCCTCTGCTTCTGCCCCAGTAACTAAGCCGGGCCAGGTAGGAGAAACTTCCAGACCCCTTTGTTCTTTCATAGGCTGTGATTCAGGGTCAGCCCTGAGGGTTGGCAAGGATCAACACCATTTGTGGAAGAGGCCTAGAGGGGTTATCAGCTTGCAGATGATGTCGCATCTCCTGGCCTCAGCTCCTTCTCCCATTGCACCCTTGCTCCCTGTCCATCCTACTGAGAGGAGAGTGGCCACACGTAGAGACTGACTGTGACGTTCCTCATCTACTCCAGGACACATTTGGGGCCAAAAGGGGCACTACTTACCATTATACTGGGACAAGAGGTATCCCCTCAAATTCCCTGGACAAACTAGGACATACAGCTACCCACTTATGGGTAATTTAGACTAGCACTGTGACTTAAACCCATTTTTTTTCCTTTACCCTCTGCTTCCAGTTCTTCCCATATTGATCCTCCTTCCTTTCTGTTTCTTTTCTTTTTTTCAATTACACAACCAGTATAAGACTTATATTAGAGGAATTCTAAATTTTAAAAATGTGCTCACAGTCTTGTCCCTTTCTGGCCAGACATCTTCTGCCCTAACTCCCTTTTTCCTCTTCCTTGCATAGTTTCCATGGGATCCTCCTATTTAGATTTTTTTTTTTTTAAGATGTTGATGGACCGTTATTTTATTCATTTATTTATACGTGGTGCTGAGAATTGAACCCAGGGCCTCACGCATGCTACGCAAGTGCTCTTACCACTGAGCCACAACTCCAGCCCTTCCTGTTTAGATTTAACGTGGCACCATTCTCAGAGTCCTGAGTTGTCACAGTTATCATCACAGAGCCCCAGAACCTGCAGGCTGTCATCATCCAGCTTTTTTTTTTTTTTTTTTTTTTTTTACCAGGGATTGAACTCAGGGATACTCAACCACTGGGCCACATCCCCAGCCCTTTTTTGTATTTTATTAGAAACAGGGTCTCACTGAGTTTGTAAGTGCCTCGCCATTGCTGAGGCTGGCTTTGAACTCGCAATCCTCCTGCCTCAGCCTCCCAAGTGCTGGGATTACAGGCAGGCGCAACCGTGCCCGGCTCATCATCCAGCTTTTTAAAAAATTTTTTTTGTTGTTAATGGAACTTTATCTTATTTATTTATTTATGTGTGGTGCCAAGAATTGAATTCAGGGCCTCACACATATTAGGCAAGCATTGTATCACTGAGCCACAACCCCAGCTCCACTGTCCAGCTCTCTGGTGAGGAAAATGAGGCGGAGCAGGGGCACATTTAAGGAGGAGGTGGCAGTGGGTAGTCCTGGGCAAGCAGGGGGAGAAATCACATATAGAGAAAAGATCATGCAGAAGATCCAATTCTGCTCCATGTTCACGTCCACACCTGTGAAGTAGCCAGCTGGGGCCAAGAACAGCTCTGGGACCAGAGGCACCAGGACTCCCCACCCCAGGTGTGGCTTGCACTCTGACCCCTCTGTCATGCTGCAGCTGGGAACGGGAGAAGACCCACCACCACGTGCAGAGGGACAAGGGTGAGCCAGAGAAGGATGAGGAGCCCACAGATGCTGACGGGGATGAGGGCGAGTCTGTGGAGCCGCAGGAAGTGGTTCTGGCCAGAGAGGAGGTCAGCCTGCTTTTAGCTGAGCAGCGGAAAACTGCGGCCCTCAAGGTGAGGGAGAGGGACCCAGCATTTTCATGGTAGTGGGGATAGTGCTTATTAACCAATGGATGGGTGGGCTCTTTGTGAACATCAGCCCATCCCATGGAATAAAGTCAATCACAATAATTTTAGAAATGAGAAAACTGAGGCGCAGATATAAATTAAGTCAGGCATGGTGGCACGCACCTGTAATCTCAGCAATTTGGGAGGCTGAGGCAAGGAGGATGGAAAGTTTGAGGCTAGCCTGGACAACTTAGTCAAACCCTATCTCAAAATAAAAATAGAAGGGACTAGAGATGTTGCTCAGTGGTAGACCAGGAGAAAAAAGTTTTATTGGGTAAATTGTCCCCAAACCCTGGAGGGCAGAAGGAGCAGAGCTGAGACCAAACCTGGGTCTGACCCAATGCTTATGTCCCCTCTGTAGGAGTTTGGCTGCCCCAAGGGTTGGAGGGGGAGCTCAGGGAAGGAAGCCTATGTGTGTGAAAATGGGGCAGGAGTGGCACCTCTGAGACTCTGCCCACCTCGCCTTCTTTGGACACCTTGGCTCCTTCCCTTTGCAATAACCCCCTTGCAGAGTGAACACTTTGTAGTTTGCAGAATTATTCCATGGGCATCTTGCTCATTCCTCCCCTGATTCTAGTCTTGGGCATGTCATGCAAGGACCAGGGGCACCACCAGAAGGAAGCCACACTCAAGTTCCTCTCTGGAGATGGAAGTCTTTTCACATTTGAGCTATTTATATAATAGCTGGTTATCTAATAGTTTCACTTCAGAAAAATTGCAGAACTGGTGCATCTTGGAGACTCTGCAGAAATGGATAATGTTGCAGTCCATTAGTAAATGCTTGCAGGTATCTTCTCAGGCAGTGCAAAAAGTGTCTGATGACATCATGTTGTTAAGAGCAGGTGGGATTTATTTCACTTAAAAGCTATGAACCAGGGGCTGGGGTTGTGGCTCAGCGGTAGAGCACTTGCCTAGCAGGTGCGAGGCCCGGGTTCTATCCTCAGCACCATGTAAAAATAAAGGCATTGTGTACAGATAAATAAATATTTTAAAAAATAGCTATGAACCAAACTAAGAACTTAATATTAATACCACATCTGACTGCAGCATGGGGACCATTTCATTTCAAAATTCAAAGATGGATTTCCTCCAACTTTTAAAAATAAGAAAAATGCCTTCTGCTTGAGCCACTAATGTGCATTAACAAGAAAGCATGTCTTCGGGGCTGGGGTGGTGGCTCAGTGGTAGAGTACTTGCCTCGCATGTGTGAGGCACTGGGTTCAATTCTCAGCACCACATATAAACAAATGATTAAAATAAAGGTCCTTGGGCTGGGGTTGTGGCTCAGTGGTAGAGCGCTCGCCTAGCACGTGCGTGGCCTGGGTTTGATCCTCAGCACCACGTATGAACAAATGCATTGTGTACAACTAAAAGCAAATAAATAAATATTAAAAAAAAATAAAGGTCCATCAACAACCAAAAAAAAAAAAAAAAAGCATGGCTTCAAGAGCTAAACATGAATATATTTTTTTAATATTTATTTATTTGTTTTAGTTGTACACAACGCCTTTATCTTACATGGTGCTGAGGATGGAACCTGGGCCGGGCACGTGCTAGGCAAGCGCTCTACTGCTGAGCCACAACCTCAGCCCTAAACATGAATATTGATATGTATGGAGTCTGTAAATGATAAGTCTGTTACTTGATTACTTAGTTAACAGTTAATCAACACAAATCAATATTTTAAGTGTCTAACTTAATGACAGGCCCTGGGGACCTAAAGATAAACAAGACACATTCTATGACTTGTGCTCACACCTAGTGGGAAGAGATGATATGGCAGTTCAATGTAGCAGCGCAGCAACCGTGCAGGAACAGGGTGCAAGTAAGGGAGAGGAGGGACTGTTAGTACAGCCTGGGAGTCAGGGAGGGCTTCAGGGAAAAAGCAATGCCCAGGAGGAGGACAGCGGCTGGGGAGCTGGGCCAACTCCTCCAAGGTGGCCCCTTGTTGATCCCAAGTAAGAAGGTGGCCAGATGCAGCTCCTCAGTGCTTTAGAAAGTGTCATCTCACCCATTCCTGGGGACCTTGATTCCGGGCTCACCAGGTGGCTTGGGTCCACCTGGATGGAGTTGTGAGGTATGATGGTTACTTTGATGTATTACCTTCGGCTATAGGATGCAACGATGCCACCAAACACTGGGCGTTGCTGTGAAGGTGTTTTGTAGGCATGGTTAGCATATAGAGTCAGTTGATTTTAAGTACATATACACACATGTGCACAGACATGTACACAAACATACGTCTGTATCTAGGTATGGGGCTCCTATGGGTTCAGTTTCTTTGGAGAACTCTGACAGGGCTTCCAGCCCATTTCCTATAAGGGGGGCAGCACTGTGTGGGCCTATAATAGAGGAGCTGGGCCTTAGCCCTTCTTGCTTCTTCTCATGTGCTGCTTGGTTTGGGAGCCCCAGAACCTTGGTTGTGGACCATCTATCATCAGATGTAGGGGATGCTCCACAGTGTGAAAGTGGGCATCTCTGTTTCCCTGGCAACGCATGGACGCATGGTGAGTGGTGAGCCCTGGTGCTATATCTAAAACACCATGTGTCAATAGAAAGCTTGAGGTTCAGTGGGGCGGACAGATCAGGAGATGATTGCCATTAAAAAGTTTGCTACTCGTGGTTCCCAAGAAGAGGGGCTTGCTGTGCCATGCCACGCAGGGCCATATGGGGAGCACCAGGGTGGGTTAAGAGGCAGGAAAAGCAACATGGCCAAGGTCTTCACTATGGTTTCTGCAGGAAGGAACAGGCAAGACCGAGTAGTAAGGTTTAGGACTGGCTGGCTAGAAAATTTGGGCCTAGGGGCCATCCTAGTTATCTAGTACTAGCTTGGAGGAGATTAGGGCAGGTGGAATGTAACCCAGGGTGTGAGAGTCCCGGAGAGGACTCATGGATGAGTCATTTGCTTGTCCAGAATTTGGCGAGGCCTGAGAGGGTCTGCCACTCCAGGGTCAGTGAGGCCCCAGATGTCAAAGTGTCAAATGCAGAAGGTAGAAGACACAAGTAGTCTAGGGGACAGTGGCACATCCTCGGAGCCTGCCACTGTGTGTCTCCTGAATGTGATCAGCAGACCTTGGCACGTAGGGACGAGCAGCCGTGGCTGGCAGGGTCCCATGTCTTCCCTGAGTTCTCAGTCTCTCCCTCAGGCCGGGCTGGAGCAGCGCCTGGCCCATGCCAAGCAGAAAGCCTCCCAGATGGAGAAGCTGCTGCCTGAGCAAGTCACCAGTGAGGACCAGCGGGAGGTGCTGAGGCTGCTGTGCAGGGCCCACGAGCTGGAGGTGGAGAACACGGAGCTGCAGGCCCACAGCCTGTACTGGAAGAACTTGCTGTGCCAGAAGGACTTTGTGATCCAGCGCTACCACCAGCACCGGCTGCTCTGTGAGCAGGTCATCCAGGAGCAGCGGCAGCTGATGCAGGGTGAGGCCACCACTGGGACGTGCTATTCATCACCATTGTTTACTGGAAAGAGGAAGCCATGCCTGCAGTTAAAACCCCAGCAGTCCCCAGTGGCAGAGCAGAGACAGCAGGCAGCTCCTCCCTTCCCCACTGGGAGCCTGGCCACTGCCACCTCCCTGCGCGTGTTCTCCAGAGGTCTGTGCAAAGAGATAGTGTTTGGATGGGGGTGTTACACCCACACGAGCAAGCCACCCACCCTTACCAGGCTTCACCTTCCTTTTCATTTGCCTATGAAACTGCCCTATTAGGGGACAGTGAACTGCCTCATCTGTAGAAATGCCTGCACTTTCTTTCTTTCTTTTTTCTTTTTAATATTTTTTTTTACTTGTAGATGGATGCAATACCTTTATTATTATTATTTTTTAATGTGGTGCCAGGGATCAAACCCAGGGCCTCCCACATGGTAGGTAAGCGCTCTACCACTGAGCTACAATCTTAGCCCCTGCCTGCGCTTCCTTAACCATCCAATTGAGATGTTTCCTCCTCTTGTGTTCTGGTACCGGCCCCTGTGTTTCCTCTTGTCCACATGTTTGTGTGAGTGTGTAGCATCCTGAGTGTGTGCAGATGCCACAGTCATCCTGTCCCTACGGTCAACACTCATAATAGTGCATAGTAGTTTTCCTTTGGGGAGACATTACATGATTTTTCTTTATTATGAGAAAATGGCATGAATTATAACAGCACTAAAGAATGTTCTGGAAAAGATAGCAAGTTCCCTTTAACCCAACACCTTGCTTAGAAGCAGTGAAATTAATTTTGTCAGAGCTATAACTGTACTTTTTTTTTTTTTTTTTTTGCAGTGCTAGGGCTGGAAAAACCATGGCCTTGTGCCTATTACACAAGTGCTCTACCACTGAGTTACATCCCCAACACTTTTTTTTTAAAGTAGGGTCTTGCTAAGTTACCCAGACTGACTTTAACTTGCAGTCCTTCTGCCCAAGCCTCCAGTGTCACTGGAATTACAGGTGTTCAACACCACACCTGGCAATTTCCTACTTTAACTTTGTTTTTCTTAATGATACTGGAGACTGAACCCAATCTTTATTTATTTTTTATTTTTATTTTTTGGTGCGGGGGATTGAACTCAGGGGCACTCGACCACTGGGCCACATCCCCAGCCCTTTTTTTTAAAAAAATATTTATTTATTTGCTTTAGTTGTACACAATGCCTTTTTATTACGTGGTGCTAAGGATCGAACCCGGGCCGCACATGTGCTAGGCAAGCGCTCTACTGCTGAGACACAACCCTAGTCCCCCAGCCCTTTTTTGTATTTTATTAAAGAGAGGGTCTCACTGAGTGTAAGTGCCTCACCATTGCTGAGGCTGGCTTTGAACTCACGATCCTCCTGCCTCAGCCTCCTAAGTGCTCGGATTACAGGCATGCGCCACCGCACCCAGCTTAATTTTGTGTGTGTGTGTGTGTGTGTGTGTGTGTGTGTGTGTAGTTGTAGATGAACAGCATGCCTTTATTTGTTTACTTTTATGTGGTGCTGAGGATAGAACCCAGTGCCTCACACATGGGAGGCAAACACTCTGCCACTGAGCTACAGCCCCAGCCCCACAATATCTTTATGTTATTTATTTATTTACTTACTTAATGTGGTGCTAAGAATCAAACCCAGTGCCTCACACATACTAGGCAAATGTGGTACACTGAGCCACAACCCCAGCTCCCCCTGCTTTTTAAATTTTTCTTTTTTTGGTACCAGAGATTGAACTCAGAGGCACTTGACCACTGGGCCACATCCCCAGCCCTTTTTTGCATTTTATTAGAGACAGTGTCTCACTGAGTTGCTAAGTGCCTCGCCATTGCTGAGGCTGGCTTTGAACTCATGATCCTCCTGCCTCAGCCTCCCAAGTGCTAGGATTATAGGCGTGCACCACCATGCCCGGCTTATTTTTCTTTTTTAATTGTGAGATGGGGTCTCACAAAATTTCCCAGACTGGCCTTGAACTTGAGATCCTCCTGCTTTAGCTCCTAAGTAGCTGAGGTCACAGGCATGCACTGCTCCACCCAGAACATCATACCTTTCTATGAATGAATCATATTCCACGTGTGGATGGACCATTTTGTTCACCATTCATCTGTTCATGGGTATTGGGGTTGGGTCTGTCTTTTGGCTATAGTGAATAATATATGTGTTCAAGTTTTTCAATTCTTTTGGGTATATCCCTAGGAGTAGTCCTTTAACTTTTTTTTCTTTTCTTTTTGTGATGCTAGGGATTGAACCCAAGACCTTGTGCATACAAAGTAAGCACTCTACCAACTGAGCTATATTCCCAGCCCTGGCCCTTTAACTATTTTTTAAATTTTGTTTTTAGTTGTAGATGGACATAATACCTTTATTTATTTTTATGTGGTGCTGAGAATAAGACCTGGTACCTTACACGTACTAGGCAAGTGCTTTATCACTGAGCCACATCCCCAGCCCCAGGTCCTTTAACTTTTTTTTTTTTTTTACATTTATTTATTTTTTATTTATTTATTTATTTATTTATTTATTTATTTAATGTGGTGCTGGGAATCAAACCCAGTACCTCACACATGCTAGGCAAGTGTGATACCACTGAGCCACAACCTTTAACTTTTAACTTTTATTCATACTTTATAATTGCTTTTTGTCTTTACGTGGTGCTGAGGATCAAACCCAGGTCATGCACATGCTAGGCGATCGCTCTACCACTGAGCCACAACCCCAGCCCCTTTATAATTGCTTTTTAAAAAGTATTTATTTATTTGTTTTAATTGTACACAATGCCTTTATTTTTACGTGGTGCTGAGAATTGAACCCCAGCCGCACACATGTTAGGCGAGCACTCTACCACTGAGCCACAACCCCAGCTCCTAGAATTGTTAATAACAGGACTGGGATTGTGGCTCGGTGGTAGAGCACTTGCCTAGCACCTGTGAGGCACTGGGTTTGATTTTCAGCACCACATAAAAGTTAATACATAAAATAAAAGTATTGTGTCTATCTACAACTAAAAATATCTTTAAAAGAAGCTGGGCGTGGTGGCGCACGCCTGTAATCCCAGCACTTGGGAGGCTGAGGCAGGAGGATTGCGAGTTCAAAGCTAGCCTCAGCAATGGCGAGGCACTTAGCAACTCAGTGAGACCCTGTCTCTAATAAAATACAAAAAAGGGTTGGGGATGTGACATGCCCAGTGCTCAAGTGCCTCTGAGTTCAATCTCTGGTACCAAAAAAAAAAAAAAAAAATTGTTAATAACAATATTTTATGACTGAAAGGCAGCACATGAACACAATGGTAAAATTTTAAATGTGGATTGGAGGTGTAGCTCAGTGGTGGAGCACTTCCTTGGCATGTGAGACCCTGGGTTCAATATCCAGCACTGCAAAGACAACATTTTTTTTTTAAGTAGACAGAAACAAAGACAATGTAATAGAAAAGGCTCCTCTATCAGATTAGAGTGTTTGCCTTCAAATTTCCCAAACACAATACTGTCTTTTAACAAGTAGTGGACATTTTGCCTGGTTGTAGGGGCTGTCCTGTCCCATTCTCATCCTGCTTTCCTGGCTCCCTCAGACAGTGGCATCCAGGTTCCGGAGTCTCTGGACAAGCGGTACCGGCTGTACTCCCAGGAGCTGAGCGAGGGCACGCTGGACCGCCTGCTGCTGCTGCACTCAGTGGTGTCTGGCTCCCTCCGGGTGAGTCCTGCTTGCCAGTCATCCCCCCCGCCCGCGCCACCCCCGCCCCGGGCTCAGGCCATGGTCAGCCTCTCCTATCCTTGGTCCTAGACCCTGTCTGTGCCACGCCCTGTGAAACAGAAGAGGAAATTTGGAAACACCCATAGACCAACTGCCTAGTGCCAGAGCAGTAGGGTGAAGGACAGGCCTAGCCACAGGCTGGGGATTCAGGCAGGTTTCAGGATGAGGCCAGCAGCCCCGGGCTCTGATGGACATGGCTTGGCCAGAGATGGTGGAGGAGGTCCACTCATAGGACTAGTCCACTCTGTTCTGTCTCCTAGGACATCGCTAATCCTTGGCTATTACCAGTGATTCCACCAGTGGCAAAGGCCAACAGGGAGTCCTGAGTTTCCTTGAGCAGAGGGCCTTATTGCCTTGATGACCTAGAGAAGTGTCCTTTGGGACCCTTGGGGAGATCTCCAGTGTTAGGCTTTCTTTGCTGTGGGTGTCTTGTTGTCAGGATGGGCTTAGTGCTGTTTGGAGCTCACAGGGGAGAGGGCTGCGAGGTGAACTCTGCATTGGCTATTGAGCATGAATGCTGCCATACCTGCTCTTCCTTCCCATGTCCTCGAGGACACCTGGTATCCCCAGACCACAGACCCTGGTTTCACCTCTCCAGAGGAAAGGAAGAAGAAACCTCTAGACCTTAGCCAGGGTAGGCGAGGCATGGCATGAGGAGGGTTCAGGGACAACCCCACCCCCTGCTCAGGCCCTGGCACTGCACACTGTGCCTTCCAGTGGTGAGCAGCACGAGTCAGAGGGTGCTGGGCTGCTCTCCTGGGTCTGCGGGCTCAGTTACCACTCGCATATCTGCTTCCTGCTTGAGAAAAGCCTCTGCTCTGCTCTGCTTCCCCATCCTTCCCAGACAGCTGTCTCACTTTGGGTTTTGTTTTAGTAAACTTTCTCTTTTAGAGAAGTTTTGGGTTCACAGCAAAGTGGAGCAGAAGGCACAGAGTGCCCGTCTCCCCCACCCCTACACGTACACAGCCTTCCCTGTTACCAACACCCCACACAGCACCACAGTGCTCCGTTGCTACAATCAGTGGACGTGCCAACACATTATTATCACCAGAGGCACAGGTACAGGAGAATCCATTTGTGGCGTCGTGCTGTAGGTTTGGACACTTAGAGGCAGGTGCCTGCCATGGAGCTGTGGTACCGTCCTGCCGTGCGCAGGCTCATCCTTCCCTCCCCACCAGCTCCTGGCAACCGCTGATCCTTTGGTTGTTTGCTTCTGACTTTTTGTCTTTTCCAAAACTATATAGTTGGAACCATACAACAGTTAGATTTTTCAGAGTGACTGCTTTTACCTAGTAACAGGCATTTAACGTTTCCTCCATGTGTTTTCATGTTTTGAGCACTTTTTTTTTTTTTTTGAAGTGTTAAGTAACTATCCATCAATCATCTAGCTGTTCCAAAGTTTGTTTATTTTTCCATTTGCCTGCTGAGGGACATTTGGTAGTTTCTAAATTTTGGCAATCATGAAAAGAGTTGCTATAAATATCCATGTGCAGGTTTTGTGCAGATGTAAGTTTCTAACGCCTTTGGGTAAATCCCAAGTAGCGTGATTGCTGGATCATGTGGTAAGAGTAAGTTTAGTTCAGTAAGAAGCTGACAAACTGGGCTGGGGATGTAGCTCAGTGGCAGAGCACTTGCCTTGCATGTGTAATGCCCTGGGTTTAGTTTTCAGTACTACAAAAACAAAAACAAAAACAAACAAAAAAAAAAGAAAGTGATAAACTGTCCTCCACTCTAGCATTTTGCATTCTTCACTAAGGACCATGAGCTCCTCTTGTTTGTGTCCTGCCCTGAGCCCCTGTTGTCTCCTAAGTGGTGGGGTGACAGGAGCATCTTCTGCAATGTTTTTTTTTACATTCATATCCTTTTCTGGTCCGTAATCCAACTCAGGATCCACATTTCCTTTAGCAGTCATGTCAGTCTGGGATGGCTATTGGTCTTTCTCCTTCTCCCAGGTCTGACACTTGAAGACCACTCCTCCACTACTTTGCAGAATGTCCCTGTTCTGGGTTGGCCTGGTGTTTTTCATGAGCAGATTGATTGAGCTAATTCTCATGATGATGCATTTTGGCAACAATGCCACAGCAGCAAAGTCTCTTTTGAGTCCCTGCTTTCAATTCTTTTGGGTATAGACCCAGAATTGGAATTTCCAGGTCACACAATAATTCTGTTTAAGTTTTTGTGGGCCTACAGACTTTTTAGGGTTTCTCACAATAGGTGTCTCCTTGGATACCACTTTTGCTCAGGGTCAAGGTGGTGGGATGGTCCCTGGGGATCTAATATTGGGGATCTCCATGGTGGGGGCAGGAGTTAAGGAGTCTGCTGGCTGGCCTCCCCACGGCATGGTGGTGGCAGGGAGGACATGGACCTTCCCATGTCCCTCAGAAGCCCTCTGCTTGACAACATGGCTTGCTCACATCCCTGCTGGCCTCACTCAGCAACTATCTGGTCCCAGGATGGCTCTATTCTGAATATCTCACCCGCACCTGAGGAACCCAGCCGAGACCAGCCTGAGGACAGGAAAGACTTCTCACGGGGCACCCAATTTGAGCTGCCTTCAGTGCTTCTGGAGAGAGACAGGTAGGTGAGATGGACCCTGGAGGAGACCAAGGCCATGAGTCCCAGGCTCTTGGTTGGCAAGTGGCCTAAAGCTCACCTCAGAGCGAGTGCTTCCTCTTTCCTGGAGTGTCCAACATTCTGTTCCTTGAGAGATCCTTGTAAGAATAACAAATTGTGGGCTGGGGTTGTAGCTCAGCGACAGAGTGCTTGCCTAGCACGTGCGTGACCCAGGTTTGATCCTCAGCACCATGTAAGAATAAAGGCATTGTGTACAACTAAAACAAATAAATAAGTATTTAATTTAAAAAAAGAAACAAATAACAAATTGTCCTAGGAAATGACCACTGCATCGAATAACCATGAGGTTAAACATTTCAATAAAATAAATAAAAACATCAGGATGTAGTATAAATACAGTAGTATACAAGTCTAAAACAGGGACATTTCCCTCTAAAACCACAATGTAGATAATCATTCTCAACAAAATTAGTGATGTTTTTGAATATCATTTCACATCTTATGTGTTGTCAAATTTCTCCACATTTTACCTGAAACACCTCTGCAGCTGGTTGGTTCAAAGCAGGAGGCAGTGAAGGGCCAACACAAAGCCCAGGTCTACCTTTACCACCTTCAGGCATTGAAAACCACAGGGCTCCAGGCAGAGGGTGGCAGGTTCCTTCAGCATGTGGGCATGTGCAGGCATGTTGGTGTGCCAGTGTGCGCTCTGCATGTGCATGTTTGTGAGTGCATGAAGTTTGTGTTCACAGGGCTTCCTGTGCAAACAAGTGTACACACACATTTATCCATATGAGCACACACATTTGTGTGCAAATGTGTTAGAGTGCCTGTGTACATGGGCATCTGTGTGTCTGTAGGTGGTGTGTGCATGTTTCGGGGAGCAGTAAGAGGACGATCCCTTTCTTTCCCATCTTGATGGTCATAGCTGACACTCCATAACAAAGCCAGGTTAACAGGAGAAAAGCGTATCCAAATTATTTAGTTACTTATTTAGTGGTATTGGAGATTGAACCTAGAGCCTCAAGCAAGTGCTCTACCACTGAGATACACTTCCAGTCCTCTTTTAAATTTAAATTTTTTATTCTTTATTTTTTTTAGTAGTAGATGGACACAATATCTTTATTTATTTTTATGTGGTGCTGAGGATCAAACCCAGTGCCTCACATGTAAGGCAAGTGCTGTACCCCTGAGCCATGACCCCAGCTCCTTATTCTTTTTTTTTAATGGTAATTGTTATTGGTGCATTAAAATTACATGTAATAGTTGGTTTCATTTTTACATATTTGTAGATGCAAACAGCATAATTTGGCCAATTTTTTAATGAATTTTTTTAAAAAAAAATATTTATTTGCTTTAGTTGTACACAATGCATTTATTTTTATGTGATGCTGAGGATCAAACCCAGGCTGCGCACATGCTAGGCGAGCGCTGTAATGCTGAGCCACAACCCCAGCCCCAATTTGACCAATTTAATCCCCTCCCCATCCCTTTCAAAATTTTATTTTAAGAGAGGGTCTTGCTAAGTCACCCAGACTAGCCTTGAACTTACAATGCTCCTGCCTCAGCCTCCCACATCACTGGGATTATAAATGTGTGCCACTGTGTCCAGCAAGCATAACAAATTTATTTGATCACAGTCTTATGTAATACTGGAGGCTTCAGACTGAAGACCCAAAGACCCAGGGTGAACTCTCCATTTTTATGCTCAGGTCTGAAGAGGCAGGGACAGCCATGTAGAAACACGATTGGGAAAGAAGTGTGTGAGTTGACGGTAGTGAACGTAGGGGGCCCAGCCAGGCCTGTCTGTGCAGGCTCTTCTGGGCCACTCTGCAGCATTCCCTCTGTAATGAGGGCCTGATGACCTGCAGTTAAGCAGGGGAGGTCAGAGGAACTTCTTTACTGCTGGCTCTTATCCAGGCTGGGGGAAAGTTAGATTGCCATTCTTATGTTTAATGGCTGCTTTGGGGACCCATCTTGGAGAAGAGGAATTCTGGTTTCTATTGCTTACCTTGAGGGAGGAATGGTGGCAGGAGATAGGAAGGCCTCAGAGGCCTCCACATAAAGTGTCATTTCTTTTAATTTCCAACATGTGTCACATGTGCACAAGTGCCTGTATCTGTGTCATGAAGGTACTTGTGGGTTTGTGTGCACATGCACATGTATGTGTGTGCAAACACAGTGCCCCTGGGCCCCAGTCCAGGCCACTCACCTCTCTACTCCCTCCTGTGTGCCCCGCTGTCTTCCTGTCCTTAGCCCATACCTGGCATGAACCTGGTCCTTGGACCATTGAATAAGACTGTGTTGGGAGCTCCGAGAACAGTGTGCTCAGAGCCAGGGCTCCTGCAGAGCTGCCGAGTGAGAGGAGGGCTCCCCCTCACTTTCCCAGAGTCATCCCTGGGAGCAGCCAGGGCTGTGGTGAGACCGAGCTGAGCTCCCTCCAAGCTGTGCACAGGAGTACAGCTAAGTGTCCAATGTGTGCAGAGGAGTGTGTGCGCAGCAGAAATGCCAACTCTGTTGGAAGTCAGGCCCTTCCAGCCCGGGACCTCGTGCTTCTCACCAGGAAGCCACCTGGAACTTCAGAGCCCACACAGTTTCCTGGGGTTCGTTTTGTGGGTGTGGTTGATATCTCCTTGGCTAGGTGACTAAAATCAATCTCTAGCCTTCTTCCTTCACTGGAGGTCCAGTGGTCCAAAGTCCCAACCCTCTGGCCACAAGTTTGGTAGCCAGGGCCACCAGGAGCCACCTCATCACAGTGACAAAGACCTCCCTGCCACTAGAGACAAGGGGGTGGTCTGTGAAGGTCTGTGCAGGGTTGGGAGGGGACCAGAGGACAGATATCTTCACTGTGCCTCACCTGTCCTGAGGTGGGTTGGTCTTCTGCTCACCTGCGCACCTTCTTGTTGTCCTAACTGCTTGCCCATTGGGTGGTGTCTCCTTGCACGTACTGTGGACAGGGCCTAGTCTGCCAAGGACGGTGCGTGCCTGGCCCTAGGGATAGGCATGGCTACAGTAGGTGACCAGTGCATATTGTCAGGTGAATGAGCCCAGCTTGACCCCAACCACAGAAGCCTGGCCAAGGCCACTACTGTGCCCTGGTGCATGAGACCACTACTGTGCCCCCCTGTGTGGGCCACAGCCTTGCAGCCAGAGAAGAGGCCAAGGCTCAGGCTCAGGCTGGTCCCTGGCTGTGTCAGAGGGCACAAGGGCCCTACTGGTGCCTCCACTTCATCCACAGTGATGGTAACAAGTCATCAAAAGCCACGCCATTGAAAAAGCCAGGAAAGCAAGATTGTCTCCTCCCTCCGCCATCCCTCCGCATCCTGCTGACTCCTCCCATCCATGAGGTTGGTGTGCGGGGCTCATGGGGCCTGGACCATGCAGAGGCTCCCCATTCCTCAGCAGGCCCTCACACCCTCAATCAGAGCTGCACAGGGCCAGGGGCGAGTGGGTGGGAGCGTCCACAGGCAAGAGGTTAGCCTGTGACAGTGTCCTGAGGCTGCTTCAGGACCAGCACTGGCAGATCCAACACAGGGCTATGTTCTCTCAAGTTCTGAAGGCTGAGAGCCAAGGTAAGTGTCTGGTGGGCCATGCTCCCTCCCAGGCTCTGGAGGAGGAGCCTTCCTGCCTCTCAGCTCCTGTGGCTGCACCTGCAGCTCCTCGCTCCCTGTGGCTCCTCCCTCATCTCCGTCCTTTCTCTTCTTGTAAGGACTCAAGTCCCTGGATTAGAGCCCACCCTGAATCCAGGATGACCCCCTCTAGAGAGCCTTAACTAAGTACATCTGCAGAGATCCTAGTTCTATGCAAGGTCCCTCCAGGCCCTGAGCAGGTGTGAATTTGGGGGATCCCATCACCCCAGTGCTGGCTGTTCCCACTTGGCTATGAGGCCATCTTTCTCCTCAGCTTACAAAGTAAGAAAATGAGACACAGAGACTGGAAGTAACTGGCTCTGTCTCTCTGCGGCTGGCTCGTGGTGGCTCTGTGGGATCTCCCTTTGCTCATGTAGGTTGGGTTGATCACACCTACCCCATGGGGTGCTTGAAAGGATTAAAAGAATGAATGAGCTGGGCGCGGTGGTGCACGCCTGTAATCCCAGCACTTTGGGAGGCTGAGGCAGGAGGATCGGTGAGTTCAAAGCCAGCCTCAGCAATGGCAAGGCACTTAGCAACTCAGTGAGACCCTGTCTCTAAATAAAATACAAAAAAAGGTCTGGGGATGTGACCCAGTGGTCGAGTGCTCCTGAGTTCAATCCCCGGTACCACAAAAATACAAAAACAAACAAACAAAAGAATGAATGAGTTAAAATCATCTATGTGCTCCTGTGGCCTCCCAACTTGCTCTTTAGCTTTCTTGGGGTGTGGGCACTTTGGGGCTCAGGAACCAGCCAAATCTGGGATCAAATTGCGCTGTATCCTTTGCTAGCTCTGTGATCTCAGGCAAGTTACTGCATGTCTCTGGGCTGTTTCTTCACCTGCAAAATGAAGAACGTAAGAGTCTTAGTGTGGTGCCAAATTCAAGAAAAAGTAGTCTAACAACTCAAGGAGCAGCGCCTCTTCTTTCTCTGCATGTCTCTTGGAGAAGGCTGGCCGGGCCCACTCCTCGGCCTGAGGTACTTGCTGCCTCCCTTTCTCACTGCCCTCTCATTCCTATTTCTGAGCCTCTCTATGCCAGGCTTAAATTTTCTTTTTTTTTTTTTTTTCTTAAATATTTATTTATTTGCTTTAGTTGTACACAATGCAATGCATTTATGTTTACGTGGTGCTGAGGATTGAACCCGGGCCGCGCACTTGCAAGGTGAGCGCTCTGCCGCTGAGCCACAACCCCAGTCCCAGGCTTAAATTTTCTTTCTTCTCTCCCCTTTTCTCTGCTTCCCCTTATTGTGTAGACCAGCCTAACTTGGCTCCCAGAAAGCAATAAGTCTCCTCTT
The DNA here is from genome assembly GCA_025594165.1 of Tamias sibiricus. Taxonomy (NCBI): domain Eukaryota; kingdom Metazoa; phylum Chordata; class Mammalia; order Rodentia; family Sciuridae; genus Tamias; species Tamias sibiricus. Next base: position 27,529,566 of record CM046674.1, read on the forward strand.
TCTCTAGGGGCTGGGGAGGGGTGAACAGTGGGAGACAGAATGGCAAACACGAGACTCCTGCGGGTGGCTGGGCTTGGTGAAGGAGAATCCCTGCAGTCAGCGATTTGGTCCTTTCCCATGAGCAATTACTAAGAAGCTATCAGTGCTCATTATTGCTACGAAGAGAATAAATGAGCAGGCTCTGACACATCCAGCTGCTCCCCACTGAGGTGAGGATCCCCCCACTCCCGGTACCACAGGGCCTCTCTGAAGTGCAGAAGTGCTGGGGAACTCCTGCCTGGAGAAGCCTTGGTCAGTGGCCCTGGGAGCCCCTCCCTGTGGTGGCAAGACCCCACACCTGAGTGCCAATCTTGCTCCGGTGTGTCCCAGACATTCAGCACAATCACCAGAGTGGCACTGGCTGGTCACACACCCCTCCTTGACCATGTTACTCCCCAACATCTTTCCCCCTTATAAACTACCTGCCTGGAGTCATTGTCTCCAGATCTGCTTGGGGACAGTAGTGACACTCGGGGACAACAGTCCCATCTTGGGTCTCTGACCACTCTGTGGGTGTTGCCTTCCTACAGAAGCCGAGCTCCCTGAGCATGAAGAGCCTGCTGGCCAAGCTGCACCCCCCCGCTGGGCTGGAGCTGGGCACCCTGTGGCCAGCAGGGGAGGCTGGCAGCCCAGCCCTGAGCACCCAGGTGCTCAAGGAGATGGCCCTGGGCACCAAAAGCATCGCCCTCATTGCAGCCAGCCGACGCTCCAAGGCACAGGATCGGGAGGGCAACAGCAGCCGCTCCTCCCGCCACCTCCTGGAGGAGGCAACCCTGGATTCCAGAGACCTGAGGCCCAGCACCACCCCTGACCCCACCCTGGCAGACAGGAGCTGGCCCCATGCCAGCCCATGCAGGGACCATTCCACAGACAGGAAGTCCAGGAGGAAGCGGTCACCCTCGCTCACCTGGAGCGTGCAGTCGGTGGGTGCTAGGGCACTGGAGGGGGGCAGTAGAGCAGGTCAAGGACACTGGGTCATGGTGGACACGGGAGGCCCCAGATTTAAAGGAGGTGAAAGAAACAATACCCTGTTCCTCACGTGCCCCTCACCACTTTCAAGCTCATGTGTGATCTTGAACCACACGTGTCCATGTTCCATGCAAGAGAGAGATTGAGACTTAGTACCAGGAATTGGCTCAGGTGATCATGGAGGCTGGAAAGTCCCCAGACCAGTAGGCTGAGTCAGCAGCTGGAGGCCCAGAGAGCCAGTCTCAGTTCAAGTCTAAGGGTGGGGAAAGGCCAGTGGCCCAGCCGGAGGAATTATCTCTTGCTTGGGGGAGGGTCTGCCTTGTGTTCTGCTGAGGTCTTCACATGATCAGAGGTGGCCCACCGCATTAGGAGGGCCATCTGCTTTTCTCCTCCAGATGTTACACTCACCCAGAAGCACCCTTCCAGACACCCCCAGAATAATGTTTAGCCAAGTGTCTGAGCACTCCATGGCCCAGGCAGGTTGACACACATGACTGGCCACTGCCCTGGGTTTAGATGAAAATTCCCACTGTTAGAAGCCTTGATAAGGGGACAGGGGGACACGCAGCTAGAAAAGGGTCATTTATTCATTCAGTGATTAGCAGTCATCCTGCACATTTCGGTACCTAGAGGCTCACGACAGTCTGACACACAGCGGATGTTTAACCAGTGCTCGCCTTGCCATGCTGTCCCTTCAGCACCCCTTCCTCACACCACACCCTGCTGTGTGACCTTTCCTGCAGGAGAAACTTCAGCCCCACTCTGTGGAGCACCTGGTGGACAGCCAGCTGCCCCCAACGCACCTTCAGCAGTCAAAGTCGCCAGGAAAGAGCTTTCTCCCTGCCGTCCCCACGGCCTCCAAGATAAAACCCAGCCTCAGTTTCCACGCAGGTACAGAATCCAAGGCAGAAAACAGCATGTTGGTTTTTTTTTCTGTTTCCTATGACACTGTCCCTCCTTCCAAATGAGCATCTTAGGAAGTGTGATAGGCTGGCCTGTGATCAGCTGTCTGAGTGAGCTGGGGCCACTGGCTGCCTGAAGACGAGCCTTTGCCAGGGCCTTGGGCTTGCCTCTGCCGACACTCCGGATGGTGATTGAGATTGCATACAGTCTCCAGCTCCATGCACCCTGTGCTCCTGCCCCAGAGGCCAGTTAGTGAGGTCAGAGGGTGGCTTTTTGGGTGTTTGCTATGTAGATCAAAATTATAAATGAGAAGGACCATTTATGAACCTTCTACCCAGAAATAGTCACCGAGGATAGTGTCCTCCTGTTTCTGTCAGTGATATGAACAGCATCCTACCCTTACAGGAAGTCAGGGCTGGGTGTGATTCATCACCACTGCAAACGTGGATTGGTGTTTCCATTCTCTCCAAGGGTGTCCATGGTGACCTGCTGCAGAAGTCGAGACCAAGCATTTGAATATGTAGTACAAGTTTGGTGATGCCATGACTCATGACCAATGGCCTAGTTCTACATTTTTGCTTACTTATTTATTTTTGCAGCATGAGGGATCGAACCCAAAGGGGTTCTACCATGGGGTACATCCCCAGCCCTTTTTGATTTTTTTTTTTTTTTTTTTTTTTTTTTTTTTGGTACCAGGGATTGAACTCAGCAGCACTAGACCACTGGGCCACATCCCCAGCCCTTTTTTTTTTGTATTTTATTAGAGACAGGGTCTCACTGAGTTGCTAAGTGCCTCACCATTGCTGAGGCTGGCTTTGAACTCGTGATCCTCCTGACTCAGCCTCCCAAAGTGCTGGGATTACAGGCGTGCGCCACCGCGCCCGGCTCCTTTTTGATTTTTGAGAGAGGATCTTGCTAAGTTGGAGACTGGTCTTGAACTTGTTATCCTCCTGCCTCAGCTTCCCAAGTCACTGGAACCACAAGCGTGTGCTACTATGCCCCGCTAGTTCTGTATTTTAAAAAATGCTGCATTTTGCTGGGGGCAGTGGTGCATGCCTGAGGCAGGAAGATTGCAAGTTTGAGGCCAGCCTCAGCAACTTAGTGAGAGCCTCAGCAACTTAGGAAGACCCTGTCTCAAAATAAAAAAAATAAAAAGGGCTGAGGATGTGGTTCAAAGTGTCAATCCACAGCAGATTGGAAGGAAGCAGAGCAAGCTCCTCCTCACCAATGTGGCTGGGAACACCAGCTGACACAGGGGTCACATGATGGTGCCTTTTACTGAGCACACACTTCACCAGGCACTGTGCTAAGCATCCTGCAAGGGGTCCATCTGTTTATCCTCATGATAGTCCTGTGAGGTAAGGAATGGCCCCCCTCCGTGTTATTCAATGAGTAAACTGAGGCACAGAGATGTTGAGGAGCTTGCCCAAGTCCACACAGCTGGGAGTGGCAGAGTTGGGGGTTGAAATCAGGTGGGCTGGCTCCAGATTCCTAGTTCATAACCATAGTTCCAGATGTCCTTTTGTTTTTACTTTACAAGGGCGTGGTCTCTGGGTCAGAGGGTGTGCACATTGGGGGGTTATGGACGGCACTTCAAGGACAGTGGAAGCAGGTGTTGCCAGGTTTTGCTGTCCACCTTGCCACAGACATGTAGCTTGGAACACCCTGAATCACACTCAGTCTCAGACTTCAGAAGTATTTGATCCTGATGACAAAATTGACAGAATGAAGTAATCAGCAGTACCGAATTTTTTTTTTTTTTTTTTTTTTTTATCAGGGATTAAATTCAGGGGCACTTAACTGCTGAGCCACATCCCCAACCCTTTTTGTTTTTCATTTTGATACAGGGTCTCACTAAGTTGCTGAGGCTGGCTTTGAACTTGAGATCCTCCTGCCTCAGCCTCCTGAGCCTCTGGGATTATAGGCATGAGCCACTGTGCCTGGCTTGTAGTACCATTTTTTTCAAAACTTGAAGCACTTTTTGAAAAAGAATTTTTTTAGTTGTAGATGGATACAATAACTTTATTTTACTTATTTGTTTTTATGTGGTGCTGAGGATCAAACCCAGTGCCTCATGTGTGTTAGACAACTGCTCTACCACTGAGCTACAGCCCCAGCCCTTGAAACACTTAAAACAAAATGTTCTTTATGGGATTTTCTGTGTTCAGGAGTACCCGCCTTCCCATTATATGCTCTTAAAACAATGAAAAGTCACAGAGAACACAGAGTGACCTAGAGTGGGAGCTAGGAGTCAGGGATGGGGCTGGCGCTGGCCTTTCCCCAGCACTCCTAGCTGACAGGCAGTTACAAAGTGCCAAGCTCCAGTCATTCCAGGGAGGTGTCCACGATAGCCCCTTCCTGGGTCAGGGCCTTAGAGGTGCCTGTGCAATTATGTGTAACGGCTCCGCCTGGTGCAGCCACAGTAAGTACCACGCAGACATGCCCCCTAGCACTGCTGACCCAGAGGGGTCCCACAGGAGGTGAGGGGGTGTTCATATCTCCTCTAGAAATGAGCCTGTCAGGGTGTGTTTGTATATATGACTGAAAATTACATTTTCTTTCCCCAACATTTTATCATGAAATTTCTAAACATAGACAGAAGCTAAGAGAATAATTATAATAATCTCAACATACTCACCACCCAGCTTCCACAGTTACCAGAACTTGTTTCTTCTCTACACTTTCATTTGTTTGTTGTTTGATTTCTTGGGGCTGTCTCAAGAAAACCCAAGATCCATGCCATTTCATTTCATTTCAAGAGCTCCCCGACAAAAGAGCTTTCCATGTCGCAGGTAGAACAAAGAGCCGTTCCTTCAGATCATCCCATGCTCTCTGTGTACAAAAGAAGACAGGTTTGCAGATAAGCAAGAGTAGGCTTCACTGGCCCTCTCAGTGGGCAGGAAGGGGCTGCTTCTCCAGAACCAGGCTGAATTCCTGCTGTCCTCCCCAGGAAGTGGCTAGATGCCTTTCTCAGTGGTGCCTACAGAGTCTCTGTGGGGCAGGGTTCTGAGCTCTACAGCTGTGGGGTTCTGTGATCAAAAAGTTAAAGCATATTAGAGTCGGTATCTGTAGCCCAGCTGGTTTAGGTGGGTAAACTGAGGCCCGGAGAATAGAAGTGACATCTCTAGGGTCACTTCAGGTGTTGATGACGTGGTTAGGATTGGTGCCCAGTGCCCCTCTCTCTGCCTGGCTGCCACGCTTCAGGAAAGAACACACTTGTGTTTGCAGGTATACAGAAAGGGCTAGCAGGAGGTGGGGCAGACCAGGTATCCCCTTGTGGCTGGGGCCAGACAGCCCTTCACTGCACACAGGTCCCCCCCGAAGCTGGAAGATCACAGATGTACCGTGTTTGCAGAGGCTGGGCTCCCAGATGATGCCGAGGCCCAGTGAGTGTTGAGAGCTGAGTGAGACGAGCCAGGAAGAAGAGTGTAGGAACCATGCGATTTTAGCTTGGGCACTCGGGGGGCTTCTCTGCAGGGTGATTGTTGGGCAGAGACCTGAGGAAGTGGGAGCCCAACTCAGAAGGAAGGGAGAGATGCCCTTCTCTCCCCACAGCCCATCCCCTTGCTTCCTTTTCTATTTGAATGTGTACAATAAACCCAGCAAGTCCTCTTCCTTGCCATGTGATGGGCAGCCAAGAGCAAGAGGGGAAGGAAGAAGGCAGCACAGTTGCTGCTGGGGAAGAGACAAAAACCAAAAACTGGGGTGGGGAGACTTCTTGGAGGACAGAGTGCAAGAGTTCACATAAAAAAATGATAATCCGAGCCGGACGCGGTGGCGCATGCCTGTAATCCCAGCACTTTGGGAGGCTGAGGCAGGAGGATCGCGAGTTCAAAGCCAGCCTCAGCAATGGCGAGGCACTTAGCAACTCAGTGAGACCCTGTCTCTAGTAAAATACAAAATAGGGCTGGGGATGTGGCCCAGTGGTCGAGTATCCCCGAGTTCAATCCCCAGTACCACAAAAAAAAAAAAAAAAAAAAAAATAATCCCTGGGGCTAGAGTTGTAGCTCAGTGGAAGAGCGCTTGCCTAGCACTTATGAAGCACTGGGTTCGATTTTCAGCACCACATATGAATAAATAAAAATAAAGTTCCATCAACAACTAAAAAATATTTTTAAAAAATCCCTGGGGGAGTTCCAGGAGGGGTTAAGTAGAAAGCCTGACATATGGTGAGTTCTGGATACACTGTGTGTGTTATCCATTCTTCAGTTTTATTCCCAGGAATCACTGGGTGCTGCTAGTAACAATATCGTCCTGTCTCTGGTCTCAATTTTTCAGATGAGAACATACTCCACGTGCCTGAAGTCAGCTTCACCTTCCCCAGCGCCATGTGGCAGAGCAGCGCAGGCCCAAGCAGGCCACCCCTCCTGCCCAGGGACATCCGAGGTCAGTGCCTGCTTCCTCCCCGCCATGCTGTCCTGTAGTGCGCACCCCACTGGCTTCCAGGGAGATAAGTAAGGGCAGGAGGGTGGTTGCGCACACCTCAGTCCACACTTGCTGCGCCGCCTCTGTGTAGGCCCTATAATTGTCCCTATCTGCAGGACCCCAATGCTCACAGAAGATAGGGACTTGACTGAAGGTCACTCGGGAGTGAGAGGAGAGCCAGCATTTGAACTTGGGCTTGATTGTCTGCACTGCTCAGCTTGTTCTGCTGGTAAAGCGACAGCTGGGATCTGTCCTGGCCCCAGCAGGAGCTCTCCCGTCCCTGGTCCCTGGTGCTGTACTTCTCTTGCCTCTCACACACTTGCACAGCTTCAAATGAGCTGTCAGGACACAGCCCCAGGCCAGGCTGGAAGGCTGAGGGCAGGGGAGGGTTCCCTTGGGCTGAAAAGGGGAGGGCGGGGCAGCACCTCTGATGGGGTGCAGGGGCTGCGGCTGGAGCGCCACATCAGGTGAGGGTGGAGCAGGTGAGTCAGCATGTGGCAGTAAGCTGGGGTGTGCACTCGGGACAAGAAGGAGATGGGGCTCTCAGGGCTGGGTCCTGGTGACTGTGGAACCAGACATCTGGAGGTTGGAGAGATCCCTGGGAAGGACGTAGGTACCTGGCGACAGGTGGGAGCCTAGCTAAACCCATTTCCTATGCACTGTGTATATACCCATCCAATTATTTTTTTTAAAAAACCTTTCATTATTTCTTGTAACTTCAGACATGTACAAGTAATAGTTCAGTTTATAGCACAGAACTGCCCTTTCCAGTAGAAGTACGAGGTGAGCCTCATATAGAATTGCAAATGTTCTAATAGGTGCAGGTAAAACCAATAATAAATAAATAGTGTTTTATTTACCTCAATATATGATCAATATAAAATTAATAATGAGAAAGTTTACATTCTTTATTTTGGCTCTAAGTCCTCTGAAGTCCATGTGAGTTTTGCATGCACAGCACGCCTCAATTTTGCATTTTGGGTGCTAAGTAGCTGCATGTGGCCAGTGGCTGCTATATTGAAGGGCACAGTCCAGAACGTGACCAGAGCACACCTCCTGGTTCTTGGACCCCTTCTGGAAGACAGGAACTTCCCTCTGGCATCATTGACACTATTTTGTCACCCCCTGAACCACCTTGCCACCAAACCATCAGGAAGGATGGGTTCAGTTAGCAATGGGCTTACAGACCACCAGGGACCATCTGGGCCCATGCGGGAGGTTCTTTCTTCTGTTTGATCTCAGTGCCTGCTGCAGTACCTTTAACCCATTCCTCTTGTCACTGATTAAGAACGTGTCATTATTATGCCATTCTTTTAAGGATTCTTGGGTCTCAGTGGTGTGTGTCAGTGGGACCAGAACTCCTAAGCCAGAGCACACTGAGTGACAGGCCGTGGTCAGTTTTAACAGTGTGTCTCTAAATGTGAGGGATGGACAAGGGTCCATAAACATCACCTTTCCTAATTGCATCTGGCCTGAGCTGCTGAGTGTGGAGAAAGTGGCTTTGGGAGGGTCCTGAGGACAGGCCTGGGAACGCGAGAGCAGCCAAGGCCACGTTAGACCTGGAGGAGAAATTGGGGAGAAAGTCCCAGAGGGCCCAGGGGTGGATCTGCCCGGGGAAGTGGGGAAGGGCCCTGTGGGTTGAGCTGCCTGGGGAAGTGGCTAGGGTCATGGTGAGGTATCCACACCAGCAGGTGCCCAGGTTGGGGTCCCCCCCCCACCTTGGGGTGCTTGCTTCACTTGAGTTTGCCTGGACCACAGACTGAGGTCTCCCCATTCACCCCAGGGTCTACAGAGAGTGGAGGGCGACACCACAGCCCACTGCCTCCCAGCAACCCCCGAAAGCTCCAGGGTGGCAGTGCCAAGAGGCCAAGAAGACCCAAATAGATGGTGGAGCCAGAGCAGCACACAGGAGGCCAGAGAAGCTTGACCCTAACCCAAAGTTGGATTGGAGAGAAGGGGGCCCTGGCTAGGACACTTTGGGGACAGCCCTTACTCTAGATTCAGGGGCTACCTCACCTTCCAAAGGAGGGCTGCCTGTGGAGTGCTAGGGCCCTGACCGTGGACCCTTCCCAGAGGTCCCTGGCCTTTCTTGGGTGGCCACAGTTGCAGATGCTGTTCCTGGGACCACGCCACATCCTGTTGTTAACTCTGGGAGGACCTGTCTCTGGGAGCACTCTGGTCACTTCTCACCACTCAGCCCAGGATGAAGAGGATGCCCAAGCAGTCACTGGTAGTCATGGGGAAGAATTTGTCCTCATCCACAAACCTCAGCCAAGCTGCAGAGTGGACCTGGTCTCTCCCAGGTAAGCCAGCATCGGGGATGGATGAGAACCGTCTTCCACCGTGTTCTAGTGGCTCCTGACATTGCAGTGATGCAGAGAGGAAATATTGCTATCAGAAGCAAGATGGAATTGTTAACTTAGCTGAAAGCTGTACACAAACCCTCATAAACTGGGAACCCATAAGGTGAGGGCCTGAAGGGTTTATGAGTTTTAGTAATATTTTCATCAAAAAAAACACACAGAAAGCTTGAGCGCCATCCTGTGGACAGACGGTTGCGGCATACTCTGGTCATGTTTTGGTTCTTGCTTGGTCTCAAATACAGGCCTTCACCCCTTGCACTCTGGGGCTCCCATGAGGAGCTGTGGGGGTCAGAGACACCTCCCTGATGGTGGGAGCCACTTCTTGTTGGCCAGCCTCCTTAGGTCAGGAGTGAGCAGGACCAAGATGGGAGCAGAGATGAGCTCTGTGGACTTTGGCATCAGGACCTCAGGGCCAGGAGGTACAGGTGGCGTTCTGGCCTCTTGGCCTGAGTAGGATCCCATAAACGCTGTGCAGACTCCACAGCTTGGGATGCAGGCTGGCCTCCCCGTCATGACACCCTCTGTCAAGGAAGACAGGCTTGGGACTTGCACAAAGCCAAGGCTGCCCTTCTGGAACTTCTTGAGGGCGCTGCTTCCTGCTCTGCTGCAACCTCTGGGGCACATCGATACCTACCCCTTCACTCAGAGGGAGCCGCCAAGCCTGGAGTACAGGATTTCGATGTTTCTACCTGGCCTCAGACCTCTGAGCTGAAGCTGGCCTGGGTCTCATGGCCCTGAGGCCTGGTGGGCCCTGATACTGACACTAGGTACCTCCTGAGATGGGGTGGGAAATGACTTCAAGAAGGTCATGGACAAATATTTTTATTTTAAGGCTATTTATCATAATGTGTATTAGAAAAACATATAACTGGCCCATAAGACACTTGAGTTCATTAATCATGTCTAAACTTAAAGAGTGAGTTGTTTCAGGGCTGGGATTGTGGCTCAGCGGTAGAGCGCTCGCCTGGCACGTGCGCGGCCCGGGTTCGATCCTCAGCACCACGTACAAATAAACCCATTGTGTGTACAACTAAAGCAAATAAATAAATATTTAAAAAAAAAAAAAAAAAGAGTGAGTTGTTTCAAAAGAAAAGAGAATTAACCCTCTAACTGTCCAGGTGGTACTGCAGTGTCTGAAGAGCAGGGCCCACGGCCTCCCCTGTGTCTCTCAGAGGCTGAGTCTGGCTGCCAAACAGAAAGCCCCCAACAGTGACTTAAACAAGGTGGGGCTTATTTGCAGGGAAAAGCAGGGAGGTAGCACTGTGTGAAGCTGTTCTGTAAAGTCATCAGAACCCCTTAGGAGGAAGCCCAGTGCTCAAGGTCACCAGGTGTCTGTAGAGCTACAGCCCGCACAGCTATATCCCAGGCAACACAGGAAAGCCCACCTGGCAGCCTCTGCCTCTGCCTCTGCCTCATTGCCCAACATGGTGTTGTCATAGCTCTCCCTTCTGCAAGGCATGCTGGGAAATGTAGCTGTGTTCATTGCCACCAATATAACCAGGTTTCCACTGATCAGGAGGGAAAATAGGACACTGGGTTGGCACCCAGCAGTCTATGCCACCCTCCCCAGGATGTAGATAGCAAAGTTAAGGCCCAGAGAGGAACCCAACATTCTGAAGTGATTGTTGGCTCATGCTCTGGAAATTGAGGACGCCCTTGGCTCAGCTTTGGGGGCCCTCCCACACTGCCTCCTTGCCCTTCCATTCTCCTCCCAGCCTCTGGCCTGGCCCCTAGCAGAGCCTGGGGCTGACTGCGGGACCTTCCACAGCCCCTGGGCACTTGCTGCCAGCACTCAGGCGCCTGCCTCTGCTCTGCTTGTGGGGGTCCCTTCTTTGCTCGTGCTCCTCCTTCCATGCCCCGGTTGACCTGCAGACTCTGTCCTTCCAGAGACGACCCTCCCCGCCCTGGGCTCCTGCAGGGGCATGACCTTGCCTGTTGGGGGTGGCAGTCATGCCTCCTGGTAAGGTTCCAGGGTGGTTGAGGGGATGAGTGGGTGCACAGTGCTAGGACAGGGTCTGCTACAGCACAAGTACTCGCTGTGCATCAGCTGTGGCAACTGTCATTGCACATTTGTCACCTCGTCATCCGTCTGTCTCCTGAGTAGTCAATCTTGTGCTTTCTCAGAGCTCAGACCTTGTCTGGGGGATGGGGCAGCCGCCTCTCAGGCAGGGACACAGTGGCCGCTCAGGAAATGCTTATAACAAAGTCAACTGCAAGAAACTGGCACACTATGGGCTGGGGTTGTGGCTCAGCGGTAGAGCGCTCGCCTAGCACGTGCGTGGCCCGGGTTCGATCCTCAGCACCACGTACAAATAAATGCATTGTGTACAACTAAAGCAAATAAATAAATATTAAAAAAAAAAAAAAAAAAGAAAGAAACTGGCACACTATAGGCCTGTGTGCCCGGGGAGAGGATAGTCTGAGGCCCCTGGTTGACTGCACAGCGTGTAGAAGGCAGGCCCAAGACAGCTCTTGTTTAAAGCAGTAATTGTACCATTTGGCTCATGAAGCACTTTCTCATGCATTGGCTAATCTGAGTCTCATTTAGCAGCCCAGGAGGCCGTGGGTGGGGACAAGCAATTTCTCTTTTAGAAGCGAGAAGCCAAGGCTCACGGGGGTTCGAGACTTGCTCAAGGCAAAGGAAGCAGGGTCCAGTGAGGCCGGGCCGTGCCTCCGCAGCTCTGAGAGCCAGAACCCCGGCTCCTCCTCTCCCTTTCTCCTTCCCGCTGTCCTAAGGCCACCAAGCAATGCAGCATGAGAGCTGCTGTGCAAGCCACCCTGGCAGACTCTGGCAGGAGACACCCCAGATGCCACCCAGACATGGCCCCAGCATGTCTCAGGGCAGCGTGAACCAGCGGGTACTGGGCCGGCCGGCGATGTTCATGTTTTTCTGACTCTAGGAAAGTGCTCAGGGGTTCTGTAAAAACACAGTGAAGTTCACACGTGCCCATCACGTGTGTCCCCCCCAGGGCAGAGGTGGAGAGCACGTGCCCTCAGGAGCTCTGCTCTGACTCCTTTTCCACAGGGCAGGGCCCACCACTGGGACCACGTGGAGTGTCCCCTCTTCTCTGCTCCTGTAAGAGCCTTCACATCCTGAGGGTTCATGGCTGTTCTCTTTTGTGGCTATGTGACACTACTGGATAAATGTCACAGGCTGCTTCTCTGGTCTCTTGCTGATGCCCTTTTGGGTTGTTTCCAGATGGGCCGATGTGATGGGACAGCGGTGAGGCCCGTAGTTGGGCACACGCAAGCCCTCTCCCACGCTGTGTATGGGTCAGAGTTCTAGGAGCGGGGTTGCTGGGTGACCAGATAAGCGCAGGTCTGCTCTCAGGACTACATGCTGCGGGACAACCGCCTGTGCAGCCCAGAGCAGGACACCGCTCTGGCTTTCCCCGGTTAGGACTGGGTGTCTGCTGTCAGTGGACAGTGGCCCCATGTCATCCTCACACTGCTAGGGCCTGGCAGGCAGCTATTCTCTGGAAAGCACCTAGTAGCCAGGACTGAGGTGGGGCCTTTTTGAAGTCTCCCTGGAACTCTCCCCAGGGCGTTTTCCCATGAACTATTGACCCCTGAGACTCTGGCCCTTGCCCTTCCTTTGTGTCCCTTGGCCATGGCAGAGAGGAAACTGCCCTATCTATATCTGATCACTCACTGGGCTCACTGAGACCATGGGCTCTTTCTCACTTCCAGCCTGGATTCAGGACCTCCGTTCTGCAAATGTAGCAGCTAACATTGACCTAAGGGTATCTATTATGGTCACAACACGGAGGGAGTGAGGTGGTTTGTGCCCCAGTGAAGCAGTGTGATATGGTGGCTTCAGAATCGAATAGCTTCAGGTATGATATGAACTTTAGAATCAAATAGCCTGAGACACATGCCAGCTCACATCTCCTTCCTGGGCCTCCATCTGCAAGATGGAGCCTGTTATCCCCAATAGAAAAAGTATAAGAGAGATTCTCTGTGGAGTGCTCAGCATGCAATGAGATGGTTCCAGGATTTCCAATTGGCAACCTCAGTTTCCCTCTGTGCAAAAGAAGTAGCAGTCTTTCCACTCTAATGAGTGATTTTTTTTTTTTCTAATTTGTTTTCCTTCCTTTCTTTGTGCTGCTGGGTATGGAACCCAGAGCCTCACACATGCTAAGCAAGCACTCTAGCACTGAACACACCCAGCCCCTGATGAGCAACTTTTAAGCATACAAGTAGGATTTTAAAAAACAAGAACATGAGCTAGGTGTGGTGGTGCGTGTCTGTAATCCCAGCCATCGGGAGGCTGAGGCGGGAGGAACACAAGTTTGAGACCACTGTGGACAACTTAGCAAGACCCTCAAAATAAAAAATAAAAAAGGTTGGGGATGTAGCTCAGTAGTAGAGCACCCTGGGTTCAATCCTAGTACTGAAAACAAATGAACTACAGCAAAGACAGCTGGAGGCTCTTGCACCATGGCAGGTCTGGGGAGGGCAGCCAAAGCTGTGAGAGGGCCAGGGCTTCTGCGTGCCACCCAAGAACCCACAGACAGCAGTGGGTGCATCCTGCCCCACAGTGGAGATCAGCACCAGCAGTTTCCAGGAATGGGGGAGCTCCACTGAACAGGATTCCTCGTGCAACTGGGGTGGATAGACACCCCCCAGGGATGGACGGACCTAGGAAGAAATCCCATCTTCTTCCCAGTGTTCTTTTTTTTTTTTCTTTCTTTCTTTTTTTTTTTTTTTTTTTTTTTTGGTCCCAGGGATTGAACTCAGGGCACTCGACCACTGGGTCACATCCCCAGCCCTTTTTTGTATTTTATTAGAGACAGGGTCTCACTGAGTTACTAAGTGCCTCGCCATGGCTGAGGCTGACTTTGAACTCGCGATCCTCCTGCCTCAGCCTCCCAAGTGCTGGGATTATAGGTGTGCACTACTGTGCCCGGCCTACCCCAGTGTTCTTTCCCACCAGTCTCAGAGAGTAGGAAAATAGGAGGATGCTCTTTGTGTGGTCATTAGTTTTCCAGGGCTGCCTCACAAATGACTGCAGTCTGGGTGGCCTAGAAAAGAGGTTGATTCTCTCACCTTCTGAGGTCCAGGTGTTGGCCAGGCATGCTCCCTCTGAAGGTGGCAGGGAGAGTCTGCTCAGGTCCTCTTCAGCCTCTGGTGGCTTCTTGGCTGGTGGCAGCATCTCTCTGATCTTTCTGATCTTCCTGTGGGCATGTCTGCCTCATCACATGGCCATCTATCTATCTATCTATCTATCTATCTATCTATCTATCCGTTTATTTATTGTCATCGTCGTCATTGTTGTCTTTTAGTGCTGGGACTCAAACCCAGGACCTTGAACATGCTAGGCAATTGCTCCTCTAAGCTGCACCCTCAGCCCACATGGCATTGTTTATTCTTTTTTTTATTTTTTATTTTTTTGGTACTGGGGATTGAACTCAGGGGCACTCGACCACTGGGCCACATCTCCAGCCCTTTTTTGTATTTTATTAGAGACAGGGTCTCACTGAGTTGCTAAGTGCCTCGCCATTGCTGAGGCTGGCTTTGAACTCGCGATCCTCCTGCCTCAGCCTCCCAAGTGCTGGGATTACAGGCACGCACCACCGTGCCTGGCTTACATGGCATTGTTTATAAAAACAAGAACATCAGTCGTGTTAGAGCAGGACCCACCCTACTCTAGTATGATATCATCTTTACACCTATAGCAACCCTGTCTCCAAACATGCTCCCGTTCTAAAGTATGGGTGGTTAGGGCTTCAGCACTGAATTTAGGGTTGGGAATGGGGCAAACAATTCAGCCTATATCACCTGGGGAGGCAGAAAAGCCAGTAAAACAATACCCAGAGGCCACATCATAAATATGTTTGTTCATAGCATACAGTGTGAGGTTGGGTTTTTGCAGAGGGGATGCTGTATCAGTTGCATGAATGTATTGTTTTTCATTTTTACAAGTGTATACAAAGAGATCTGTCATATTTAAATTCTCATTAAAATGTCTAATAAAGTCGTTTTCTACTACCCCTTTATTCATGCTTCTGTAAACTATTTGCGAAGTGATTCCAAACATATGTTAAATGGATCTGCTGAGTCCAAGTGGCAAATGATGATTATGATGTTTCTGCGTACGAAGGGTTAAGCTGAATTAAAAGTTGCAAACTTGCCAGGCATGGTGGTGCACGCCTATAATCCTAGCAGCTCAGGAGGCTGAGGCAGGAGGATCATGAGTTCAAAGCCAGCCTCAGCAATGGTGAGGCACTAAGCAACTTGATAAGACCCTGTCTCTAAATAAAATACAAAATAGGGCTGGGGATGTGGCCCAGTGGTTGAGTGCCCCTGAGTTCAATCTCAGGTACCCCCCACCCAAAGTTGCAAACTTGCTGGGCATGGTGGCACACACCTGTGATCCTAGCAACACAGGAGGCAGAGGCAAAGGGGTCATAGCTCAAGGCCAGCCTTGGCAAATTAGTGAGAACCTGTTTCTAAGTAAGAAATTTTAAAAAGGGCTGGGGATTTGACTTGGTGGGAAAGTAGCCCTGGGTTCAATCTCTAGCACTGGGGAGAAAAAGAAGAAAGAAAGAAAGAGAGAGAGAGGAGAGAGACACGGAGGGAGGGAGGGAGGGAGGAAGGAAGGAAGGGAAGGGGAGGGGGGAGAGGGAGGAGAGAAAGAAAAAACAAGTTGCAAACTTGTCTTCCTTTCACCCAAGTTACCAGTACACACGAAAATACCTTTGTCTTTTGGCCAAATCTGTGGCATCAAACTGCCTCAACCACCCCACACACAGCCTCCATCTCCTAAGCCTGGGCACAAGTGGTTCAGGGACAAGTGACTTTCTCAGCCTGGCTGCTTTGCTCTGCCGGGGCAGCTGTGACCCCTGGCTGTGCATTAAAACCCTGCCTGCCTCCACTTGGATTATGTTCTGAGCCTTGCTTTTTCCACCTGTAGAGTGGGATGGTGGCACCTGCCTACCTCCCGCAGAGAGTTAACCCCAGGTGAATAGGGATGGGATGAGGTTGGGACTCTGGTGCTCTGTATGTAGCAGAGTTGTCTGTTATGCTTGTGTTACATGTGAGGAGGAAAAATCAGGCAAGCCCAAATTACCAGTTTAAAAAAATCTGAAATCAGGGCTGGGATTGTGGCTCAGCGGTAAAGCGCTCGCTGAGCACGTACGCAGCCCGGGTTCGATCCTCAGCACCAAGTGAAAATAAAAGGCACTGTATACAACTAAAACAAACAAATAAATATTTTTTAAAAAATCTGAAAATCACTTGTACAGTGCATATTTGTGTGGTTTGGAAGCCAGCCCTTGACGATAGTGCGACAAATGGAAGAACACTTAAGCTAGACTCAAGAATGTACCCAAGAAGGCATGGGTGTTCCAGTGACTAAATGAACCAGCATGCTCTTGTGCCGTGACTGGGGACAGGTGAGAGCTTCTGCCCTGCCCTGCCACTGGCAGCATGGACCTCGCTGGGACTGCGGCATCTTACTCAGATAGAGGCTGACGTCAGCCCCGTGGGGCTCTTACCCGGCCACTCCACTGGGAATGTCCTGGGTGTTTTCTACTGTGGCTGGTCCCAGGAGTTGTTGCAAGAGAGGGATGTGTGGGAGCAGAGGGGACAGTGTGACCCGGAGAGAAGCCAGGGAGGAATGTCATACAGGAATGGTGGACACTGGTGGGGAATGAGCTTCCCAATTTGGAAGTGTGCCAGCAGGTAGGCGAGTGTCAGATTGGTGACGCGGGCATCAGGTCATAAGCAGTTTGAGGACTTCTCGGGCTCCTTCTGTACAGCGTCATTCCACAGAGAAGCTGAGACTTGCGTCCCCCACTGGCTTATCCTTTTGAAGTTTTTGCACAGATTGGTGTCTCAGCCCATCCAACCTCTAGAAGAAAACACGTACACTGGCTGGCTTATAAATAGGAAGTTCTGTTTTTTAGTTCCAGAAGCTGGGAAAGCCAAGATCTGGGATCTGGTGAGGGTCTGCTTCTGGTTTGCAGACTGCTGTCTGCTGGCTGCATCCTCACATAGGGACGGAGGGTTCTCTGGGGTCCCTTTATGAAGGCATTAGTCCACCCTCATGATCTAGTCACCTCCCGAAGGCCTCCTCCTAATATCATCACTTTGAGATTAGGTTTCAACATAAGATCAGGTGACACAAACATTTCATCCATTGCAATTACTCTGTGTGTATACCTCAGTGCTTTTTTTTTTAATTTTTTTTTTTTTAGTTGTCAATGGACCTTTATTTAATTTATTTATATGTGGTGCTGAGAATTGAACCAAGTGCCTCACACATGCTAGGAAAGTGCTCTACTGCTGAGCCACAACCCCAGCCCTGTACTTTGGTACTTGAGTACAACTCCCCCCAGCTTTCTGTCCCCCATGGTAGCCCTCAACATGTGGAAGGGGGGATGATTTCCACCCACCATGCCCTGGGAGCTCTTCAAGCCAGGACCCAGGTCCACCCTGCCTTGGTCTTCCATGACCCACACAAAGCCTGGTCCCTACTTTCCTTTCTTTGGGAGTTCCTTTGCCTTCAGAGTGAAATGTAGTGCCACGCATCGAGCCTCCTCTGGTCATTCCAACAACCAGGAGGTTAAAGCAGGAGGCAGAGAGGGCTTAGGGAGGATCTGGTTGTGGGATAAGGGGAAAGACTTGGCTTGGTGGCCAAAGCTGAGCCACTTACAGAGGTTGGGTGAGCAGCCCAAGGTCACACAGCTGCTGAGCAACAGCCTCAGAGTCCAGACCCAGCTTCCGACCAGCCTTGTTATTCCACACTGCCTGCAAGACATTGGAGATAGAAACACCGCAGAGAAGACTCCAGACAGGGGCGGGGAGTGATGAGTCACAATTGATCAGGAGGGTCCATCTGTCCATTCTCCTGGATTTTCACATCACTTTGCAAAGGCCATTGGATTTTCAATTCACATTCTTCTTTTTCTTATTTTCTTACCCTGTTCATGCTCATTGTGACCGGGGACCCAGGAAACATCAGAACCTCTCAGATCCCATTTTCAGTGGGAGCTGATGTGTCCTGGCTTATCTCTTGGGGGGAGCCATAGTTACTGTTCTTTCCTCTGTTGTAACCCTGGTTATGAAATCAGAAACAGTCCTAGGCAGGAGGGGACATCGAAATAACTCACAGACTGATCCAGGCTGTGGTCAGCCCTGGGGAGGTTGCAGCCTTTGCACAGGGGTCCGAAGTGGGCTGCAGCCAAAGAAGTTGCTGCAAGGAAGGACGAGGATGACCAGCTGGGGCTACCGGATTGAAGAAGCCTGGAGCCTACAAAAAGAAGAGATGACAGTTGCCACTGTGAGCACCTCCAGGGCAGAGCCAGCTGCTCCTAGCAGGTGCTCTTCCCTACAAGGACTGGAGGACTGGGGCTATGGCTCAGCGGTAGAGCACTGTGAGGCCCTGAGTTCGATCCTCAGCACCACTAAAATAAAATAAACGTATTGTGTCCAACTACAATTAAAAAAAAAAGAAGAAGAAGTCACTGTTCTCGTGCAACTCTGGCTCTGGAGCCCAAACTTTAGGTTCTGGTTGCAACCCTGTCATGTATATGCTGTGTGCCTTTGGCTGCTTGGTTAATTCCTTTGAGCCCCTGCTTCTTTATCTGCAAATGGGCAGATAATATGCACTTACTTCAGGGAGAGTAACTAAAAATGTTTCTGCATATCGGTAACTCAAGAAGTATATTTTAAGGGGCCGGGGTTTTGGCTCAGGGGTAGAATGCTCGCTAGCACAAGCGCGGCCCAGTTCGATCCTCAGCAGCACGTAAGAATAAAAGGCATTGTGTTGGGGCTGGGATTGTGGCTCAGCGGTAGAGAGCGCTCGCCTAGCGTGTGCGTGGCCCGGGTTCGATCCTCAGCACCACGTACAAATAAACGCATTGTGTATAACTAAAGCAAATAAATAAATATTTTAAAAAAGGCATGTGTACAACTATAAAGCAAGTAAATGAATATTAAAAAAAAGTATATTTTAAAAACAGAGGTGAAATTGACATAGTGTAATGTGGAGAGTGGATGAGCTGAACCTTCGGTGTCAGCAAAAAGCCAAGCCTGGGAAACATTGCTTGCCAAAGGTAAGGATGTTATCAGCCTTGACTCTCAACTCTGATGCAACAGTTATCAGACATCCCAGGACAATGGGCATCCTGGGTACAGCAGGATAATAGCAAAATATTCTTAGCACAGCAACAGTAGGATAGCTGCAAAATATGTTTCTAGCTCCAAAACTTTTTAGTGCACAAAGCAGCCTCTGACAATTTACAATGCCCCTCTAGTTTAACTTCCTGATTAAGAGACCCTATATAATAAACTGGTGGAGCTAGTTCTGGGTCCCTGTTGCTCTCTGTTTATGTTCTGTAACTTATTTCACTTGCAAGCATAGAAATATATGGAACGCTTCATGAATTTGCATGTCATCTTTGCGCAGGGGCCATGCTAATCTTCTCTGTATCATTCCAGTTTTAGTATATACGCTGCGAAAGTGGGCACGCATTTTTTGAGATCTCCACATTAGCAGTAATCACTGTTAAATGAGGTAAGGAGCACATATTTGTGGGATCAGTCACTAGGAGTAAAACATGGAAAATTCCAGTTCTCAGAAGAGAAACCTTTATGTGCAAGCACTTCAAGCAACGCTTAAAGATTGAGGATGCAGTTTTTTGTTTGTTTTGTTTTGGTACCAGGGATTGAACTCAGGAGCAGTCAACCACTGAGCCGAATCCCCAGCCCTATTTCATATTTTGTTTAGAGACAGGGTCTCACTGAGTTGCTTAGCACCTTGCTGTTGCTGAGGCTGGCTTTGAACTTGCAACCCCCCTGCATCAGCCTCCAGAGCTGCTGGGATTACAGATGTACACCACTGCGTCCTGCGAGGATCCATTTTTAAAAGTAAACAGCTTGTTAAATTTCTAAAAATTTGTTGATAAAAATTGTTGTTGGTTTCCAGAGGAGGTTACTTTCAATTTAGATACCTGGGAAAAAGTAGGGAGCAACTGTGTGCTTGCTATATTAATGAAGGTTCAGATAAAATTCCCATGTCAACTTTTACTTTATAATCATTAATTAAAGACTGCTTAAATCCCACCCAGGAGAAATCAAGATTACTTTCCTCTACCAAGGTAACAGATTTAAAACAAACTTTAGATGGGTGTCAGATTCTAAAGTGTTGTCCACCCTTTGCACCACCTCCCTTTCTAGAGGGTTCAGGGATAAGCTCAGCTACAGGCGACATGGACAAGGATTAAGGGCTGGGGTTGTGGCTCAGTGGTAGAGCACTTGCCTAGCATGCCTGAGGCACTGGGTTCAATTCTCAGCACTGCATATAAATAAATAAATAAAGATCCATCAACAACTAATAAAAATATTTAAAAAAACAGCTTGTAGCTCAATTGGGGCCAATTTTTCCAGTTGTTATTAGCTTACTTGAAAATATCTCTAATGAGGCTCTGACTCTAAATGATCAGCAGGCTTTGGCTAAGGCATGTTTGAGTCCAGGAGATTATTTCTTGTGGAAGTCAGACAGGATGAAAGCCGGTAGTGACCAAGCAACTTGAAATCAGTCACATGCTGTAAGCATTACTGTGGAAATATTAACAGGAACTGGAACTTTTCAAAATGTACAAAATCAGCTAAGTTACACATTACAAACTTATCAGCAAATAAATATATATATGTGCAATAAAATAAATACATATGCAATAAAAGCATGGAGGAGTTTACCAACTAAAGGAGAAAAAAACAACAGATATCAGTAAAATAGGATAGGGACCTGATTAACTTTATGCTGATTTTGTGGCTCTCTTGTTTCGGGCTACAAGTAGAATTACTGCAGATCGTGATGCTGCTGGAAATATTCTGGTAAAACAATTGGCATTTGAAAACGCAAAAAAGACTTGCCAAGATGTATTGCACCCTTATAAAAAGAAGGGTACCATGAGTGATTTTATTTGTTTATGTGCAAACATTGGGCAACAATATATTCAAGGGGCAAATTTGCCACAGCTTTAAAAGAGGTTTTTCATCCAAAAAACACAGACAAGTTCAAGGGACTTTGTTTCAATTGCGGCAAGTCTGGGCATTATGCCAATAATTGCAAACAGCGCTCTTTTCCTGTAATGGGTTAGTAGAAGGCAAGGCTCTCCACGGCTACAGGAGAACTGTCCTCGATGTCAGCAAGGTTATTATTGGATAAAAGAATGCAGATCAGCCTTGCGTGGTGGCACACGCCTGTAATCCCGGTGGCTCGGGAGGCTGAGGAAGGAGGATTGCGAGTTCAAAGCCAGCCTCAGCAACAGCAAGGTGCTAAGCAACTCAGTGAGACCCTGTCTCTAAATAAAATACAAAATAGGGCTGAGGATATGGCTCAGTGGTTGAGTGCCCCTGAGTTCAATCCCTGGTACCCCCACCCAAAATAAAAAGGTGGATCACATAAGGACATCCTTTAGTTCCTTGGCAGAGAAACTCAATCCCTACAAACTGGTGGGGGGACTGACACCACCACAGCTGTACCAGCCATGGAAGCCAGCAAACCCACAGTCAGAGACCTCTACCATGCCACCCCTGGAAGCAGAGGATTAGACCTCTGTCCCAGCTCCAGGTTCATATTGACCCCAGAGATGGGTCCTCAGGCTATTCCTATAGGAGTATATGGTCTCCTGCCACAAGGTGTTATGGGACTTATTTTGGGAAGAAGTAGTTTAACCACGAAAGGTTTTCAAGTATTACCAGGAGTCATAGATCCTGACTACCAACGAGAAATTTAGGTCATGGCTCAAACAATACTATTGTTCAAATTCTTCCTGAGACCAAGATAGCACAGATTGTTCTTTTACCCTACCAGCTAACCAGTAAAATTATTTCCCTGAACTTAGAAAAGAAAGAGATTTTGGCTCCTCTGATCAGGTGTGCTGGTCACAATTGATTAAAACAGGGGGGTCCAGAACTTACACTGAAATGGAATGAGAAGTTATGCTCCATTTGTGTGCAATGGGTCGAAATGCATTCTTCTGTCATGTATAACTAATTAGAACAAATAAAAAAAATAAAATGAAAAATCTTTTCAAAGTGTGACAGATACCGGGGCTGGTGTCTCTGTCATTGCCCTGCAACACTGGCCAAAGGCGTGGCCTCGAGATATGGCCTCTGCAGATGTACAAGGTATTGGTCAACTTTCCCTGCCCCAGCAAAGTGCCCAGCATCTTAAATGGGAGGACTCTGAAGGTAATCCTGGAAGCCTCATGTTCTTGATCATGTTCCTGTTAATCTTCGGGAAAGATATGTATTTGCTGAGTGTCCTATCGTTCAGTTCCAACTCAGTGGTGACCTCTCAAATGTTAAATCAAGGTGTTTTTTTTTTTTTTTCCATAAGTAGTAGTTTGGGTAGATGCCTTTATTTCTTTATAACTTGGGCAAATGGTTGAATGGCTCACCACAATGGAAACCACAAGATGAAGGACAATTGGGCAGAGGAGGATGTGAGTTTGGTTGGGACAGATGAATCTGAGGTGCGTGTGTGACATTCAAGTGAAGGAACACAGTAAGCAGAGGCTATATATGCAAAACTCGAGAGTCACCAGCCCCCACAGGTGGTAGTTACACCCACATAAAAGTGGCTCTTAAACTTAGTAGTTGGACACAATACCTTTATTTTGTTTATTTATTTTTATGTGGTGCTGAGGATTGAACCCAGTGCCTCACATGTGCTAGGGGAGTGCTCTACTGCTGAGCCACAACCCCAGCCCCTAACCTTCTCTTCCACAATTATTTTTGTCCTTTTTTGGGGAGTCACAGACATCCTGGAAATTGTGGTAAAAATCCAAGAAACTTCACTGGGGGTTGGGAGAAGAAGGCATGTTGAATAAAATTTTAGGATGACATGGACATCCTGAAGCAACTGGTAGACCTCCTAAGGGTCCTCACCCCTCAGGTTAAGAGCCACTTTTTTTTTTTTTTTTTTTTTTTTTTTTTTTGGTACCACTGGGCCACATCCCCAGCCCTTTTTTTTTGTGTGTGTGTGTATTTTATTAGAGACAGGGTCTTACTGAGTTGCTAAGTGCCTCACCATTGCTGAGGCTGGCTTTGAACTCACAATCCTCCTGCCTCAGCCTCATAAGTGCTGGGATTACAGGCGTGCACCACCTCACCCAGCTTAAATCAAGGTTTTGATTCTACTAAAGGATTAGTTAAAATGCCGCAAGGCAGACCGCTTCCAATTTCTGCCTCCTACCAACAGGGGTGACTAGCGCTAGGCTAGAATGACTCCTTGCCTTTCATTAGGGACCTTGATCACCTCTCCTATCCAAAACACAGCAGCTAAAACCACCTGGCTTTCTGATGACCCCATTTGGGTCAATCAATGGCCCTTAATGGGAGAGAAGCTCCAACCAGCTCAACTGTTAGTACAAGAACAGCTTCAGACTGATCATATTGAACTTAACCTTTAGTCCTAAACTGGAAGATGGAAGCTACTACAGGGCCTTACAGAAGGGAACAAAACCATGGAAGTCATGGGTCCTCTACAGTCTGGACCACTGTCACCTACTGCTATTCCTTCATCTTATCATTTTTCATACTAGATCTAAAAACTTGTTTTTACACAATACTTTTGTACCCTGAGGATTTTAAGCATTTTGCTTTTAGTGTCCCTACAGTAATTTTTTTTTTAAATTTTATTTTTTAGATTTAGGTGGACACAGTATCTTTATTTCAGTGCCTCATGCATGCTAGGTGAGCACTCTACCACTGAGCCACAACCCCAACCCCACCTACAGTAAATTTTAAAGAGCCAAACATTATCGCTGAAAAGTATTACCGCAGGGAATGGCTAACAGCCCTACCTCGTGCCAACATTTTGTAGATCAAGCAGTTTCCCCCATTTGTATAAAATATCCTAACAAATATATTATCCATTACATGGGTGATCTTAATAGCTCAGGCAGAAATGCCTGTGCTCCAGGAGGTCTTTATGGATTTGCACACTTCTTTTATCATTCATGGGTTATGTATAGCTCCAGAAAAGTTTCAAAAGACTCATCCATTTCAATATCTTGGATGTCTGAAGGGCGCACCGTTCAACCCCAGCAGCTTCAAATTAGAATAGACACCTTATGGACTCTCAATGACTTCCAAAAACTTCTGGGTGATATTAATTGGTTACATCCATCTTTTTTTTTAATACCTTTATTTTATTTATTTATTTTTATGTGGTGCTGAGGATTGAACCCAGCGCATCATAGGTGCTAGGTGAGCGCTCTACCACTGAGCCACAAACCAGCCCCTGGTTACATCCGTCTTTAAAATTGACTACATCAGAGTTGAGGCCTTTGCTCAATATCCTCAAAGGAGATCCATCTTCATCTTCTCCTCGGCAACTTATTCCAGAAGATAAAGCTGCGTCTGCTTTTCAAGCCGCCCAACTTACTAGGGTTGATCTAAATAGATCTATTCAGGGCTGGGGTTGTGGTTCAGTGGTAGAGTGCTCACCTAGCACATGTGAGGCACTGGGTTTGATCCTCAGCACCACATAAAATAAATAAATAAATATATGTGTCATCTACAGCTAAAAAAAAAAAAAAAGTAAATAGATCTATTCAAGTACTATTTTTTCCTACTACTCATATCCTATAGGAGTTCTTTGACAAGAAACAGGAAATATAGAACAGCTTCTCCTGCCACGTTCTCCTTCTAAATCCTTCATGCCACTTCATGATTAGTTGCTCAATTAATTGCAAAAGCTCGATATTGAGTACAGGAGCTCTTAGGGCTAGAGCCTTCTTTTATTGCCCTTCCTTTTATTACTGCGCAACAAGATTGGTTTTGGCAAGAATCCACAAGTTGGCAGATTACACTTGCTAATTTTTCTGGCCAAGTAGATAGTCATTACCCTGCTGATAAAGCTTTACAGTTTGCTTCTCTGACTACTTTGGTTCTCCCTAAGATTGTTTGTACTGAACCAATTTCTCAGGCTTTCATGGTGTTTACCAATGGGTCCAGCTCAGGGAGGGCCAGATTTTATAACAAAAAAGAATCTAAAGTTCATCACACAAATTTTTCCTCTGAAATACAAACTATACTTTTGGCCCTACAACACTTTTCATCAAAATCTATAGATATTTACAGTGACAATGCTTATGCAGTAGGGGCAATTCAAGTAATTGAAACAGCCACTGTTGGGCATACTAACTCTGAGGAATTATTTCAGCTTTTTAAATCTTCACAAAATACTATGCAACATCCCTAGCCCTATTTTGTACTTTATTTAGAGACAGGATCTCACTGAGTTGCTTAGTACCTCACCATTGCTGAGGCTGAGGCTGGCTTTGAACTCACGATCCTCCTGCCTCAGTCTCCCAAGCTGTTGGGATTATAGGTGTGCACCACCGCACTGGTCCATTATCCATGTTTTATTGGTCATATTGGAGCTCATTCAGGTCTTCCGGACCTTTAGTCGAAGGTAACAATGTTATAGATCATCTTGTTACATCAATAAAATGTATGTCACCTTATTCCTTAGCGCAAGCATCACATGCCCTCTATCACCAAAATGCTTTCAGTTTGTGCAAAGAATTCCATCTTACTAGGGAACAGGCTCAGACCATAGATAACAATGCCCTAAATGTGTTATTCACCTCCTGGTCTGATCAACTGGGGTAAATCCTCAGGGCCTAAAACCAAATTGTATTTGGCAGATGGATGTTACGCAGGTATAAGAGCTTAGAAGAAAACAATGGTTACATGTGTCTATGGACACCTATTCTTGTTTTATTTTTGCTACAGCACAAGCGGGAGAAAGTGCTAAACATGCCATGAATGATTGTCTGATTGCTTTTGCAGTCATGGCCAAAGCTCAGGAATTCATAACTGATAATGGTCCAGCTTATGCCAGTTCTTCTTTTCAACGCATTTGTGCTTTTTATCAAATTATTCATAAGACACAAATCCCATACAGTGCTCAAGAATGAGCAGTAGTAAAATGTGCTAATGAAATGTTAAAAATTCAACTTCAAAAACAAAAAGAGGGAGAAAGGCATTATCCATCTCTGCAGAATCGACTGCATCATGCTTTTTTACTTTAAATTTCTTTTCCTATTTTTTTTTTGGGGGGGGGTGTGGGGAGAGAGAGGTACAGGGGCTTGAACTCAGGGGCACTTGACCACTGAGCCACATCCCTAGCCCTATTTTGTATTTTATTTAGAGACTGGGTCTCACTGAGTTGCTTAGCCCCTCACTTCTGCTGAGGCTGGCTTTGAACTCATGATCCTCCTGCCTCAGCCTCCTGAGCCACTAGGATTACAGGCGTAGCACCACTGCACCCAGCTTATATTTATTTATTTATTTTTAACAATACTTTAAAACTTGTTTTAATTAGTTGCACCTGAGAGTAGTAGAATGCATTTTGACATATTGTACACACATGGAGCGCAACTTCTCATTCCTCTGGCTAAACATGGTACAGAGTCACTCCAGTAGTGTGATCATACATGTATACAGGGTAATAATGTCTGTCTCATTCTATCATCCTTCCCATCCCCACATCCCCACTCCTCCCCTCACTCCCCTCTACACAAAGAAAGTCCCTTCATTCTCCCCTACCCCCCACCCCCATGGATCAGCATCTGCTTATCAGAGAAAACATTTGGCTTTTGATTTTTGGGGATTGGCTTATTTCACTTAGCATGATATTCTCTTGTTCCATCCATTTACCTGCAAATGCCATAATTTCATTCTTTCTTAAGGCTGAGTAATATTCCACTGTGTATATGTACCACATTTTCTTCATCCATTCATCTGTTGAAGGGCATCTAGGTTGGTTCCATAGTTAAGCTATTGTGAATTGAGCTGCTGTAAACACTGATGTGGCTGCGTCACTGTAGTATGCTGATTTTAAGTCCTTTGGGTATAAACCAAGGAGTGGGATAGCTGGTGGGTCAAATGGTGCTTCCATTCCAAGTTTTCTGAGGTATCTCCATAACTGCTTTCCATAGTGGTTGCACCAATTTGCAGTCCCACCAGCAGTGTATGCCAGCTTAAATTTCTTAAACTGTGAGCTGAGAGCTATCAACTCATTCAGTTTGTTCAGCAGGAACGGTGTGGTGGAAAGATTTACAGTTAGGAAAATGGAACGGGCCACATCCAGTAATGACGTAGGTTAGAGGTTATGCTTGTATTTCTCCAAAAGGTGCTGGGAAGCCGATTTGGGTACCTGAGAGAGCAGTGAGTCATAAACATGGATCCAACAGCCAGACTTGAACCCCAATTCAAAAGATTGAGGACTGCTCCAGAAACAGTAGAAACTGCTCCACAGCAACAGCCACCCCCAAATCTCAGAAGAAAAGAAAAATGGAGAGAAATGAGCAACCAGCAAAAGGTACACTAAATGCAAAATCCAAAATCCCCCGACTTGGGGTCGGATCAAGACGTTGATGATCGAAGCTCAGAATGTGGTTGGCAGTCAAGGGGCCCCTATGACACCAGCTACCAAGTTCATGGCAATGCTGGCCATGGTAGGTTTTCAGGTACGTATGGTGACAGGAGAAACTTATCGGACATATTTTCCAGATCCTCTGGTAATTAATTCTGCTACTTGGGCTGGAGGATCTATCCCAGTGTTTACAAATTATTCTGCCATGAATGGGTGGTGGTCAATCTGATTTTCATATCATTCCCTGTCATTACTTTAGTTGTACTTATTCTGGATATAATATTGTGACTCCTCTTTGTCTGTTCATCAAAAAACTAAGTGCTTACAAGTGTTCCAGGAAGATTAGATATCCTATGGTGGAACTCATGTTGCCACAGCATCTGGTCCTTGGGATTTAAAAAAATATATGTACAAATTATTATCAAAATGGGTTTTTCTGCCAAACTCAGTGGCCCACGCCTGAAATCCCAGCACTTGGGAGGCTGAGGCAGGAGGATCACAAGTTCAAAGCCAGCCTCAGCAATGGCGAGGCACTTAGCAACTCAGTGAGACCCTGTCTCTAATAAAATACAAAAAAAGGACTGTGGATGTGACCCAGTGGTCGAGTGCCCCTGAGTTCAATCCCTAGTACCAAAAAAAAAAAAAAAAAAAAAAAAAAAAAAAAAAAAAAAAAAAAAAAAACCCTCAGAGATCAGGGGGCTATTGATGATAAACTCAAAGCTAAGTTAAATGCTTTAAAAGCTACTGTAATGAGTTTAGATGATCAGATTCAAAGTCTTAAGGTCAGACAACAATTACAATGTTATATTGCTTATCAATTTATTTATGTTACACCTGTTTTATATAATAGCTTCCAATGGGATTGGAATAAGATGAAGATGCATCTGTCAGGTATTTGGAATCATAACAATGTTAGTTTAGATCTTTTACAATCACACCATTATATCTAAGCTATGCAAAAAAATTAAGATTTCCATGTTATTTTCTGCCAATTTTGTAGAAAGGCTGTTAAATGACCTAAATGGTTTCAGTCCTTGGAGTATGCTAACACATACTGCATGGTATCTCATAGGGCTTGTTTCCTTACTTTTAATTCTTTATTATTTTCTCGCAATCAGCTGCAAGCTCGTCTGATCCTAGTTCCAACACCTTCAAGTAGACATGCATTGGTTGCAATTAAAAAATACCAAGGGGGCGCTGGGCGCGGTGGCGCATGCCTGTAATCCCAGCACTTGGGAGGCTGAGGCAGGAGGATTGCGAGTTCAAAGCCAGCCTCAGCCATGGCGAGGCACTTAGCAACTCAGTGAAACCCTTTCTCTAATAAAATACAGAAAAGGACTGAGGATGTGACCCAGTGGTCAAGTGCCCCTGAGTTCAATCCCTGGTACCAAAAAAAAAAAAAAAAAAAAAAAAACAAGGGGGAGCCAAGTGTGGTGGTGTATGTCTGTAATCCCAGCTGTTCAGGAGACTGAGGCAGGAGGATCACAGGTTCAAAGCCAGCCTCCGCAACTTAGCGGGGCTCTAAGCAACTTAGCAGCATCTTGTGTCTAAATAAAATATAAAAAGTGCTGGGGATGTGGCTCATTGGTTGAGTGCCCCTGGGTTCAATCCCCAGGGGCAAAAAATTAAAATAAATAAAAATGAAAAGCAGGAAGATATGGAGAGCTGATGAACCCTCAGTCATCAGCTGATCTTGTGGTGTCAGCAAAAAGCCAAGCCTGGGGAACATTGCTTGCCAAAGGCAAGGATGCTATCAGCCTTGACTCAGCTCTGATGCAATAGTTACCAGAGGACAATGGGTGTCCTGAGTACAGCAGGATAATAGCAAAATGTTCTTAGCACTGCAACAGTAGGATAGCTGCAAAAAATGTTTCTAGCTCTGAAACTTTTTAGTGCACAAAGCAGCCTGGGACCACTTATAACCCTTGAACAATTTACAATGCCCCTGTAGTTTAACTTCCTGATTAGGGGACCTATATAATAAACTGGTGGAGTTAGTTTTGGGTCCCTCCATGAGAGTGCAGTCTCCCACCTGGCCCCAGCTTTCTGTGAACTTATCTCTGTGTCTTCTTTGTCTCTGTGTTTTTCTTCATCTCCCATTGCCCCTACTAGAGAATGCTTCCTTGATGCTGCTTGGGTCACGGCAGTATAATCCACCATTTTAATAACAGCTCTGTGGCATTTAGTGAACCGCTCTGTGGCACTTAGTTCATTCACAACGTTGCACAACCCTTACCGCTAATAGCTCCAAAACATTTTTGTCACCCCAGAAGGGGACCCTACACTCATTACACAGTTGTTCCCCATTGCTCCTTCCCCCAGTAAGGGGACTCTCTGTCACAGTTCTAGTTCCTAGTTTCTGAGTCCCTCAGTCCCTGTACTCATCAAATTGCCTTCTGAGGCTTTTTCAGATACTAACAAGGCTTTCGCTATTGTGAGGCCACCATCTCAGGGGGGTAGCTTGGGAATTGCTAGCTTAAGTAAAAGCATTAATTGAGAACCTCTGAAAGCAGGCACTCTGGATCCATGATTTCTTCTAATCTTCATTATGAGCCCTTCTCAGTAACTAGAAATATCTCAGCTGGTGGAAATGACATTTTAAAAGATTTTTAAATGGAGATATAATTTGCATAAGACAAAATGCATCCTTTGAGTGTTCAGCCTTATGGGTTTTCACAAAAGATGTGGTCACACAGCCACCAGGACCACCAAAATCACGACATAGAACCATATGCTCCTCTCAAATTTCTTCCCTCGGTAGTAACCTCTTCCCCAACCCCTGTCCCTAGAAGGCACCTGTCCCTATAGTTTTGCCTTTTCCAGAATATCCTTTGTATGGACTCAGCATGCAACAATTTGAGATGGACTACTTTTACCCCTCACAATGCATTTGAAATTCGTCTACATTGTTGCACATGTTGACAGTTTGTTTCTTAATATTATGAAGTAATACTCCATTGCATCGATGTATCACTGTTAATTTACCAGGTTCAGGGTATTTGGGCTGTCTCCAGTTTGGAGCACCTAGGAACAAAGCCATACAGGTTTTGTGGTAACATGAATTACATTTTCTAAAGCAAATATCTAGGAGTGGGTTTCTGGATTGTCAGAAAGGCATATATATGTACATCAGAGACTGTCAGACTCTTTTCCAACAGGGTCATGCCATTTGGCATTCCTAGCAGCTGGAGTGCATACTTGAAAAAAAATCTTAAAATTTTTTTCATTTGTTCTTTTTAGATATACGTGACAATAGAGTGTACATACAAGGAGTATAACTTATTCTAATTAGGATTCCATTCTTGAGGTTGTAAATGAAGTGGAGTTTCACTGGTGTGAAAAAAACGTTTAAATGTGACGCTAAGAATAACGCACTGCGCGCTCGCTCTGCTGAGCACTTTATACGCATCGCATCGACTCGTTTGACTCTCACAAACTCCCTTTAAGGTCGTGTCGCTATCCAAATTTGAATGCATTTGGAGATAGCCTCAGAGAGGTTAAGTCATTTTCCCAAGGCGCACAGCGAGTCCAAAGTCCCAGCTGGTGGGCATCACAAGTTCGGCGGATGAGTCGAGGCTCAGGAACGCGGCCAGTAGACCGCAGCAACTCTCGAAGGCGGGTTAACCGGGTGGTCTTTTGCTTCAACGCCAGCCGGGCTCCGGCTTCAGACCGTGGAATAGGCACCGCCCCGCGCGTCCCCGTCCCGCCCCCGCCGCGGGAGGATCAAGGCTGAGGATTGGCTGCTGGGGAGGGGGTGGAGCTCCCGGCCGCTGGTGGGCGGGGCTGATCTCTGGCGGTAAATACCGCGCCACATGGCACGGAATAGCGGGGGCGGGGCGGGGGCGGTGTGAGGAGGGCGCAAGCGCATTGAGAACAGGCGCCCTCCGTCTCCGCGGCCAGGCCGGCGAATTCTCGCGAGAAGATGTTGGGGGCGGGACCTCCGTGCCGGGGGCGGGGGGCCGTGCCTGGGGAGGGTCCGCTAGTCGCGCGGCCGCGGCGGCGGAGGCTGGCGAGGTGAGGAAAGGGGCACCGGGCGAGGGCATGGGATGGAGCATGCGGCACTCGACTCCCAGACGGGGACGGGCCGGGGTCCCGCGAGTGCGGCGCTCTCTGGCCGGTTGAAGGCGCGGGTCGGTCTTCCCCGCCTGGCCTTGGCAGGTCCGGCGCGGCCCGGGTTCGAGTCCCTGCACCGGCCCGCTGTGTGACCTTGGCCAGGCGCTCACCCTCTCTGAACCCTCTGCTTGCGCGGCACTGGCCCGCAGGATGAGCGGAGAAAGCGTGTGACCGCCGCTTCCCCTATCCATCTGCGGGCCACCTCTCCTCCGGGACCGAGCTCCTGGCCCTGCCAGCGTTAGCAGTTTTGTTCTTTGGCTGCTTGGGCATCTGCGAGCAGAATCAGTAATTGTTGAAAGACTGACAAAGGTGCTGCAGTGTCCCGCGGAACCCGTCCAGAGGCGCCCTGGCGGTCTTTAGTGTGCGTTGCCCCGCGGGCCAGGACCGTCCCCGGGCAGAGACTGTGCTCCCACCCAAGCCCACCGGTCCACACCTCAACCGAGGGTGCGGGCGGCTTTCGGCTCCAACTCCGCCTCCCTCTCGCTGCGTGCAGGTCAGCAGCATGCAGACCCCCGCTCCAGGCGGTGGTGGCAGAGCATCACTAAGTGACCCTTTGCTCCAGACGCAGCTCCCTGCCTCTTGAAGGAAAGGAAGCCTTGCATTAGTCGCTAACAGGAGGACCTATCTTCTCTTTGGGCTCTGGCCCAAAGACACTGCTGTCAAGCCCTTGGCCCGCACAGAGGTTCCGTCTGGCAGGGAGCACAACAAGCTGTAGTGTTTTCATAATTATTAAATTATTTATTTTATAATCCGACAGCGGAGAGACTCGGAAGTCCTGGGATGAATAAGAATGTGAATTCCGGGCGTCTGTCTGCCGGTGCCCTGCATTGTCACCAGTGCCCTGGGTGTCTGGGAGCAGCTTTCTGTGCCTTCCCTGCCCCCACTGCAGGACCGGCTTAGCCTGGGTTAGCCCTTCTCTGTGAACATCTTGTGTTGGGAATGTGAGTCAGCGTTGGTGTCTGGGTGAAAAGAGAGAAAACAAGGATAATTAGGAAATTGCCATGTGAAATCGCCTTTCTGTGGGTTTGAAGTGTGTCTGTCTGGAATGGCAAGGGGCTTAATTTCCTTGCACGTGAGTTGGTAGGACTTTGGGCTGAGGCTTGCAGGCTAGCAGTGGCTGTTCACCCCGGTGCACCCCAGCTTCTCAGTTCAGCAGACGTGGTGAACCTCTGGTCACATGCAGGATGGCAAGTTGGGCTGGATACTGCACATCCCCGGGCCTTGCCTGGAGATAATGCAGGGTGGCTGGTGCTACAAGCCACACGCTGGCAGAGTGAGGGGAGAGGGAGCAGCTCCGCTTAGTTGTTGGGGTTGAAGTTTTCCACGGTGGGGAGGCCTTGAAGGATGAGTTTGGGGTCTCAAGACACTGGTGGAGGCAGCAGCGCAGGCAGACGTGGAAGTAGAGATGTCTGGGAGACTGGAGTTGCTGTGTTCCGCCTGGAATGGGGATCGGGTGGAGGATGGGTTTCTGATGGCGAAGAACCTGGAAAGCTAAGCTGGGGAGTTTGAGTTTTATGTCCTTGCAGATGAGCAGTTGAGGTCTGGGGTGGGATATAATTGGATCTGTGTTTCAGATCTGTGGAAACAGGGTGGAGTTAGGGTCTGGGGAGATGCAGACTGATGGGTAGGCTTATTGGGGGAGGTTGAACACAGTGGCTGAGAGAATGGGGGGCTGAAAGAAGCTGGAGACTCCCCTGGGTGGTGGTGTCCTGTGGGGTGTGGGGAGAGGCAGAGAGAAGGCAGGGGAGCTACGATTTCTTGAGTGGGCACTGAGGGCATTGTTGGTGCCTTTGATGAGGAATTGCTGGAGCCGGGTAGAATCTGTAGTATTTGCTGGCCATCTGGGATGAGGTGTGTGTGTGCTCAAGGTTGGGGTCCTGGGGGACGCCAGGGTGAAGGGGTAGAGGGTGGAAGGCAGCCCACAGCGGGGCTGACTGTGGCCATGCAGTTCATGTCACTTCTGTGCAATTATCAAGGCTGGTGGGCGATTCTCTTCTAGAGAGGCCCAGGGCTGAAGGTGCGGTAGGTAGGAAAGACACTGGTTATTGATGATTCTGAAACAAATGCAGCTAATCTCTAATTTAAAAATCTTTAGTTTCAAGTTGCAAATTCTTTCTCTTCTGAAAGTAGCTATAAGCTTCACACCCAGCTGGTGGCTCTAGTCAGGGCTGTGGCTGGCTCTCTAGTCACTGGCCCACAGATGTGCCTGAAGATAACTGAACTTCTAACATAATACTTCCTGCTGTTGACGGAGGAGGTGGTTTCCGTAACTATTGAGAAACTTTAAAAATATTTCAGACAAGAATGGGAAACACCAGGCACCACTGAGAATGTGGGGAGAGGGAGGGGGAGAGGCACTGCTGTTCAGAACACAAGAGGATGCCGCAAGAAAGCTCGAGAACACAGGCAGTGGGTCTTCCCCTCCAGGCAGGAGGATGACTAAGTCTTTGGGGACTCTAAGAACCTAAGAGAAAAGACCTAAAACTATCAACAAAGGGGGATCCTGGCAAGAAGGCCTGGCTGGGTCACTTACTAACAAAGCTCACAGTTTATAACCCTCTCCCAGCGTTCAAAGCATCTAGGTTCTTTTACCCCCATCCCTGAACTGTGGACAGCTAACCAAGGACATCCTAAAGAAGCACTCTGATGTGGGAGCCAGAGGGTGGGACACTTGCCTGGGGGCCGCAGGGAGTGTGCAGGAAGGAGACCTGGGAAGCAGACCACCCTGCTCTGCAGTGAAGATGAGAGGAGATATTACATACAAGGACAAGGACGGAAAGTTCTACCAAAAAAGAAGGAGGAGCTGGGGCTCAGCGGTAGCACACTTGCCTAGCATGTGTGAGGCACTGGGTTTGATTCTCAGCACCGCATATAAATAAAAAGATAAGTAAATATCTATCAACAACTAAAAAAAATAAAAATTTTAAAAAAGGAGTGTTTGGAGATCCAAACAGAGAACCTTGGATATAGAAAATGACAGTGGAAATAAGAAACCCAGTCTGGGGCTGGGGTTGTGGCTCAGTGGTAGAGCGCTTGCCTAGCATGTGCAAAGCCCTGGGTTCCATCCTCAGCACCACATAAAAATAAATAAATAAATAAATAGATAAATAAATAAATAAAATAAAGGTATTGTGTCTAACTGCAATTAAAAAATAAATATTTAAAAAATACCCAGTTTGCAAGTGAAAAATAAAGTTGAGAAACTCTCTCAGAAAGTAGGACAGATCACATGCACAAGGCCCTGGATTTGATCCCCAACACCAAAAAAAAAAAAAAAAAAAAAAAAAAAACAGAAAAGCAATGAGATGGAAAAAAATGAGAAAAGAGGAGAAAATCAAAGGATCAGTTCATGAGATTGACAGCTGAATAGTAAGAGTTTCAGCAAGAAAGAATTGAGAAAAGAGCATGAAATCATTCACAGAATAATTTCCAGAACCCACATATTTGTTGGACTGAAGGGGCCCCAGAGCCCAGCACTGAGGATGAGCTCAGGTAGCCCTGGTGTGCGGGGCTCCTCATCCCCGGCCTGGGCAGGAAGGATCTGGGAGGTGAGGGATGCTGTCTGGGGCAGAGACAGGTGGAAGTTTGGCATGCAAGAGATTTGTTTGAAAGTGTCGCTGTCAGCTGCAGAACTTGAATGATGAGTGAGTTGGAGAAAGATCCCTGAGGCACCGTTTTGCAAGTTTGTAGAACTCTGGGACAAAGAATACTGTGGTAGCTTCTAGCAAAAAATAAATAAAAACAGACCATAGACAGGTCCCCACTCTCCAAGAAGCAGAATGGCTTTGGACTCCCCAACAGCCTTGGACATTAGAAGATCAAAGAGCCTTGCTTTCAAAATTCTGAAGGAAAACATTGTCAACTGTGAGCTGCACACTCAGGGGAGGGAGGGTAGAATTGACATCTCCAAGCACTTCCCCAAATTTGCCTCCTCTGAACTTCAAGGAGGTGACTGGCCAACATGCCATCCCTACACCAGCTGGTGGGCCAGAGAGAGATGGGGTGGGGAGACAGCTGGCTGCGGGCAGGGTGGGGCCTGTGCCAGGCAGCTCCCTGGGAGTTGATGTCCCTGCCCTCAGCACTCACAAAGCTCCTTGAAGGGACTTTTTTTTGAGAAGATGAAATTAACAGGACACCTGATGCGCTGGAACATCTGCAGAGGAGATTTAAACGCTGGCAGAGTTGGGGCTGGATTAGTGATAAGTGCATGAAAAACAAAGCAAAAGAAAACACAAGACTGTCATTAGTTCCCAGGAAAATAAACGATTGTGCAGGAAAAGAAAGTAATTACGGTGTCCAGGATGAGCTGTGAATAGTCTCTCCATACTGTCACCAGTGTGGGTAAACACTCACTGCTACTCTAATTGGAAAGATGTGTCTGTGTGGGGACCAGGTGGGGAGGGGACAGCATGCCATGTGACGGGTCAAGGGTGGGGGAAGGGAGCTCTACTCTCACCTGCGTGGTGGGAATTCAGTCCCCAAACAGAACAACTAAGTGGTAGCTCTGAGGCTCGTCCCTGAGGAGTAGGAGTCAGCACTAAGATCAGCAGATTAGCGGTGGGGGTGGGGCAGGAGGGCAGGCCTGCTGTGCTTCCTAATTGGGAACAGTTCACCCCTGGGTGGATGTGCAGGTGCCGCACTGCATGGGTGCACTGTGCAGAGGTCTCCAGCAGCACCCTGCTTTGGCGGAGCAGAGCCCAGTGCTGCCTGTTTCGTGCACAGGCCCTTCTTAGCAGGCAGAATTTACTTGTTCCATTTCCTCTTTGTTATTGTCCTTGTTCTGTGTATCCTGTCTCCAGTCTTGTCAGAGACTTGGTGCTTTTTTTTTTTTTTTAAGCCATTTTTGTTTCTCCTAATGTTTTAAGCAGAACCACAAGCAGAGTAGTCATGAGCCCTCTTCACCTGCCACTGATTTCAGAAATTAGCAGCATCGGTGGTGTCTGCTTTTTTTTTTTTTAAATATTTATTTATTTACTTTAGTTGTACACAATGCAATGCATTTATGTTTACGTGGTGCTGAGGATCGAACCCGGGCCGCGCACGTGCCAGGCGAGCGCTCTGCCGCTGAGCCACAACCCCAGCCTGGTGTCTGCTTTTATTGAGCACCTACTGTGTGTGAGGCACTGCCCAGAGCCTTGAGGACACAGCTGTGACAAGCAGGAAGAGACCTCTCTCCTGAAGTTTCTGTTTTGTGCAGGTGATGACAGTAAGCAGGCAGATGTGACTGGGACCTGAGGTGGGGATGATGCTGTGGAGAAGCAGGAGCTAGGGCCGCAGGGTGGGGCTGGGAGCTGCCTGCCTTGGGATGCCCGGGGAAGGTCTCACCAGGAGAAGAGCTTTGGAATACCTTGGGGCAGGAGCCCTCCAGCAAAGGGATGGTCAGTGCAGCGGCCCCGCAGTAGAAGCCTGTCCTACTAAGCAGCTGAAGAGCAATAAGGAGACCTTGACCAGGGTCAGCAAGGAGGACAGGGGCAGGAGATGACATCACTGGGGTGCTAGTCACAGCCACTGGAAGGGCTGTAAGCCGGAAACCAGGGGATACCAATGATTGCAGGATTTTTTTTTGTTATTGTTGTCGCCTGAAGCGATGGCCGCTTGGAGCAACGAAGCCGCGGGAAGAAGTTTAGAGGCAAACTGGAAACAAAATTCTGATAACTTTTCTCTCTGGCTCTAACAACGACTAACACGCGCCCACACACACCACCAAAATGGTGCTGACCCAATCAGCAATCTCGGCCAAGTCACTTGAGATCTCGGGCCAAGTCCCGCGAGATCCCAGGCCAAGTCCCGTGAGACTACAAAAGACAACAATGCCCAAAACTCCATGGCCCATAGTCAACCACAATTTAAGCCATCTCCCCAAACAGGGCTCCTACATTTTGTACCTGGGATTGAACCCAGGGGTGCTTAACCACTGAGCCACATCCCCAGCCCTTTTTAGTTTTTATTTAGAGTTAGGGTCTCACTAAGTTGCTTAGGGCCTCACTAAGTTGCTGAGGCTGGCTTTGAATTCATGATTCTCCTCAGCCTCCCAAGTGGCTGGCATTACAGGCATGCACGTCCATGCTCAGTTGATTGCAGGATGTTGAGCAGAGATTTTGAGCTGACACCATCTGGCTTTTACCAGGATAGCCATGGCTTCCAGGTTGATCACAGGGTAGGAGGGCAGAGCAGGGAGAGGGTTGGGTGGCAGATGCAGCAGTGTGAGAGCTGACGGTAGCTCAGGAGAGGGCTCGAGCATGTGGGCTGTTTGTGGGCTGAGAGAGGGTAAGGTCTGGGCAGATTTTGCAAATAAATCCCTAAGCAGGTTTTTAAGCTTATCGTGATGAAGTGTATTATTATTTTCCTTTGAAATAATTTCTTTGAATTGACTTAACTCTTGTAAATGAGTTGTCTTTTGGATCATGCAATAAGTATTTGAGTATTGTGTGGAACAGACAAGATACAGTAGTCACGATCCCTGTCTTCTGAGAACTTGAAGTCTGGTTTGGCACTGTCAGGCTGGTAAGAAATGTGCTAAAATCCCATCCACTTGTAAGACGGCTACT
Source organism: Tamias sibiricus (assembly GCA_025594165.1). Lineage (NCBI taxonomy): Eukaryota > Metazoa > Chordata > Mammalia > Rodentia > Sciuridae > Tamias > Tamias sibiricus. The sequence continues at coordinate 27,567,332 of CM046674.1, forward strand.
GAGGACGTGGTGATCAGGGAAGAAAGAGCTTAGTGTGGGCTGATAGCCCATGTGCCTGAGGCCCAGCTCTGTGGGGAAGTCACTTTATTTCAAAGGCCAGATCTGCCCTATATTTTCATTCAGGTCTCCGGGACATAAATTAATGTTCTGTTCTCATCAATGTGACCATTTATTACTTATTTTTATCTGTATATACTGTCAGATTTAGTTTGCAGGGTTAACGTAACACAAATGAAGTAATTTTATAAGCAAATAAGCCATCATCATGGTGAGATCTGGCTTACACTGGGGTTTGAGTGCAGCCCACAGTGTAAGCCACAGGGCTGGACAGCTCGGGGTGTGCGGAGTGTACGTGTCGACTCCAGTACCAGAAACTTCCCACAGCAGGGGAGCTGCAGTGGGTTATTTGTCCTATATAATGTTTGTTAAGCTGGAAGAGCAGTAAGTACTTTCTGATCTTTTTGCCACTAGCATAAATAAATAAAACCTTAAACGTTCTTGGACTTCTCAATGAAGGTCATGTCATTTGATTTAATGCTCAAGAGCTTGGCTGTTTCGACACGAAGGAGCTAATTCTCTCAGAATAAAGGTAATAAAGAGCCAAATGTTTAATAAAACCCACCAATTCTGCATCAATTATACCATAGAGGCCAGTCGAGCGCAGTGGTTGGAACAGTTGGCTCTCACACCAGTGGCCCGAGTTCAGGTGCCAGCTTTCTTGCTATCTCTGCAGATTTGGGCAAGCCCCAATTTCATCACAATAATTGTGAGGATTCAACAAATTAATATATGCAAACTTCTTAGAGCAAAAAATTTATTTATGTAGTTTTGCAGTGTTGGGGATGGAACCAAGGCCTTGTGCATGCCAGGCAAGCACTCTGCCACTGAGCCATACCCCTGCCCTAGCATAGCGCTTTTTGAAAAATGTCAGCTATTATTGTTATAAAATCAATTGTAAATATGCAGTCTTTTTTTTTTTTTTTTTTTTTTTTTACTACTGATAACTGGCTACTTACTAATAATAAAAGTAACACAAATATTTGAAGACTTGATGGAGACAGAAAGATGAGTAAGGCAGGTGGTATAGGCTAAAGAAAGTGCTGGGCTGTTTATAAGATGCTTAGCTGATCTCTTCTTGTTTGTGCACTCACTTGGGCTTAGTAGGAAGACCTGGATTGCTCTTGTTTTGTAGATGAAGAATTTTTTTTTTTTATAGAGTAACTTTTTTTTTTTTAATATTTATTTATTTGCTTTAGTTGTACACAATGTGTTTTATTTGTGGTGCTGCGGATCGAACCCGGGGAGCACACGTGCTAGGCGAGCGCTCTACCGCTGAGCCACAATCCCAGCCCCGTAGATGAAGAATTTAATTGAAACTCAGATTTGCCAAGCCTGGACTCAGTTTCCACCCACCCTTTTTTCCCAGCCTCTAAGTGTTCTCATCTGTCTTATAGAAGTCAGTCCACAAGAGCTGGACCGTAGACCATTGCATTCTTTTTTTGGGGTGGTGGCTACTGGGGATTGGACTCTGGGGTACTCGGCCACTGAGTTACATCCCCAGCCCTTTTTGTATTTTATTTAGAGACACGGTCTCACTGAGTTGCTTAGGGACTCGTTGCTGAGGCTGGCTTTGAACCTGTGATCCTCCTGTCTCAGCCTCCTGAGCTGCTGGGATTACAGGTGTGCGCCACCGCACCCAGCAACCATTGCATTCTTGTTGAGAACTTTCAGCCTCTGGAGATCAACTTCATGAGACCACTGGCTTTTGTTGTTGTTGTTTCCTGGGAATTGAACCCAGGTGCGCTTTACCACTGAGCTACATCCCAAATCCTTTTTACTTTTTATTTTGGTACAAGGTCTTGCTAAGTGACTTAGGGCTTTGCTAAGTTTCTGAGGCTGGCCTTGAACTTGCCATCTTCCTGTCTCAGCCTACTGAGTCTCTGGGATTGCAGGCATGCTCCACCATACCTGGTGACCACTGGCTTTTTTAAAAAAATTTAACTTTAAATGAAATGTATTAAGATATTAAGATACAATTTACACACACACACACACACACACACACAAAATTGCATTTGTAAGTTTCTGCTAAATGGATGTGGAAGCATTGAGCTGTGGCGCCGCTTCTGCAGGCAGCAAGGTGGGCTCCTTCCTCCCAGCTTTCTGTGCTCCTTGGCAGTCTGAGGAGCCTGCTCGTGCCTCTCTTTCAGTTTCTTTTAGGCTTAATCAAACAGTGTGCACTCGTGCCTAGCAATTGTTGTTCAGCATGTCTGTGAGAGCTGTCTGCGGTGCGTGTGAATCAGTTGCCATTCCTTTTATTTTTTTCAATATATATATTTATTTGTTTTAGTGTACACAATGCCTTTATTCTTACGTGGTGGTGCTGAGGATGGAACCTGGGCTGTGCACGTGCTAGGCAAGCGCTCTGCCGCTGAGCCACAACCCCAGCCCAGTTGCCATTCCTTTTTATTGCGGAATTGAACCCAGGTGCGCTTTACCACTGAGCTACATCCCCAATCCTTTTTACTTTTTATTTTGGTACAAGGTCTTGCTAAGTGACTTAGGGCTTTGCTAAGTTTCTGAGGCTGGCCTTGAACTTGCCATCTTCCTGTCTCAGCCTACTGAGTCTCTGGGATTGCAGGCATGCTCCACCATACCTGGTGACCACTGGCTTTTTTAAAAAAAATTTAACTTTAAATGAAATGTATTAAGATATTAAGATACAATTTACACACACACACACACACACACACACAAAAAATTGCATTTGTAAGTTTCTGCTAAATGGATGTGGAAGCATTGAGCTGTGGCGCCGCTTCTGCAGGCAGCAAGGTGGGCTCCTTCCTCCCAGCTTTCTGTGCTCCTTGGCAGTCTGAGGAGCCTGCTCGTGCCTCTCTTTCAGTTTCTTTTAGGCTTAATCAAACAGTGTGCACTCGTGCCTAGCAATTGTTGTTCAGCATGTCTGTGAGAGCTGTCTGCGGTGCGTTGTGAATCAGTTGCCATTCCTTTTATTTTTTTCAATATATATATTTATTTGTTTTAGTGTACACAATGCCTTTATTCTTACGTGGTGGTGCTGAGGATGGAACCTGGGCTGTGCACGTGCTAGGCAAGCGCTCTGCCGCTGAGCCACAACCCCAGCCCAGTTGCCATTCCTTTTTATTGCTGGCAGTATGCATGGACTGAGGACCCCACAGTTTGTTTATTCACTTGCTCATTGATGGCGATTGGGGTGGTTTTCTGTTTTTAACTATTTTGAATAAAGCCACCGTGAAGGCTCTTGTACAGATCTTCGTGTGGACGTGTGTTCATGTCTCCCGAGCACTTAGAAGTGGAAGTGCAGACTGTGGCAGTCCGCCAGGCTGTCTTCTGTGGCGCTTGCACCCTCTGCGCCCACCCTGGCTGTACCTGTCTGCATCCTCACCAGCACTTGTCCAGCTACTTCATCTGGGCTACTCCAGTGTGGAAGGTGGGTATCTCCCTGGTGGCTAACGAGAACGAGAACTTTCCTATGTGTATTTTGAATGTTTGCACATCTTTTGTGAAATGTCTGTCCCAATTTTTTTTTTTTTTTTTGCTATTTTTTTTAAATTGGATTGCTTGTGTTCTTAATTTAGTTGTCAGAGTTTTTTTGTGTGTTCCGAATATAAGTCCTGCACCATGTGTATATTGAGAATATTTTCTCCTAGCTTATGGTCTGCCTTTACATTTCCTTTCTTTCTGTCTTTTTTGTGTTTGATACTGGGAATTGAACCCAGAGATGCTTTACCACTGGGCCCACATCCTCAGCCCTTTTTTGTATTTTATTAGAGACAGGGTCTCACTGAGTTGCTAAGTGCCTCGCCATTGCTGAGGCTGGCTTTGAACTTGTGATCCTCCTGCCTCAACCTCCCAAGTGCTGGGATTACAGGCGTGTGCCACCGCGCCCTGGCTTCTCAGCCCTTTTTCATATTTTAGTTGGGACAGGGTCTTACTAAGTTGCTAAGGACCTTGCTAAGTTGCTAAGACTGGCCTGGAACTTGTGGATCTTCCTGCCTCAACCTCCCAAGTTGCTGGGGTTATAGCATGCACCATTGTACCCAGTTCTGGTCAGTTTTCTTAATGGTGAAATTTAAAGAGCCTGAGTTAAGCTGGATACTGTGGTGCACACCTGTAGTCCCAGCAACTTGGGAGGCTGAGGCAGGAGGATTACAAGTTTGAGGCCAGCCTCAGCAACTTAGGGAAGCCCTGTCTCAAAAAAAAAAAAAAAAGTCAAAAGGCCTAGGGATTGGGGCTGGGGTTGTGGCTCAGCGGTAGAGCACTCTCCTAGCATGTGCAAGGCCCTGGTTTCGATCCTTAGCACCACATAAAAATAATAAAAGTATTGTGTCCAACTACAACTAAAAAATAAATATTTTTTTAAAAAAAGGCCTAGGGATGGCCAGGCACGATGGTGCACACCTGTAATCCCAGAGGCTTAGGAGACTGAGCCAGGAAGATCATGAGTTCAAAGCCAGCTTCAGCAAAAGTGAGGTGCTAAGCAACTCCATGAGACCCTGTCTCCAAATAAAGTACAAAATAGGGCTGGGGATGTGGCTCAGTGGTTGAGTGCTCCTGAGTTCAATCCCCAGTACCCCCCCCCCCAAGAAAAAAAAGGAAAGGCTTAGGGATATAGCTTAGTGATAGAGTGCCCCTGGGTTCAATCCCAAAACAAAACAAACACCCGAGTTTACCAAAACTTTCTCATGGTTTGTGCGTTTGGGTCAGTATTAGTCAGCTTTTCATCGCTGTGACAAATACCTGAGAAAACTATTTATAGGAAGAAAGATTTATTTTGGCTCACAGCCTCAGTTTTCAGTCTGTGGTTGGCTGGCTCCATTGCTCTGGGCCTGAAGTGAGGCAGAACGTCATGGCAGAAGGACAGGTTGGAGCAGAGCCACTCAGTGCATCTCTGCCAGGAAGCAGAGGCAGACAAAGGGCGGAGCTCAAGAAATACTCTGCCAGGGCACACCCCCAGTGATCTACTTCTGCCAATGAGGCCCCACCTCCCATAATTTCCACCACCTCCCATAATGCCATTAAATTAGGAATCCATCAATGCATGGACTGAGGGGCCAGAGCCCTCGAGATCCAGTCACTTCCCCGAAGTCCCAGCTCTGAACGTTGCTGCGCTGAGGACCAAGCCTTCAGCATGAGCCTTTTGGGGACATTCCTGATCCAAACCCTAGTAGCATCCTAACAAATCTTGGCCTCCTCCAAAGTTGTGGGCGGTATCTTCTCTTACCCTCTGAAGTTTTTATATTATGTTTAGGGTAGTGGTCCATTGTGAATAAATTTCATGTATGGTGTGAAGTTCAGGGTTGAGATTCATTTTTTTCCCATGCAGACATCCAGTTGCTTTAGAACAATTTGTTGAAAATACTCTTTTTTCTTTTTTTTTCTTTTCTTGATTGAACTCAGGGGCACTCGACCACTGAGCCACATCCCCAGCCCTATTTTGTATTTTATTTAGAAACAGGGTCTTGAGACTGGCATTGAACTCGCGATCCTCCTGTTTTAGCCTGCAGAGTCACTGGGATTATAGACGGACACCAAAGTGCCCGGCACTAAAGCTGGCTTTGAACTTACAATCCTCTTGTCTTACCCTCCTGAACTGCTGGGATTACACGCGTGTGCCACCATGCTCAGCTTTTTTCCTTATTGAAATACATTGACACCTCTGTTGAAAATAAATTATCCACATATGTGTGGGTCTCTTTCTGGACTCTTGCATTTGTCGATGTGTCTTCAACATAGCTTACTATGTCATTACACACCGTCTGGCTAATTGCCAGCTTTACCATCAGTCTTGAAATGAGCTACTTCAACTTCTTCAATTCTGTGCTTCCTTCTCACTTGTTTTGGCCATTCTAGGTCTTCTGTGTTTCCTAGTAAATTAAAAAATTATCTTTTCAATTTCTCCAAAAAGCCTGCTGGGATTTTGATGGAGGCTTCCATGCTTCTAGAGCCCAGCACCTGGGGAAAAGACATCTTTACCCCGAGGCTGCTAATGCATGTGTTTGACACAGCTCTTCTTTCATTTAGAATCTGAGGTCTCCTTGCAGCATTACACATGTAATGTGGAGCCCCTACCGGTTTATAACTGAGTAGTCATTGGCAATGTGGGATCTGTAGACCATACTTCAGTCAGTTTGATTGGTCTTTAAATGAATTTCCAGCATTGGTATAGAATATCTTTTATGCGTCTTGCAAAACTTCCCAAGAGCTGAAAAAGCCAGTTGATTTTGTTTATACCACCTTGTCACACTTTTTGAAAGTCTCAGTATTAAAAAAATAAATAAATAAAGTCTGGCCTTTATGCACTAAAGCTGGTGGCAGCTTTATTCGAAAGGAAAAGAAGGAAATTACCCCAAAGTCCATTATTTGGGAAATAGTTTAACAGTGGTATATTCATACTGTGAATACTACTCAGCAAAAAGGAAAGGAACTTTCTATGGACACAGGCCGTGGCCTGGATGGATTTCAGAAGCGTTCTGCTAAGTGGAAAAAGCCATACACAAAGGCCTGTCCTGTGTGGCTCCCTTTATATTCTGGAAAACAGCTTGGCATTGCCCAGAGCTGGGTGACAAGGCAGGGGATGAGGGAACTTTGGGGAGTGTCGGAAATGTTCTGTATTTTAATTGTAGGGCATGTTTGCCAAAACTCACGCAACTGTACCTTTAACAAGAAGATGGGATTTTATTGTGTGTAAATCATACCTCAATAAACCTGATTGAAAAAGAAGAAGAAAGATCTGAGGTGCCCGAGTGACTCAGTCAGGAAGGAATGAGCTTCCCACAAGCCTTGCTGAGACGCTGGGTATCTACATGGGAAAAAGTGACTTGTGGCCCTCCCCTGGGATACCTGGCAGACAGGCATCTGCCATTCCTTGCCACGTGCCGAGTGTGTTGGTTTCCGTTGCTTAACACTGACCCGTTTTCACTGGCTGGATCACTTCTGTCTACACTGCAGTGAACACACGCCTGCATGCGCCCCGGTCCAAATGACAAAGCAAATGTTAGTATTGGGTTTCTCCAGAGAGTCGGAACCAATCAGATGCGAGTGCTGGCGTGTGAAGAGATGGATTTTTTAAAGAATTGTCTCATGCACGGTTATGGAGGCTGAGAACTCCAGACCCAGGAGAGCACTGGTGTGAATCCCAGTCTGGAGGTGTTGCTGAACTTGGGTTCTTGGATCCAGAGCTGCAGAAATGAACAGTGGACCTCAGGAGACTTTCAACACAGTTAAGGCTTTTTTAAGGACATCTGCTCGAGCTAGAAGGAGACAGCACAGGAGGACAGAGACCCTGGGCTGACCCAAGCCAGAGCAAAGGTACAGAGCGTTCATGGCACCTGCAGGGTGGGCGGGAACTGGTCTCTCGACGTCGCCACAGGTGGAGGTGGACCTGTCCTGCCTGCGCTCTTCTTCATCATGCCTCCTCAGGCCTCGAGCATCTGATCACTGTCTTAGTCTCTACCTGGGGGTGTGCGTGTTACTGTGCTAGCAAGGTCAAGGTGACTGCGGTTATTCCAGTGACTGCTCTAGGGTCCCTTGCCACCAGGAGTTGCCCTGATCATCTGGGAGAGTCTCTGATACTATTATTTTCTGAATAGCACAGACCCCGCTTTGTCGGGGTTCAGCTGGGGTTCCTGCTGACCACACAGCCTCAGAGGGCTGGGCTGACGTTCCCAGCCTCGCATTTCCCGGTGTGTTATCTCACTCCTGTGACTTTAGAGAGGGTCGCCTTTTAACTCCTGACTTTCTAGTTAAGGCTATTAGGCCACGAGGCCAAGAGTTGAGTTGGCTTCTTATTTCCCCTGAGAGTCCTCAGGGGTCCTGTGTTTCATGGGGGTCCCCGACTGTCAAAGGCTGGAGGAGACCGAGTCTCAGCTTACAGGCAGCCAGGCTCAGACAGCAAAGTGTCTCTTGCCCATCCGTTTGCTCTGTTTGAGCCCCAGGTGGGTTGGATGAGACCCACTCACATTGGGGATGATTCAAACATTCATCCCATCCAGAAACAGACACAGGCAGAATAGCATTTGACCAAATGTGTGGGCACCCAGTGGCCAAGCAAGTTCTCATCTAAAAGAAAGAAACCATCACATGTTACTTGATCTCTTTGTATGACAGCTATCAGCTCTGCTTTAAAAATGTGGGAAATGCCTTCACTAAGGCGTTTTATTTTTGTTCTTTTTTTTTTGATTGAACAGGGTCTTGCTAAGTTGCATAGGGTTTCGCTAAATTGCTGAGGCTGGCCTCAAACTTGCAATCCTCCTGCCTCACCCTCCCAAGCCTCTAGGATTACAGGTGTGCACCACCAGGCCTGGCCTTACTGAGGTTTTAACGTGAATCTGCTGTGCGGCTCTCTTCCGCTCAAGATGATGGGTGGACTGGATGTAAGGGAGCTGAGGCCACTGCTGCCCACCACCAGTGGCTCCTTCTGCCCCCAGCTTTTGCCCACTATTGGTGTGAAGGCTTGTTGGGACTGGTTGGGCCCCAACATAGGTTCCTGCTTTCTAGGCTCCCAAGTCTACCCATGGCATTGTGCCCTGTGTGTCATGTGTGAGAAGAGAAGTGTCCTAACAGCCCACCCCAAGCTAGGGGACAGCTCTCTGCCCAGCAGCTGTGTTTGGGTTTAAGCCTGGTGCTGTTGTCCTAGAGTAGGGAACAGCAGCCCCTCCCAGAGTGCTCTGGCTGGAGGGCTGGGCGAGCCTCTGCTCTCAGTCTCCCCTGGGAGGCAGAGCCCAGGCGTGCACACAGTTGGCTGACCAGGCCTTTCTCTGCAACGTGGCTCGCTCCTACTTCAGAACACGAGGGCTTATGTTGACCGTGTTTTTGAAATAGTGGGAGATTTGCCTTTGGAAATAGTGCCCTTATTTTTTTAATGGAAAATTACTTTCTGAGGTTGGTGCAGTTCCTGTTTCTGAGGCAGGAACTTGGTCATGACCTTGGTCCTCAGCCCACCTGCGCCCACATGATTCCTGTGTGTCTCTGTCCCCAGGCAGTGAAGTGTTACCCGGGCTTCAGGCTGGAGCTGCCTGGCCATGGGGCCAGGAGTTCCCAGATGCCCAAACTGCTTGGGGCTGGGGGCTCAGCTCAGTAAGTAGCAGAGCACTTGGCCTAGCGTGTGCAAGGCCCTGGGTTCCATTCCCAGCACTGCAAAATAAATAAAAAGTGACAATCATTGGTGATCTCGTTGGTAGCCTTTTTTTCTCCTTTAACCTTTTTTTTTTTTAATTTTTTATTCTAATTTGTTATACATGTTTGCAGAGTACATTTCACTTCATATTACATATAAAGAACACAATTTTTCAAGTTGCTGGTTTTATATAAAGTATTTTTACAATTGTGTCTTCATACATGTATTTAGGATCCATGATTACTCTCCTTTAATCTTGCTCCTTGCAGTTCTAAGAACTGCAGCCCTGCGCATGTTTTAAAGTAGCAGAGTTCCCCTCTTCAAAGGACTCTGTCCGAGAGCTGCCTCAGCCGGCTTGTTTCTACAACTGCTGTTTATGTGGCTTGTTTGAGGTTAGAAATGACAACACGAGGCCTGCCCTTGATGTTAAAAATGAACCGTGGGGGTGCTGGGGTTGTGGCTCAGCGGTAGAGCGCTCGCCTAGCACGTGCGCAGCCTGGGTTCCATCCTCAGCACCACCTAAAAATAAAATTAAACACATTGCGTACAACTAAAGCAAATAAATAAATATTTTTAAAAAATGAACCGTGGCCTCTCAGACTCATAGGTGACTCTCTCTGTAGCCAGAATTGAGGGCTTGTCCCCTTGATGTGAAAGGCCTGGGAGGGACCATGCCCAAAGCAAGTCTGGTCATTCATGGACTCAGAGCCATCGGGCCTTGGACGAGTCCCACAGTTGAGTGGTGGACATGCAGGGCTTTGGTTGTCTAAAAGGAATCTTTAGGATTCTTTAGGAAGCAAGACAGGACACATTTCCTACCTTGTTTTCACGGACACCGCTATACATTTTTAAAAACTTAAATGTTTGTTGAATAAGCAGATTGCAGGGAAGTCAGCCGGCGATTTTGGGCAGGTCGTGGGAGCGGGGGCAAGTTGTGGCTTTAGCAGCAGGCTCTCGGTTTCAGCCTCTGCTGTATTTCTTCAACAGCACCCAAGTCCCCTCCAGATCTTTCTCTTTTCTCTCCTAATTTTCTTTTATTATGGGGTTGAGCACACTTACCTTGCACAGCTGTCCAACACCCATCTCCAGAACTCTTCTCATCTTGCAAAACTAATGCTCCATGACACACTAACTCCACATCCTTCTCTCCCCCTTTCCCTGGCCACCACCCTTCTATACTCTGTCTCTACAGATTTGTCTGCTCTGGCTATTTCATATAAATAGAATCATGTGATATGTGTCCTTTTGTATCTCTTATTTTCCTTGTCATAATGTCCTCAAGGTTAACGCATGTTGTAGCATGTATCAGAATTTCCTTCCTTTTTAAGACTTGAGTAATATTCCACTCTATGGATAGACCACAGTTTGCTTATTCATTCACCCATGAATGGGTACTTGGGTTGCATCCATGTTTTAGCCATTGTAAATCATGTTGCTATGAACATAGGGTACAAATAACTCTTCAAGACCCTGTTTTCAACTCTTCTGGGTATATTCTCAAAAGTGGAATGACTGCATTATAGGGTAATGCTGTGTTTAATTTTTTGAGGACCCACAATACTGTCCTCCGTAGGACTGCACCGTCTTACATCCTACCAGCAGTGTGTGCGGGCTCCGGTGTCTCCACATCCTCCCAGTAACTGCTGTTTTCAGGTTTTTGATAGTTGCCATCCTAATAGGTATGAGGTGGTATTTGTTATTTCTTTTTGTTTTGTTTTGCAGTACTAAGAATTGAACCAGGGCCTTCAACATGCTAAGCAAATGCTCTACCTTTGAGCTACACCCCTAGCCTTTAAACAAACAAACAAACAAATAAAGTGTTTTTTTGAGACAGGGCCTTCTTAAATTGCCCAGGCTGGCCTCAGCCTCCTGAGTTGCTGGGATTATAGACGTGCCCTACCACTCCTGACTCTCATTGTGGTTTTGATTTGCATTTGCCTGATGACTAGTGATTTTGAGCACATTTTTATGTGCTTATTGGACATTTGTATATTGTCTTTAGAGAAATGCCTATTTAAGTCTTTTGTCCTTTTTCAAATTGGGTTGTTATTGAGCTTTATGAGTTCTTTATATATTCCAGATGTTAATCCCTTATCAGATATATGATTTGCAGCCAGGCGCAGTGGCGCACGCCTGTAATCCCAGCACTTTGGGAGGCTGAGGCAGGAGGATCGTGAGTTCAAAGCCAGCCTCAGCAATGGCGAGGCACTTAGCAACTCAGTGAGACCCTGTCTCTAAATAAAATACAAAAAAAAAGGGCTGGGGATGTGACCCAGTGGTCGAGTGCCCCTGAGTTCAATCCCCGGTACCACAAAAAAAAAAAAAAAAAAAAAAAAAAAAAAGATATATGATTTGCAAATATTTTCCCATTCTGGGCTTTTTTATCCTATTGTTATTATCTTTTGTTGTACAAAAGTTTTTAATTTTATGAAGTCCAATTTGTTTATATTTTGTTATAAATCCTTAATTTTTGTTGTACATACTTTTTTTTTTTTTTTTTTTTTTTTTTTTTTTGTGGTACCAGGGATTGAACTCAGGGGCACTCGACCACTGGGCCACATCCCCAGCCCAATTTTTGTATTTTATTTAGAGACAGGGTCTCACTGAGTTGCTAAGTGCCTCACCATTGCTGAGGCTGGCTTTGAACTCGCGATCCTCCTGTCTCAGCCTCCCAAAGTGCTGGGATTACAGGCGTGCGCCACCGCGCCCGGCTATTGTACATACTTTTAAAAACAATTATTTATTTAGTTGTACACAATGCCTTCGTTTTTATGTGGTGCTGAGGATCAAACCCAGGCCGTGCACATGCTAGGGTGAGTGCTCTACTGCTGAGCCACAACCCCAGCCCAATATATCTTCTTGTATGTATGTGTGTAATGTATATGTATACATGTATGTACGTATGTATGTGGTACTTTGCATTTTCGTGAACCCAGGGGTGCTCTACCACTGAACTGTACCCCCAGAACTTTATTTTCCCTTTTTTTTTAGGAGGAATACTGGGGATTCGACCTAGAGGGGCTTAACCACTGAGCCACATCCCCAGCTCTTTTATGTTTTATTTAGAGACAAGGTCTCACTAAGTTGCTTAGAGACTCAGTAAGTTGTTGAGGCTGGCCTTGAGCTTGTGATCCTCCTGCCTCAGCCTCCCAAGTTGCTGGGATTATAGGTGTGCCACCGCACCCAGCCCAGTGCTGTCTTTTTTTTTTTTTTTTTTTTTTTTTTGGTGGTACCGGGGATTGAACTCAGGGCACTCGACCCCTGGGCCACATCCCCAGCCCTTTTTTGTATTTTATTAGAGACAGGGTCTCACTGAGTTGCTAAGTGCCTGGCCATTGCTGAGGCTGGCTTTGAACTCGCGATCCTCCTGTCTCAGCCTCCCAAAGTGCTGGGATTACAGGCGTGCGCCACCGCGCCCGGCTCCCAGTGCTGTCTTGATGAATATCCTCCAGACATCTAACCACATATTTTCACAAAACAGATGTGCAGTCACATGATGTCTGAAACACAGCATGTGACACACACACACACTGCTGGGGTTTTCTTAACGCAGCTTGGGGTGGATCTAGTGTGCTCCGCCTGGTCCTTAAGTGCCCTCATGTGCTGAGTCAGCAGGGAGTCCAGTGTCTGGGTTCTTACCTGAAGGGGGCTAACTCTAAGAAGTATCCTGGGCAGGTGTGACTCCAGCTGGGCCTTGATTTTAGGTAACTGTTAGGAAGAGCCACGGCCAACAAGTATTTAAAATGGAAATTGGCCCAGGGCTCCCAGTGCCAAAGGCCACCTAGGGAAGCCGGCAGGAACCCCTCTGTGGCAAGCTACCTCTTGGTGTGTAGAGTGGATACTGGGAACAAGAAACTGCTTTTGAATACCCATCCTCCATCCCAAACTGTGTGGCCTGAGCTGGAGTCAGAGCTACCCGCCTTTTCTCCAGAGAGCCCAGCAGTCTCCTCCCTGGTCACCTGGACATGGACTCCTGGTCGTCAGTGCCAGCCTGGCCTGAATAAGTCACGTCTCTCCCCTTTGGTCCCCCTGCCTAATAGCTGAGTACATTGAGGTGAATTGAGATGTCCTCTGAGTTCGTGCTTATTTTATCTAGCTCCACACGAGGGTCGGGTCACGTGATCTGGCCCCTCCACCCCACCCTCACCTTTGCCTGCTGAGTTCCCCACCGGCCTCCTCTCTCTTCTCCCTTCAGACTTGTTCCTACCCCCAGTGTTCGCACTTGCTCTTCACTTGGCCTGGGTCCCCACCACCACGTCTTCCTGTAGCCATTTTTCCCTGTTCAGCTCTCAACATGCATAGTTATTTGACTGGCCCGTCCAAAACAGACCTGGTCACTTGCATTTTCAAGAGCTTTTAAATTACAGATTCACTTTCTTCCATGAGAACAGGGCTGTTTCTTTGGGGAGTTTGTGGTTTTCAAGGACTAGTCCACTTTGTCTAAGTGGCTGGGTTTGTAAGCGTGTAGTCGTCCGCGCTGGCCCCATCCTGTCCCCCTGCGGGGGCTGCGTTATCTTCTGCTGTTCCTGGTGACCGTTTCTACCATTGTCAGTCTTACTAGAGGTTCATCAATTTTGATTTATTTTTTAATGACTACCTTTTCGTTTTGTTGATTTTCTGTGTTTCCCTGTTTCCAGATTCATTGATTTCTGCTCTTGACCCTGTTCTTTCCTTCTGCTTGCTTCCAGTTTATCGTGCTCTTTCCCAGCTTCTCAAGGTGGAGTTGGGTTACTGATTTGCAGTCTCCCTGTTTGCTTCTGCTCTTGGCACTGCTTCACCTGCGACCCAAAGATTTTGCCACATGGCCTTTGCATTTTCATTTAGTCCTGTGTGTGTTTTACAATTTCCTTTGAGGCTTCTTCAGTCAGAGAATTTAGAAGGGGGTCATTTAATTTCCAAGTGTGGAGATTTTCCAATTATCTTTTCTGTTAATGGATTTCTAGGTTTATTCCTTTACAGCCAAAGGATTCTGTATGGTTTCAGTTCTTTTAAATTCATTCAGGTTCCGTCTACCATGGTGATGTTTTGGGAGGCTTCAGGGGAACAGCATGTGTTTTGTTGCTATCAGGTGGAGCATTCTGTGAATGTCAGATCCTGCTGGTTGCTCGTGTCATATCCTTGCGTATTTCCTGTCTAATAGTTCTCTTAGCAAGATTGGAGTGTTGAGTCTCCAACTGTAATTGTAGATTTGTCTATGTATCCCTTAGCTCTATAAATTTTGCTTTATGTGTTTTTTGAAGCTCTATTGTTTAGTGCATCACATTTAGGATTACTATGTCTTCCTGGTGGGTCAAACTTTTTGTCATTGTGTAACGTTTCTCGTTGTCTTTAATAATGTTTCTCCTTCTACAATTTACTTTATCTGATATTAGCATAGCCACTCCTGCTTTCTTTTTATTTATGCTGCAAGACTAATGTTTTCCATCCCCAGTGAAGAGGCATGAAGAAAGCAGAGTGCCAGTCACCCCACCTCCACCCATCTCACTCCAGCCACGGATGCTGGTGGGGGTCAGAGGTGGGGTGGAGCTCAGCTCCCCACCAGGCCCCACTGTGGCCATGCAAGGAGGAATCAGAGTGCAGCTGTCCTGCCTTGCACCATCTTCTTCCATCCTGTTGATGCCATGTGGAGTCAAGGCCCAGCTCCACAGCAGGACCACACTGACACTGCGCTGGTGGGCAGAGCACCTCCTGCTCCTGTGGGTGGAGATGGTGATCAGCTCTCTGCTTGGATGAGGTGCCCCTGAGGGATCAGGGACGTGGCACCTGCTTTTGTGGGGCTGTATGATCAGTCCCAGGGTGGCCCTGATGAACTATGGGGGTGGGTGCAGTTTTTCATTGGTCTGTGGCTTGCATAGAACAGTTGTTACCAAAAAGATGTTGCTGTGGTCAGTCCATCATGGACATATTCCTGGCCTCAGTTGTGGGACTGCTGCCCTCCTTCCTCAGGGATCCTCCCCTTGACCCTGGCTTGCTATGTGACCCTGAAATTCCACACTCAGGAATCTACATGAGAAAAGTGAGTGCTCTGCCCTTTCCACATCCAGGGACAGATGAAGAGGAGGCAAGTTGTCCTGCCTTCTTGAGACACTGTATGTCCCACCTCAGCCAGGGAGGGGGGCCTGACTCTGGTGGGTTTATTTGGTCCATGTCTGCATAGCAGGTCTTCTTGGTTTTTATTTTTAGATGAAGGCATCTTTAGCATTTTGGGGGTGGGGGGGGGGGGGAGTGCTGGGGATTGAACCCAGGGTGCTTAACCACTGAGCCACATCCCTGGCCCTTTTTATATTTTTTATTTAGGGATGGGGTCTCACTGAGTTGCTTAGGGCTTCCTAAGTCGGTGAAGCTGGTTTGAACTACAATCCTCCTGCCTCAGCCTCCCAAGCCGCTGGGATTACAGGCGTGTGCCACCGTGCCTGGCCATCCTTAGCATTTTTATAAACTTAGCTGCATCCTCCTGGTGACTGATTTTCGTTTCCCCATCCTTCCTCTCCTTTTGCCACTGCCTTCTCTTCACAAGGATCTGCGTCTCCCATCTGGTTTCTTTAGACCATCCTCTCTTTCAGTGGTCGCTGCTCTCCTCCCTGGTCACACTTACTCGTTTGGCCCTTGTAGGTGGCATTAGCCATAGTTACACAAAGAAGTTGGAGTGACTGATGAGGCCCCTAACAGAGTCAGTGTGGAGGCTGGAGGCTGGAGGCTGGGGTGGGAGGGAGGGCTGGGGGCTAGCTAGGAGAGCTGGAGAGTCTGGACCTCAGCAGGCACCTGCCCCAGGCCCCCTGGGTGTGAGAGAAA
The DNA here is from genome assembly GCA_025594165.1 of Tamias sibiricus. Lineage (NCBI taxonomy): Eukaryota > Metazoa > Chordata > Mammalia > Rodentia > Sciuridae > Tamias > Tamias sibiricus. The sequence goes on from CM046674.1 coordinate 27,583,281, forward strand.
TGGCTGCTGGATCTCAGCCTCTAACTCCGTGTGTTCTGGTCTCTCCAGGTTCATCTGGTAGCGCCATGCCCCGCGTCTCCATGAAGCTCAAGTGAGGGGTCCAGGTGCGGGCCCAGCCCTGGCCAGGCAGCATGACCAAGCCGCGGCTCTTCCGGCTGTGGCTGGTGCTGGGTTCCGTCCTCATGATCCTGCTCATCATCGTGTACTGGGACAACGTGGGCACCGCCCACTTCTACCTGCACACGTCCTTGTCCAGGCCGCACGCGCTGGAATCCCTCCCCACCCCCGGCCAGGGCGAGGAGAAGGAGTTCACGTCCGACGTGGATGAGTTTCTGGACAAGCTCCTTAGCTCCGGCACCAGGCACAATGACCTTTCCAGGAAAAAGACGGAGCAGCCCCCGTTGCTGGCCTCTGGCAAGCCGGCGTTGAGCCACATGGAGGAGAGCGTCAGGGGCTACGACTGGTCCCCCCACGACGCGCAGCAGAGCCCCGACCAGGGCCAGCAGCAGGCCGAGAGGAGGAGCGTGCTGCGGGACTTCTGCGCCAACTCCAGCCTGGCGTTCCCCACCAAGGAGCGCTCCTTCGACGACATCCCCAACTACGAGCTGAACCACCTCATCGTGGACGACCGCCACGGGGTCATCTACTGCTACGTGCCCAAGGTGGCCTGCACCAACTGGAAGCGCGTGATGATCGTGCTGAGCGAGAGCCTGCTGGACGGCGGCGCCCCCTACCGCGACCCGCTGGACATCCCGCGCGAGCACGTGCACAACTCCAGCACCCACCTGACCTTCAACAAGTTCTGGCGCCGCTACGGCAAGTTCTCCCGCCACCTCATGAAGATCAAGCTGAAGAAGTACACCAAGTTCCTCTTCGTGCGCGACCCCCTTTGTGCGCCTCATCTCAGCCTTCCGCAGCAAGTTCGAGCTGGAGAACGAGGAGTTCTACCGCAAGTTCGCCGTGCCCATGCTGCGGCTCTACGCCAACCACACCAGCCTGCCCGCCTCGGTCAGCGAGGCCTTCAGCGCCGGCCTCAAGGTGTCCTTCGCCAACTTCATCCAGTACCTGCTGGACCCCCACACCGAGAAGCTGGCGCCCTTCAATGAGCACTGGCGGCAGGTGTACCGCCTCTGCCACCCGTGCCAGATAGACTACGACTTCGTGGGGAAGCTGGAGACCCTGGACGAGGACGCCGCCCAGCTCCTGAGGCTCCTCAAGGTGGACACGCGGCTCCACTTCCCCCCGAGTTACCGGAACAGAACTGCCAGCAGCTGGGAGGAGGACTGGTTTGCTAAGATCCCCCTGGCCTGGAGGCAGCAGCTCTACAAACTCTACGAAGCAGACTTTGTTCTCTTTGGCTACCCCAAGCCCGAAAACCTGCTCAGAGACTGAGCTCCCCGCACCAGACCATGCGCTCCTTTTGCTCCTTTAAACTGAACGAGGGCCTGCAGAGGGGGCCGGCTTCCGAGGACCCTCCTCTCCCTCGTTTGCCCCCAGTTTGATGCCGTAGGAAATGCCACATGCTCCCCTGGGGAGACGGCTGAGGAATCTGGACCCCAGCACACACACTCCAGTTTTTTTTTTTAATGACCCATGGTTTTGCAATCTGGACTCATTGTTTACTCCACAGCCTGTATTCATTGAGTACTGTGTTAATACTGTTTTCTAAGATTAATATATTTCAGATATTTAATATGAAAGTGGGAGGAAAGCTGGAGTAAAGCGTGGCCACGGCACTCTCACCGCTCTTGTGGTTTTTCAGATCCTCAACACATGCATTCACGGTGGGGCCTGGTGGTTAAGGGGGACTCCGGGCCTCACACACTGCAATGGAGGAGGGAGGCATCCCAGGCGTCTTCAGTGGAGAGGAAGAGCCTAAACTTGAAGTTGGGCTGTTTAAGTCAGTTTTTTGTTACTATAACAAAATCCCCAAGGCTGGGTAATTTCATAAAGAAAAGAGGTTTTGTTGTCTCACAGTTTGTAGGTTCAAGGGCCTGGTGCTGGCATCAGCTTGGCTCTGGTGAGGATCTCAGGGCAGGTGGCTGTGACAGGACTGTGTGTGAGAGGGAGAGATCATATCTGCAGACAGGAGGCCAGAGCCGGACAGGATCGTAGTTTTGTCTGAGGTCTCACCCACTCAACCTAAGGACCTCCCCTAGACCTCCCCATGGAGGACCAGACCCAGTACATGGACCCTGGTCAACACACCCACTCCCAAACCGTAGCACAGACCTTGCCTGCATCTGTATAAGGGCAGCAGACAAATCCATCCAGGGTTAAAGCCCTTTTACTAAGCGATGTGTTTGAGCAGCCAGATCTTTCGGGCTTTCTGTTTGAGACCGGGTCAGAGTCACAGAGGAAGGCACTTCTCACTGCAGCCCCCCTTTAACCCAAGTTCAGTCACGACTATTAGGATTTGCAGCCAGCAGGGATGGTGTGCACTGGAGGTCAGCACTCGAACATGTTTCCTGTGGTGCCAGCGTCACCAGGGAGAGCTCAGATGCCACCGTCTTGCAGCCTGGGATCTTTAGCTCCAGTGCCATTCACCCTCGAGGACATGCCTGACCTTGAATGTGCAGGTCTGAGGGTCCCAGCTGGGGGGAAGCCCAGGAGAGTTCCCGAGGAGGCCTGTTCAGCGTCCGGCTCGCTCCTGGGCAGTTTTAGCTTGTGACCCGCAGTGGAGGAGTCTGGGTCTTGTGCTGTAGCAGCACGTTGGTCTTTTCCTTCCATCCGTGGATTGGTCATTGCTGCCCAGTCCCTGGAGAGCTGGCACTGCTCACTGGGGTGCCGTCTACATCTGCCTGGGCCCAGAGGGACAGAGGCCTTGGAGGTTGAGGCTGCGGGGTGCCCTCACTGTCTCCACAGTGTTAGAAATCGCCCAGCTCCTTCAGAAGCATCTTTTGTTTTTAAACAGTTGGCAGCAGATAGGGCGGGAGTGCAGTGCTAGGTGACTTCTGAATCGCCCCCGACGGCACCTGCTGGGTGCCCTGCTCCCCGCACAGTGGTCTCTGGCGCTTGGTAAGCAGGGCGCCATGCCGGAGGACGAGTCAGCCATCAGCTGTGCCTTTGAGCCTTGTGGTTGGGAGGCAGGAATCTTCTGCTGCCAGGCCAGGAGTTGGTCACCTTCAGGGACAGTGCACAGAGGAGCACAAGGCTTCCTGCAGAAGGCGCTCTTGGGCCAGGCCTGCAAGAGGGTGAGGTTTTGACGTTCAAGGTCGAGTGCAGAGCATCAAGAAATGCGGAGCCTGTTGGGGGAACAGCAGAGGATGGCGTTAGCTTCATGGTTAAGTGTGTACCACACATCACCTCATCTCTGCTCTGACACCTGCAAATCCTTGGCATGTCTCTCTAGGGAGGAAACAGGTGGAGCCAGCCATGGTGGGTGGTGCACACCTGTAACCCCAGGGACTCAGGAGGCTGACGCAGGAGGATCACAAGTTTGAGGCCAGCCTCATCAACTGAGTGAGACCTTGTCTCAAAAAATGAAAAGGACTGGGATGTAGCTCAGAGGTAAAGAGCCCCCAGGTTCAATCCTTAGTGCCACACACACCAAAAAAGAAAGAAACAGGTGAAGCCAGCAGGGTGTGGGTCCAGTTTTGACCCCAGGACCTGTCACATGGCTACCACCCTGCCAGGATGGGAAGGGGTTGCAGGTGCTCTCTGGGAGAGGTGGTCCAGTGTGGAGTCTGCTCCTTGACCGCCAGGCCAGGAGCTGAGCTTTCACTGGGAGACGGCTGCCACTATTGATGTTTTGGACAGAGGAATTTGGGTGCTTTGGGAAGGCCAGTGCTGTGTGGGGAAGGGGAGTGAAGGGGAGTGGGAGGCCCGAAAGGCAGAGGTAGGTCAAGAGGCCACTGCAGCTGCCCATGGAGAGGGGGCTGTACCTGGGCTGACTGATGGGCAAAGAAGAGGTGTCAGGTGCAGCCTGAGGTCACCGCCGGCACACCCTGGAGATGGGAGCCCAGAGCCTGCGGGAGGAGCAGCACCTTTCCCTCTGTCTCAGTGAGGAGCCGGGCAGGAGGACCCAGAGATACCTCATTCACCATGTCCGTGTTCTGGGGTGCAGGCAGGTGCACTGGGTGCATAGGAGGACCCCTCAGACCTGCCACTGCACCCTCCTGTGTGGGAGAGGCAAAAGCAAGTGGCCTGGAGAGTGTGGCAGGGACGTCCATTCTTTCCTTACAATTTTTAAAAAATATTTTCTTAGTTGTATTTGGACACAATACCTTTATTTTATTTATATTTACGTGGTGTTAAGGATCAAACCCAGCGTCTCCCATATGCTGGGCAAGCTCTCCACCGCTGAGCCACAACTCCAGCCCCTCTTACAATTTTTTTCATTTGATGAAATTCACATCACATAAATTTCATTATTTTGACTATTTTTAAGCATGTTCACTTGTGCTGCCCTCTCCACGGTCCACCCCAGACTCCTCTTCCCAGCCTAAAGCTCCATCCCCATTCAACACTGCCTCCCCAGAGCCCCACCCCCAGGCCCTGGCTCCCACCATTCTACTTCCTGTCTGTAGGGATTTGACAACTCCAGGGGCTTCAGATAGGTGGACTCCTACAGCGTTTGTCCTTTTGTGACTGACTTATTTCACTTACCATCATGTCCTCAAAGTTCATCTGTGTTGTAGCGCATGTCAGAATGTCTTTCCTTTTTGTTAAAAAAAATATTTTTAGTTGTAGATGGACACAATGCTTTATTTTGTTTATTTAGTTTTTTTTTTTTTAATATTTATTTATTTGCTTTAGTTGTACACAATGCGTTTATTTGTACGTGGTGCTGAGGATCGAACCCGGGCCGCGCACGTGCTAGGCAAGCGCTCTACCACTGAGCCACAACCCCAGCCCTTGTTTATTTAGTTTTTTATGTGGTGAAGGGGATTGAACCTGCTAGGCAAGTGCTCTACTACTGAGCTATAACCCCAGCCCTGTCTTTCCTTTTTGAAGCCAAATAACAAAATGTTCTGTTGTGTGATGGACCACATCTATTTTCATTTTTCACAGTACTGGGGATTAAACCCAGGGCCTCATACATGCCAGGTGGGTGCTCTACCACTGAGCTATCCCAGACTAATTTATTTTTATTTTGAGACAGGGTCTTGCTAAGTTGCCCAGGTTGGCCTTGAACTTGGGATCCTCCTGCCTTGGCCTCCTGAGTAGCTGGGATTACAGGTGTGTACCACTGCACCCAGATAATGATCCCATTTTGTTCATCCATTTGTCTGTTTGATCCTGGGTTGTGCTCACCTTTTGTGAATAATGCAGCTATGAACAGGGGTGTGTAAATATCTCTCTGGGTCCCTGCTTTTGATTCTTCTGGGTCTATAGGAGTGGAATTGCTGGGTCACAACTGACCTGCTAACTTTTTATAAACTGAGTTATTGTGGGAAACACAAAGAATGTTCTATTGGACGTACTGGTATGTTTGTATCGCAAATTGTACATCACGGTTTTAGGGTGAGTAGAGAATATTCTGGAGAAAAACAAGATTGTATTTGTGCTAGTTTTAAATCTCCTTTATTTTGTATTCAAAACATTGTGAATTTAACCAGGGTCTAAAAATTTGAGTAGCCAACGTTATGGAAGCGAATCCCAATGTTAAAGTGTATCATGAGGATCCTGCATCTGTCTCCGTCCAAGTCATCTCACTGAAATGGTTCATTAAGAGGATGTTTGGACAGATGTCAGCATGTCTGGGGACCCATCCCTCCTTCATCTCTGCCTTCTGGGTTCTCAGTGTGGTTCTACCGCAGGTCCGTGTTCCTGAGCGCCTGGGGTGTTGGCGGGGAGATGAAGGGGTTCTGAAACAGACACCAGCCCCGTCTGCACACACACACCAGGCTCTGAACCACAGTCGGAGCTTCCACCTGGGCCAGGGCCGAATCAGGATTTGATGGCAGAGAAGGTCCCCTTGGGCCACAGGGACAGGCTTGGGAAGAATGGGCCCCGCCTGGCCCCAATGTGGAGCTGTGAGTTCACCACGGGCAGAACTCGTGTCCCCTGGTTGTCTGCCTTCCTCCGACCCGGGGCATATGGTGTGCAGAAATTTGGCTATTTTTTTTTTTTTTCAAAGAAAAAACAAATGATGATTTTAAAGAAGTAATACTGTGCAACTAGATAATTTAACCAAACAATCCAAATACTTAGAATTCACTTAGAATTCTTTTTTTTTTTTTCCCTCACCCTGGTGCGAGGGACGTAACCTTGGGCCTTGCACACCTGAGGCAAGAGCTCTACCCCTGATCTGCACCCAGCACAGGATTCTTTCTGTACTCTCCTCTGTCCTCCGGCCTGTGTGGACAGCTTCACCCACAGCCAGAGGCCTGGTCTGAGTGCCATGTCATGGCGTACAGAATCCTCTCTGGTAGGTTATGGAGCCCCCAGCTGTGCTGTGGGGGTGCTGGGCCTGTTGACAGGGAAGGGACGGTCCTGGACCTGACCCTGGGTGCTGGTTCCCACCTCCCCCAGCACTTAAACTGGGTGTGTGCAGGGTGCGACCAGGGATTGAACTCAGGGCACTCGACCACTGGGCCACATCCCCAGCCCTTTGTTGTATTTTATTAGAGACAGGGTCTCACTGAGTTGCTAAGTGCCTCGCCATTGCTGAGGCTGGCTTTGAACTCGCGATCCTCCTGCCTCAGCCTCCCAAGTGCTGGGATTACAGGCGTGCGCCACTTGCCCTGCTCCTCTTTCCTCTTAAAATGCCTTATGCAAGCGGCTTCTGAGGAGCACAGAGGTGACCTTCTACTGTCCTTTCACCACTTATTTGAGAAGTATTTTCAACTCTTTGAAGACTCTTTCAACCCTTTGTTTCTTGCCCCATGACTTGATAGAGAACAAGAACGGATTCCCTTTCTCTCCCCAGCGAGGGGCACTGAGCAGGCAGCTTGGTGAAGGGGGGACTTTCACCCAGCCCCACCACTCACTCTCAAGGGGGGAAGACGGAAGGTTTGACAATTGCCTGCAGCCCATCTAAGTGTGTGAGGGCTGCAGTCTCGTGGGTTTCCTGTAGTGGAGTCTCCGCTCTCAGACACAATGACACCTCCTATTTGGCCGGCACATTGCCATGTGTGAATCTCTCTCCTATCTGGAGCTGTGCCCGGCGGCCGTGCCCACTCAACTGCTTATGAATGAAGGAAGGAAGAAAGGAACGAAGCCGCTGAGCCTCACTCCAGCTCCGTGAGCTCCGAGGGCCGCATCCTTTCCCCACGTATTTATTAGGTGTCCAAGGCAGTTACAGTCCAAGGAGGTGCAGTTACAGGCCCTGAGGTCATGGGGCTTGGAGCTCATTCTCTCTGACTTCCTGCACTTTCTAAACACAACATTCCTGGGGGGAAATGAACTGTTTCGTCTCTGTTTCAGAGAGGCAGTGATAGCACGGGTCTTTAGTACCTTCCTGCATTCTCTCCCTCTTCCCCCCTCCCAGGCGTGGGAATTGAACATGAGGGTGCCTCTCAATCCAGCCGCCTGGGCTGCAGGGATTGGGAATGCAGGTAGGGGGTCTGCCAGGCTGTTCACCAAGCCCTGGTCCCCAGGGGGAGACGGGGAGGTGGATGGGAGCAGCCCCCTGGGCTGAAGCTGTGCGCTTTCTCCCACGTGGGGCCCAGCAGAGTGAAGGGTGTGCTGGTCTGCGCCTGGTGTCCACTGCATTGTCCAGGGCTCTCCTGGGCTGCCCGGGCCCCTTTTCCTGGAGGGGAGCCACCTCATTTGTACTTTGGGGGGGACCGCACTCTGGAGCAGGGGTTCCAGCCTCTGGCTGAGTGGTTTCCTGTAGCAGGACTTCTGGGGACACACTGACATTCCCAGAACCTTTTCCTGAAGTTTTTTGAAAAAAGGCTCTTTCCTGGTGGGGCTCTTTCTGCATTGTGACGCTCCTGGCAGAGCTCTGGGGACAGTCTGTTCTCATCAGCGACCCCACCCTGAAGAATAACAGACTCCCAAATATCACACAGTCTACAGAACTGACCCCACCCTGGGATGCACCCCAGCCTGGGGCAGCTCCCAACCAGTTATCCAGGGATAATCATTGCTCACTTGTTTATAAACCACATGCCAAATCCACACTCCCACACCCCAAAATGTAATAAGGTAAAATTTACATAGCATAGACAAAATTGATCTAATGATTTTTAAAAAAAATATTTATTTATTTGCTTTAGTTGTACACAATGTGTTTATTTGTACGTGGTGCTGAGGATCGAACCCGGGCCTCGCACGTGCTAGGTGAGCGCTCTACCGCTGAGCCACAATCCCAGCCCATAATGATATTTAAATGTTTCTTCTGAAAGGGAAAAGTGGAGTCGCTGTAATAAGCAGAGGCTGACTTAAACCATCTTCACTGGAGGGCGTATTAACCCACCCTTAAACCGTCTCCACCTGAGGGCCTAAGGGCGCATTGACCCAGTGCTTTATAAACCCTGCCCTTGCTATAAGCAGGTGCCATTTTCTTCCACCCTGCTTTTGAGTGGGAAGTAGTTGGTGTCCCCAGCCAGAATAAAGGCTTCATTGGCTGTTTCGTGAGTGGCTTGTGAGACTTTTTTCCTGCAAATTGGGTACAATATTGCTACTTGGAGGAGGTGGCTGCTGTTTTCTGCCCACCTACGTACCTCAGGCTGTCCAAGAGTCCATCTCTTCCTCCACCTCCTAGCCTGGGAGAACTGGACAGGGCTGTCCCCGCCCTAGGAGGGAGGTAGACATCCCTGAGCAGTTAGTTACTCAGTGTGCAGGGTGGTACTCATAACCCAATAGGGACCACGAGGCCCAGTGTCTCTTCGCTGGGGAATCTGGGAGCTTTGCTGGCTGGTGGGACAAAAGTCCAGAGAGCTTATGATCACCTGTGCCCTTCCTAGAAGAGCCAATCTGAGACAAAGACCAACAGGAGACGGAGGACCTGGGACGGTCCAGATGATTCAAGCTCCTGAAGTCGATCCACCTGCACTTTTCAAGTGTGGGGGCCAATTAGTTCCTTAAGCTATTTGAGTTGGATCTGTGGCACTGAACATACGGGATCCTGCCTCACACAACATGGACTTAACATGTTGCTATTTGATAAACTGTGATTGAAGACATTCCATGAATGGAGAAGCCACATGACCTTTGGAGGGTGTAGGTTAGTGTGCCTGTGGGGGCCAGTAGGTTCTTAGCGTTGTGAAATGTTATAAATGTTTTCTTAACTCTGCTAAAGCCCAGTGATGGCGCAAAGATTCCCTCTGGGGTTTCCAGTTCAAACCAGCAGAAAGACTAACTGAAGAATGTGGGGGGCTTTTCCCCCTTGGAATTGTTTCTTGGTGCATCATAGAGAGGGAGGCTAGTGACAAAATGACACCTGGTGGGAAGGCATTGCCACATTTGTCCTTGGGTGCTACAGCTCCATGTGGATGTCATTCCCAGGCATGCCTGGATGATTCACTGTGGCCATCCGGTGGCCATCTGGAGAGCATTTGTTGAGGGATGGGGCCGCCACGCTTGTCTGACAAGGGTCTGTTGTGACTCTGACAGTGATGAACGAACACAGCCCATCTTACTTCCTTTTGCACTTTGCTTATTTTCAGTTCTGGGATTTGGGGTGCTGGCTGGGAGCTGGCTAGCTGGTGGGACTGTGGGTACATGAGCAGGTGATTGGAGAAGTTGATTGGGAAGCCACAGCTCAGGTCTTTGGGTGAAGTTTTTCTTGAACTTGGACTTGGAGGATCTAAACTCTACCAGCACTTTGGGGGACGGCACTCACTTAGACAAGCTGAAGCTGGTATTGAAACTACACTGGGCTTGAGAGAGAAGGGTCCTCAGATGGACAGGGAGATGCTGCAGTTCTGGTGCCCAGCCCCAGGGGTCTGTGAACTGATTTGTGAGTTGACTTTCTTTACTTGTAGTTATCTTCTTATTGGATGGCAATTCATTGTCACACTGATTGAAAGGTTTTTGTACACTCAAAACAAAACTGCTCAGGTCTATCTGATAGAATGAGATGTTTGAACAATGGCTGGAAACAGATATAATTCTGTCTCCTCCTGGGCTTGTCTTGGGCTGGGAGAGCCAGCAATATTTCATTTCTTCAGTCATGTGAGATCACTACCTCATGGGTGGTAGTAAGTCTGTTTGCCTGGGAGTACTTTGAAATCCTTGGGTGGAAAACCTGAGGTTTGGTCTTTTCTCCTTCACTTAGCATCTGAGTGTGGATGCTTAGCAGAGATGCAGGTGTGCCTTTCTGAGTTCTGGACAATGTTCTGCTTATAAGGTTTCAAGAGGTTCAAAGAGCTGTGTGTAATGGTGCATGCCTATAATCCCAGCAACTTGGGAGGCTGTAGCAGGAGGATCTTAAGTCCAAGGCAAGCCTCAACAACTTTGTGAGACTCTATCTCAAATTAAAAAATGAAAAAGGAGGGCTGGGGTTGCGGCTCAGCGGTAGAGCGCTTGCCTAGCACGTGCGTGGCCCGGGTTCGATCCTCAACACCACGTAAAAATAAATGCATTGTGTACAGCTAAAGCAAATAAATAAATATTTTTTTAAAAAAATGAAAAAGGGCTGGGGATGTGGCTCAGTGGTAAAGCACCTCTGGGTTCAACCCTCAGTACTAAAAAAAGAGAGAGAGAGAGAGAGAGAAATTCAAAGTATAAGTCCTACACCTTCAGCAGAGGCTGATCCAACTCATCTGGAGAATTTCCACAGGCTTAAAGATGACCAGAGCAAGAGGGAGAGAGTGTGGAACCTAATGTAGTGTGTAATGTCAGGGCCAGCATTCGGGCCTGCCCAGATGCAAAAGGACCTCATGGGCTCCAGCATGCCCACCCTGTGTGGCCCACAGCCAGCTCTCAGCCCCACAAGGCCCCAGGAGCCACATCCAGAGAGAGGGCCAGGGTGCTGGGCAGTGACTCACGGCCTCTGTCTTCTTCCCCAGAACTGGAGTTCAACTTTTAAGCAAATTTGGAGTAGGGACCTTGAAAAAGCTTTTCTACTCAGTAAAATCATGCTATGAATAAAACTGCTGTTTTGTAATTAGATGGTAGGCCATTCTGTTTAAGAGAATGGACTTCTCACAAAAAAAAAAAAAAAAAAAAAAAAAAAAAAAAACTAATCCGGGGCTGAGGTTATAGTTCAGTGGTGAAGTGCTTGCCTGGCACGCATGAGGCCCTGGGTTCAAATCCCAGAACCACAAAAAAAAAAAAAAAAAAAAAAAAAAAAAAAAAAAAGCTGACCTTGCAAGTACATTTTTTTGGATGAATTAGGTTGGTAGTATGGTGGTTCCAATTGGTGATGATTCCAGTTCTTTTTAAAACTGTGGTAAAACACACATCACATAGAATTACCATCTTAACAATTTGTGAGTACACAGTTCAGTGGTGTGAAGCACATCCACCACCAGCTGTCACCACCACGCACCTCCAGAACTTCCTCATCTTCTCAAACGGAAACTCTGTCCCCGTTCCGTTAAGCACTAACTCCCATCCCTCCCCTAGCCCCTGGCTCCCACCATTCTACCTGCCATCTCTAGGAACCTGGTGCTCCAAGACCTCAGAATCTCATAGCACGTGTCCTTTCGAATCCGACTTATTTCATTGAGCATGTCCTCAAGGCCCATCAATGTCACAGCAGGTGTCAGGAAGTCCTTCCTTTTCAAGGCTGAATAACATTCCATGGTGTATCTAGACCACATTTTGTTTATCTGTTCATCCATTGGAGGATACTTAGGTGGCCTCAACTCGTGGGCTACTGGGACTAATGCTTCCATGAACACGGACATACAGATATCTCTTAAGTTCCTGCTTTGATTCTTTTTTTTTTTTTTTAAATATTTATTTATTTACATTAGTTGTACACAATAATGCATTTATGTTTACGTGGTGCTGTGAGGATCGAACCCGGGCCGCGCTCGTGTAAGGCGAGAGCTCTGCCACTGAGCCACAACCCCAGCCCCTCCTGCTTTGATTCTTTGAGGTGTAAACCCAACAGTGGAATTTCTAGATCATATGATCATTCAATGCTTAGTTTTTTGAAAGGGTGAATGTTAGTTCTTTGTGTTGGTCCAAATACTCAGGATGACCGGGTAGCACACAGTAGGCACTCCACAGCTGAGTCTGTGTCTTTAAACCCATGACAGCCACACTAAGACAGAGCTGCTGCTATCTTCCCGCTGGCTGTGACCAACCACTGAAGTCTCTGTCCTTGGCAGCAGGTGGGTGGGCAGGTGAGTGCAGCGACATCCTCACACCCCAGACAGGTTCTCGACAGGAGCTGCACGCCTTCCCCATCAATTGCAAATGGTGGGTCTCCTGGAAAGACCTCTGCTCCCTGGCTGAGGGGAAGCTACTCCTGACTGGATGTTGATGTGAGGACCCATCCTGGGTGATGGCTAGACCCCAGGCTGGGGCACCTGGCACCTTGGCAGTCTCTTGGAAAATGGAGTGGTTCCTGATGAAGAGGAGCACTCCTCTCTAGGCTGTATAAACTCAAATGAGACAACACAATGCACAAAAGCATCGTCCTCCACAACCCAGCGTGGTGATGGTCCTTGCCCCGCATGCACTGTCCCCCAGCTCAGGGCTTCCACTTGGCCCCATGGCTTCTGCATGCCCTGGCTCTTCATGCTAGGTCTGCCTCTGTGCAGGGCTAGGTGGTGGGAAACCTGGGAAGTCCTCACCCTGACACAGCTCCGTGGATCTTCTTGGAAGAGGGAGGATGTGAAGGACAGGAAATCCTGAAATGACAAATGCCAAGTGCAGGGAGGTAGGACTACAGGGGGAGCACCGAGCTGTCCACCTGCCCTCCTGGGCTCACCCAGGTTCAATTCCTTGCCATCAGCCATCACAGGCTAGAAGAGCTACTTGGACCCTGAGAGACAGCATAAGGCTCAGAGAGCTGCCTAAACAAGCAGCCCTTGGTAGCAGTTCTGGAAGGGGTGTGAGCACCAAGGCATGAAACAACAACAGTTCTGGGGAGATCGCTGGGTGGGGAGTTTATGAGAGGTAGGCATAAAGCTGAAACCCTGACTTCTCAAATCCCACACCTCGGTGTGTGCCCTCCCGGGAAAGCAAGAGCTTCCGTGAGTCCATTCAGGTCATCCAGGTTTCTCCCCAGGAAAATTTGAGTGGAAACTCTGGCTTTGATAAAACCTACCTTTATTTCAAAGCCATTTGTAAACATTGGGGGCTTAAGAAGCCATCTGGATGAAATGTTTGCCATTTCAGTTGGTTTCCTTCCAAAGTGTCTTGCTTCCAGTAGGTTTCCAGAGAATTTGGGTTTTGAAACTCGGGCCACAAAATTGCAAAGTAGATTTTGCAGCATCAGGTTTCAAAGTAGGCTGGCTTTGAAAGTGGTCCGGGTTTCTAAAAGGTTTGGTTGAAAAAAAAAGTTTTGATTTTAAAATGTTCCAGAAACATCTCCCAGAGCCCAGAGCTGCTATGGTACTGTGAGAAGGGAGCTGCCTGGTTGACCAGAGTGGGCAGGGCATTCCAAAAAAGGGTACTTATCTCTGGGAGGAGGCAGCTGTCCTCTTCCAGGCCCCCTTTTATCCTGGCCTCCACTTGCAAGCCCGGTTCTCTGGATCCTCGTACATGGGCACCATCCTGCAAGAAGAACACTGATGGGGACCAGATACAAGACCGTGCAAGGTACAAGAGGTGGGGACAGCAGGTTACAGAGGGGTCTTTGGAGGTCATGGGCTTTGTGGGAAGGGGTCATATGGATAATTGGCCTCATTTTCCAGGGGTGGAAACAGGCTCTGGATGCAGTGATGTGTCAAGGTCACCCTGTCAGAGGCTGGAGCTGGGGTTGTGGCTCAGCGGTAGAGCGCTCGCTTAGCACGTGTGCGGCACTGGGTTCGTCCTCAGCACCACGTAAAAATAAAAGGCATCGTGTACAACTACAACAAATAAATAAATATTTTTTTAAATATAAATAGCCGGGCGTGGTGGCGCACGCCTGTAATCCCAGCACTTTGGGAGGCTGAGGCAGGAGGATCGCGAGTTCAAAGCCAGCCTCAGCACTGGCGAGGCACTTAGCAACTCAGTGAGACCCTGTCTCTAATAAAATACAAAAAAAAAAAGGGCTGGGGGGCTGGGGTTGTGGCTCAGCAGCAGAGCGCTCGCCTCGCACGTGCGCGGCCCGGGTTCGATCCTCAGCACCACGTAAACATAAAATTCATTGCATTGTATACAACTAAAGTAAATAAATAAATATTAAAAAAAAAAAAAAAAGGGCTGGGGATGTCGCCCAGAGGTCAAGTGCCCCTGAGTTCAATCCCTGGTACCAAAAAAAAAAAAAAAAAAAAAAAAGAATATATATATATATATATATATATATATATATATATATATATATATATATATAAAAGGTATTGTGTCCAACTACAACTAAAAATATATATATATTTAAAAATATATATTTAAAAAAAAATAGCCGGGCGCAGTGGCGCACGCCTGTAATCCCAGCACTTTGGGAGGCTGAGTCAGGAGGATCGCGAGTTCAAAGCCAGCCTCAGCAATGGCGAGGCACTTAGCAACTCAGTGAGACCCTGTCTCTAATAAAATACAAAAAAGGGCTGGGGATGTGGCCCAGGGGTCGAGTGCCGCTGAGTTCAATCCCCGGTACCAAAAAAAAAAAAAAAAAAAAAAAGGGGGGGCTGGGGTTGTAGCTCAGCAGCAGAGCGCTCGCCTAGCACGCGCATGGCCCGGGTTCGATCCTCAGCACCATGTAAATGCATTGTGTACAACTAAAGCAAATAAATTAATATTTTTTTTTAAATTTTTTTAAAAAGGTCATGCTGTCACTAAGAACCCAGGTGTTCCGGTTCCCCAGAACTGTGAGAGCACCATTAGGAGCACCACCCACCACAGAGGCACTGGGCCCAGGGACTTGCCCACCTGATCCGCACAGGCCAGGGGTTGTCCGAGCAGGCTCCGGGTCTTCAGTGGCCCAGCCTAGCCCGTGGAAGGGCCAGCAGTCGGCCAGGCAGGGCTGGAGGGAGTGCACAGGCCTGGCCCTGGGCTGCACTGGACCTCAGCCGGCTGACGATGGAAAGTGGGGAGTTGGCAGAAATGGCAAATAGCTGAAGGCAGGCGCATGGCCTGCGGGAGCGACGTGGGCGAGGCTGGTGTTGGCCAGATTGGCAAAGAGGCCAGAGCAGAGGGAGGAGAGAGGAAAAACCCCGCCGCTTAGGAAAAACATCCTGGCCCAGGGAGTGGCCCAGCTGTCACCCCACTCAGCCGGGGGAGCCCGTCCTGGGCTGCCCTTGCCTGAATGTGTGGATGAGCTGCAGAGTTGCTTCCTGCCCAGCAGGGCTCGGCCCCTTGGGAGGCAGCCAGGGAGACCTGGGCGTGCCCGCGACTGGGCTTTGTGGTCCTTATCTGCCAAGATGATGACCGTGTCCAGGGCCCTCCTGCCCCGTCGGTGGCCTGTGGGTTGTCTGGTGTTCTAAGTACCTTACAGATGTCATCTCTAATGTGCTGACCCAAGACTGGGTCAGAGATCTCAAGTATAATCACAAGGAGCGGGTGTTGGGTGTGGTTCATTGGTAGAACACTTGCCTAGCACACAAAGCCCTGGGATCTGTCCCTAATGAGAGAGAGAGAGAGAGAGAGAGAGAGAGAAACTGGTACAGAGTCATCCATGAGGAGGTGGGGATGCCAGCCAACTGCCCTCCCATTCTTATATGCTGGTGGGAAATTGGAATGAGCTCAGGGCCCACAGCTGATGTGCAGCTTGGCAGCTCTGGCCCTGGCATCCCCGGGACCCATCTCCTGGAAGGACCTACTTCCTGCATGGCTGATCCTCCCTGTGCCGCGCTCCAGCCTGGAGATGTGGCCAAAGTGCTGCGTCAAGGTGAGACAGAGGCCGTGAGGGATTCTGCAGAGAGAGCCAGAACAGGGGCTTTCTGAGTTCCCCCAGGCTTCCAGCTAATGGGTTCAAGATGAACCCCCTAGGGCGTCTGAGCCTGGGAAGTTCAGGCCCCCCATGCTGTGGGGCTCTGGGCCTGACTTCAGAGCAGTTGGGAGCCACCTCCCCAGGGCCTAGTGGGTTTGTGGAGAGGCTTGGCCTTTAACCTTGTTCTTTGAGTTCCCTGGGCGTGATGTCCACATAAGCTTTGAGGAGCTTGAATGCCATCCAGGGTAACCAGCGGGGCTGCAGGAACTCAAATTCCATGGCGAGTGCAGAGGCTGGGCTGGGCTTTCCCAGGGAGCTGGACATGGATGCCTGCAAACAGACCGCCAGGCACCCGCCAGGCTTGCTCTTTCTGCTACAAGTAGAGCCCACCAGGCCAGCCCTGCCTGGCACCTGAAGGTGGCTGGACTGGCCACTCTCATGGCCCAGGACCCCCACTTGAAGACTGAACTTGCCAAGGGCACACTGAGAGCTGGTGACCGGGCCAGGCCCTTCCTGCTGTGCCGCTGCTCTCCAGGTTCAAGGTGCAGTGGCGGCTGCAACCCTTTGATGGCCACTGTGGGCTCACCCTGGTCACAGCAGCTAAGTATTCCAGAGGGTGGGGACAGAGGAAGGAGATGGCAGGCAGCTTCCTGAGGACAAGTGGCGGCCTGGGTCCTGGCTACCACACCCTCCATACAGGCCCCGCGTCTAAGGCCGCCATGGCACTCTCTCTCCAGGCCACTTCGCCACCCACCAGACCACAGTGGCACCTCCTCACAGGTCTCTCCACAGCCACTTAATCCACCTGCCCCTTGGCCTTTGCCTCCATTTCTTGCAGAACTTTTTTTTTTTAATATTTATTTATTTGCTTTAGTTGTGCACAATGCATTTATTTGTATGTGGTGCTGAGGACCGAACCCGGGCTGCGCATGTGCTAGGCAAGCGCTCTGCCACAACCCCAGCCCAACTTTTTTTTTTTTTAATTTTATTTTTTAGTTGTAGTTGGGCACAATACCTTTATTTATTTATTTATTTATTTTTGTTTATTTTTACATGGTGCTGAAGATCAAACCCAGGGCCATGCATATGCTAGGCGAGTGCTCTACCACTGAGCCACAACCCCAGCCCCCTCTTGCAGAACTTTTGAGGTGACCCATTGAGATCAGCAGGCTACTGCTATAGCCTTTCCAAAGGGGTTTTGAGCAATTCGGAATCTCAGCTGGTGAAGGTGTGGAAATCTGCTCTGCTTTGCAGACTGGCCATGTCGATAATGGGAACTGTTCTGTCTCATCTCCACACCTTGGGTATTTTTTTCTTTTTCTTTTTTTGGGTACCGGGAATTGAACTCAGTGACACTCGACCACTGAGCCACATCCCCAGCCCTATTTTGTATTTTATTTAGAGACAGGGTCTCATGGAGTTGCTTATTAGTACCTTGCTTCTACTGAGCCTGACTTTGAACTTGCAATCCTCCTGCCTCAGCCTCCTGAGTGGCTGGATTACAGGTGCGTGCCACAGCACCCAGCCTTTTCCTTGTTTCTTGAGCCCCACTTATGTTAACGGCCTGAGGAAGAATGATCAGAGGGGACAAGAGGCCTGGAGGGGAGTGAGGCCTGGAAGAGCCACCACGTGCATTTTGGTGGTGGTGATGTCCAGGCCAGGAGGGACGAGGCCCCCGCTGCGGCTTGCTGGGGAGTCTTCTGGCCCCTCGGTGTGGGAGGTGCCGTGTGTGCGGTGAGAGGGCAGGAGGACCCCATACGCACCACAGGAGCTCAGTTTCTCCATCTTCAGGAATTGACCTGCATTTCCTCTCGAGCCCCCACCCCTCTGTGAACGGGAAGGGAAAGCCAGTCTCACACACGGATGTGCACTGTGGTCTCCAACCTGGCTGTTTCTTCCTGGATCCAGTGGTTTCCTGGAAATGCTCAGGGCTTCCTTCTCTTTGTGCCGCCTGCCCCCCATGGAGTCTGACAGCGGTGGGAGAAAGTCCCTTGGTGCACGCAGCGTCCTCCAGCCCATGTGGGTCCGGTCTGGTGTGGGTAATGGTGTCCGACCTGGCCTTGGCCGCCAGATGTGCTGTCTGCCTCTGGTCCTGAAGTCTCAGGAGACTCTCCCTCAGCTCAGCAGGGTATGGAAGGGGACCCTCACCCAGCGACCGCAGGAGCAGTGCCCCCTGGCCCTCCAGTGAGGTGCTGGTGTCCCTGCATACCAGCCTGGAAGTTCGCCTTTCCCTGCCCCGAGAGAGCGAGAGCGGGATGTGGACCTCGGGCCTCTGCCACAGGGAGATGTGGGCCAGGGACCCCGCTTTCTCTCTGTCCCTCACACACGCCTGGGCTACGCTTGCCCTTTCTCTTCTCAGAAAGGGTCTTTTTCCTGGGGACAAACTCTGAAGCCTCAGCTAAAGGGTGGGCAGTGTCTCTAGGGGCCTCCAGCCTGAACTGCTGTGGAAGTCACTGGAGAGGGACGGGTTCCCTGCCCCCATGCACACTTTTTATTTTTCTTTTTTTCTTTTGGTACCGGAGATTGAATTCAGGGGCACTCGACCACTGGGCCACATCCCCAGCCCTTTTTTCATATTTTATCAGAGACAGGGTCTCACTGAGTTGCTAAGTGCCTCGCCATTGCTGAGGCTGGCTTTGAACTCACGATCCTCC
Source organism: Tamias sibiricus (assembly GCA_025594165.1). Classification (NCBI taxonomy): domain Eukaryota; kingdom Metazoa; phylum Chordata; class Mammalia; order Rodentia; family Sciuridae; genus Tamias; species Tamias sibiricus. The sequence continues at coordinate 27,601,800 of CM046674.1, forward strand.
TGCCTCAGCCTCCCAAGTGCTGGGATTACAGGCATGCGCCACCGTGCCTGGCTACTTTTTTTTTTTTTAAACATATTTTAGTTGTCAATGGATCTTTTATTTATTTATTTTTATTTATATGTGGTGCTGAGGATAGAACCCAGGGCCTCACACCTGCCAGGCAAGTGCTCTACCACTGAGCCACAACCCTAGCTGCCCACAGCGCCCCAATGCCTCTTGACCAGGCTTCATGGCTGCACATGAGCAGCCCCTGGTGTGGACATCCCAGTGCAAAGATCTGGGTCAGGTGGGTTTTGCTCAGCTTTTACATATTTTAGAAGCCTAGGCTTCTGGGCCTTCCTGAAAGGAAACAGAAGACCCAGCAACTCTGGGTCCTGCCCTCTAGCAGGGCTGTCCCCAGGTGGCCATGGTGCCCCTTACCCATCTGTCTCTCAAGACCCTCCTCCCGGATGACTTACCTCTTCTGGGCCTGAGCCTGATGCGTCCCAGCCGTTGGGCACAGCTGGCTCCTCCTGTTCTGATTCACGGCACCCCAGGGCCCTCATCGGCCTATGTCTTGCTTCACTCACTGTATGAGGATCCTCTGGAGCCGCCCGAGCGCTGACAGCCCTGAGATGGGACCCCACCCCCTCGCAACAGCTCCCAGACCCAGGACCAGCCAAGAACCAGAGTTCGGCACACAGTGATTCTCTCTGGACCTCGGCCTCCTGTGCATTCTAGTAGGACCACCTGTGGCCTCTCTGCCCCCTGGTGGACAGTTCCAGAACCCACCCAGCCCTGAGTGGGCTCCTTCCCTTATTGCTGTGGCCTGAGGAAAGACACTCCATCCTGGGGGCCCTTCTGGGCAATTCCAGGAGATGTGTGGCTCAGCCTCCCAGAGGTCCCTTAGGAATGACGCAGCCAAGCATGTGGAGCTGGTCAGCAGGGATGGAGGGACACAGGTGGGCCCTCTGCACTGCGCTGTGGCTCAGGGAAGGAGGGAGGCATGAGGGCTGCCCAGGAAAGGGCACCAGGTCCCTGCCTCCTGGGAGGAAGCCAAGGTAAAGCCTTCTGGCCTGGGGTGTGCAGAGGACACTGACCCCCAGGTTAAAGAACAGCAGATCTTCCAACCAGTGACCTCGATCCAAGCTTGGGGGAAAAAAAAATCTCACGAAAAGAAGCACAGATAGATCATGGCATAGAACACAAAATTTCTATGATCTTTTTCAGATAGCAGTTCTTCTTTTTAGTGGCACTTGTGTCAATGACAGGAGCGGCCACCCTGCATCAGGGTTTACTGATGGCCAAGTGCGTCTTGTTTGCTGAATCTTGCCAATAGCCCTTTGAGTTAAATGTTAATTTAAAATGTTCTGGGAACCACGTGAAAAGTAAAAATCAAGAGGTGAAATTAGCCTGTAATCCCAGTATCTCAGGAGGCTGAGGCAGGAGGATCACGAGCTCAAAGCCAGCCTCAGCAAAAGCGAGGGGCTAAGCAACTCATTGAGACCCTGTCTCTAAATAAAATACAAAATAGGGCTGGAGATGTGGCTCAGTGATGGAGTGCTCCTGAGTTCAATCCCCTGTACATAAAAAAAGAGGTGAAATTAGTTTTAGTAATATATTTGACCCGATATATCCAAAGTATTGTCATTTTTTAAAAATCATTTTATTTTATTTTATTTATCTTCTTACATGGTGCTGAGGATCGAACTCAGTGCACCACACAGGCTAGGCAAGTGTTCTACCACTGAGCCACAACCTCAGCCCAAATATTGTCATTTTAAATTATAATTCCCATGAAAATTATTAATAATACATTTTACATTCTTTTTTGCTTTATATCCTGACTTTTTAAAAATATATTTTAAGTTGTATATGGATACAATACCTTTATTTCATTTCTTCTTTTTATGTGGTGCCAGGGATTGACCCTAGTGCCTTAGACATGCTAGGCAAGCGCTCTACCACTGAGCCGCAACCCCAGCCCCTATATCCTGACTTTTTAACAAACTAGATCTTCGAAGTCAAATGCATCTCGTACACTTACAGCACGTCCCAATTCAATTTGTCGCAAACACCCCACACCCTCACCTGGCCTGTGGCTACCATATGGGACTGTTCCCCTAATATTCCAGTTTTATTGAAGGGGGAACCAGGCTCAGAGAGGCTGTGGCTTGTCTAGAGTCACACAGAGGTCACTGCCCAGAGCTGGCTTCAGGATCTTGGCTCTCTGCCCCAGGCTGGGGGTTCCAGGACTTTATGGCCCCAGAGCACCTGGAGTGGACCTCTGAGCCTCCCCCATCCCAGGGGTAGGGACAGGGGCCGACGCCCCCTCTCCCACTGACCAGCGAGGCCCTGAGCCTCAGCTGCTGCATGCACAAGGAGGGTTAAATTAGGGCCTCTTAAGAGGTGGCTTCCTTTAAGAGGCGGGTCCAAACTGGACTGCCTCCAGGCCCAAGAAGCCGGTTCCCCTGAGAGGCCTGGCGGGCCGGGCTGTCCTGCTCCTGGGCGCTGTCCACCAGGGGGCAGCCTCAGCTCAGTAACACGCCCTAAAGCGCAGGGCACGCCCCTCACCCCAGGCTGCCGTAGGAGTGCCTGTGCTCAGGGTGACTCGATGGCCCTGAGGCCACCTGGGGTGACATCCAGACCGGGAGCTGCCTCCCCATACTCTGAGTGGCAGTGTCTCCTGGGGTGTGGTGGGTGTGTTCGTCCTCAGGATTGAATTCTGAGCTGGTCGTCTGTGGGTATAGAAGTCGCTGCCAAGCCGGGCGCGGTGGCGCACGCCTGTAATCCCAGCACTTTGGGAGGCTGAGTCAGGAGGATCGCGAGTTCAAAGCCAGCCTCAGCAATGGCGAGGCACTTAGCAACTCAGTGAGACCCTGTCTCTCTAATTAAATACAAAAAAGGGCTGGGGATGTGGCCCAGTGGTCTAGTGCCGCTGAAGTCGCTGCCCAGATCCCTGGTCCCCAGCTCAACTCTGGGGACACAGACCCCTGGACAGCTGGGTCCAGAGGAAACTCAGGGGTCTGGGGTCCCCAGAGTTGAGCTGGGCCCTCTCTCCCAGGCCTCGGAGGCCCTTATGCCCCGCGTGGGCCTCCTGGCACCCTGAGTGTGATGCTGGCCAGAGCTGCCTTCCCTGGCCACACACTGTCCTCGAGGGACATCCGTCTCTCCAGCAGGGCTGGGCACTCACCCAGGCCCAAGTTCACACCACTCCGTCACTTCCTTGCTGTCGGGTCACTGCTCTGGGCCCCTCTTGGGGCCGCAGGGGACATGTGACTCAGCCTCCCCCAGGCCCTGAAGCCCCTAGATGTGCCCCCCCCCCGCCCCTGCAACCATGACCCAAGTCCATCCACTGAGCCTCTCCCCCGTCCCCTGGGGGTGACCCGGGTCACATGGTACAGGACAGAAAGCACAGGCGTGTGACCACCTGGTGTTACAGGCCCCGTCCCTCAGCCCACCCTCCTGCACACACATCCTCCTGGGGCCCTGGTGACCCCAAGGGGAGGGTGCTGTCATCTCTTCCCACACAGCTGTGCCTGGGCCTCTGACGTGGGACAGCACTTCATGTCCCATGCAGCTGCCCACGCCCTCTCCCAGAGCCCTTTGGTAAAGCAGAGTCCTCCTGCAGGGAACCAAGGCCTCGCCCAGTGTCCTGAGTCAGTGCCCTACAGAATCCAGAACCCCAGTCCCAGCGGAGCTTTAGGTTCCACTCAAGGAATATTTTCGTTCTGGAACGTTCTGCTCCTGTTTTTCTTGAGCTCTCAGCCCACAGAAAGCACCTCGCCTGCAGGGAGCTTTCTCCTGCCTTGGCTCCTGGGACTCCCCTTGTCCCTTCCCACCTCTCCCAGCCCCACCAAGTTCAGGTTCTGATCTTCCTACCTTGTGCCACTTAAAGTAGTGTCATTGTTCACCTTGTCACAGAGACATCACCTGCACACACAGCGTGCCAAAGCTCAATACGTCCACACTGTGCATCCAGACCCAGCCACGGGGCATTTCCAGCCCTGGGTGGTGGGACGTGTCCACAGGCGATCCTGTCCCCCTTTCTTCACCCTGCATAGGAACCCTCTTCCTCCCTCCTGCGCTGCTAGGATGCTTTCTTTCTTTCTTCTTTTTTTTTTTGGGGGGTGGGTGGGTACCAGGGATTGAACTCAGGGGCACTCGACCCCTGGGCCACATCCCCAGCCCTTTTTTGTATTTTATTAGAGACAGGGTCTCACTGAGTTGCTTTGGGCCTCACCATTGCTGAGGCTGGCTTTGAACTTGAGATCCTCCTGCCCCAGCCTCCCAAGTGCTGGGATTATAGGCGTGTGCCACCGCGCCCTGCTTAGGACGCTTTCTAACTCTCCAGCCTCCCTGAGCCCCCAGAGCTGGGTTGGAGCCACACCTACTACCCAGGCTTGCCCAGCTCCACTTACCTCTGCCCCTTTGCACACCGTCCTTGCCCTGAGTCCTCTGTACTCCGCACATCCCACTCTGCACCGTCACCTGTGCTGCTCAGGTGCAGTGCCACTGCCTCGTGCCTTCACCCCTAAGTCCAGCCTGTCATTCAGGGGCAGAACACCTGGACATGCCTGGGGGAGCTTCCTCTGAGGCTGTGAGTCCCTGCACCCAGTTCTGAAACCACCCCCCTTTCTGACTTGGGGGTGTATATGGAGCGAGAGCTCCCTGAAGCCTTAACGGGAAGGGCAGTCCTGAGGAATCACCTGCAGCTGCCGTGGCTACAAGAACCACACTGATTGTTTTAAATTTGGCCCTAGGGATTGAACCCAGGGGTGCTCTACCACTGAGACACATCCCCAGCCCTTTTTTTTTTTTTTTTTTTTTTTTTTTTTTTTGAGATAGGATCTCACTAAGTTGCCGAGGCTGGCCTCAAAGTTGTGATCCTCCTGCCTCAGCCTCCTGAATTGCTGGAATTAAGCCCCCAGCTTAGGACATACAGAAAGAAAAGAAAGCATCCCTTCCTTCTGATCTGAATGCCTTTGGTATTTTTCTCTGGTTACTTTGTTTTCGCCCTCTTTACACTGACTAGATCCTGCTAAGTCTCTAGCCGAACACCAGCAGCAAGTACAGACAGCGTGGCCCTGGGTGTCCTGGAGAGAAAAGACCCCATGGTGTACCATTGTGTGTTTTAGCCACAGTTCCTCACAGATCACATTACCAGTGTGAGGAAATTCCCCTTGATGTGTAGTCTGTTGTGTTTCTATCAGGAGTGTATGTTAGATTTTGTCCAGTGCTTTTCCTTATCTGTCAAGTTGGCATGTGGCTTTTGTCCTTTTTATCAACGCAATATATGACATTAGTTGATTTTTGTGTGGATGGGCACAGTGGCATACACCTGTAATCCCAGCTGCTCAGGAGGCTGAGACAGGAGGATCACAAGATCGAGGCCAGCCTCAGCAATTTACCAAGACCCTGTCTCAAAAAATAAAGAGGACTAGGCACGCAGCTCAGTGGTAGAGCATCCCTGGGTTTAATCTCCAGTACTGAAAAAACAAACACGTTTGCATTCCTGATGTAGATCCAATTGGTTATGGTGTGTGATCATTTTTTTTTTTGTTTAGATGTTGATGGACCTTTATTTTATTCATTTATATATATGTGGTGCTGAGAATCAAACCCACGGCCTCACACATGCTAGGCAAGTGCTCTTACCACTGAGCCACAACTCCAGCCCCATGTGATCATTTTTATATGTTGCTGAGTTGGTCTGTAATATTTTGGTGAAGATTTTTGCACCTTGCTGGGCGTGGTGGCTCACGCCTGTAATCCCAGCACTTGGGAGGCTGAGGCAGGAGGATCGTGAGTTCAAAGCCAGCCTCAGCAATGGTGAGGCACTTAGCAACTTAGTGAGACCCTGTCTCCAAATAAAATACAAAAAAGGGCTGGGGATATGGCCCAGTGGTCAAGTTCCTCTGAGTTCAATCTCTGGTACCAAAAAAAAAAAAAAAAAAAAAGATATTTGCACCTATGTTTATGAGGATATTGGTCTATAGTTTTCTTCTGACACACTTTTCCAACTTTGGTATAAAGTGATACAGTTTCACAGAATGAGGTGGACAATGTTCCCTCTTTCATTCTGTAAAAGATTTGGTATTATTTCTTCTTTAAATGCTTGCTAGAACTTATCAGTGAAATTCTCTTGCTGGACTTTTATTTGTAGGAAGTTTTTTTGTTTTGTTTTGTTTTTTGTACTGGGGATTGAACTCAGGGGCACTCGACCACTGGGCCACATCCCCAGCCTATTTAGAGAAGGGTCTCCCTGAGTTGCTTAGGGCCTCGATAAATTGCTGAGGCTGACTTTGAACTCTTGATCCTCCTGCCTCAGCCTCCCGAGCAGCTGGGATTACAGATGTGTGCCACCATGCCCAGCTGGAAGATTTTTTTTTTTTTTTTTTGGTTCTTTTTAGCTCTACATGACAGTAGAATCCATTTTTTAAAAATATTTTTATTTATTTGCTTTTAGTTGTACACAATGCATTTTATTCAATGCGTGTTATTTGTACGTGGTGCTGAGGATCGAACCTGGGTCGCCCACGTGCTAGGCGAGCGCTCTACTGCTGAGCCACAATCCCAGCCCTAGAATCCATTTTGACATAATTATAAAAGCATGGAATGCAGCCGGGCGCGGTGGTGCATACCTGTAATCCCAGCACTTGGGAGGCTGAGGCAGGAGGATCGCGAGTTCAAAGCCAGCCTCAGCAATGGCGAGGCACTTAGCAGCTCAGTGAGACCTTGTCTCTAAATAAAATACAAAAAAAAAGCATGAAATGTATCTTGTTCTAATTCAGTCCCCAGTACCTTTCCTTTCCCTTCCTTCCCCCCACCCCTAGGAAGAATTTCTTTCTTCTTTTTTTTTTTTTTTTTTTGTACAGGGGATTGAACTCAGGGGCACTCGACCACTGGGCCACATCCCCAGCCCGTTTTTTGTATTTTATTAGAGACAGGGTCTCACTGAGTTGCTAAGTGCCTCGCAATTGCTGAGGCTGGCTTTGAACTCATGATCCTCCTGCCTCGGCCTCCCAAGTGCTGGGATTACAGGCCTGTGCCACCACGCCCAGCTTTTTTTTTTTTTTTTTTTTTTTTTTTTGAGAAACGTGCTATTTTCCAAATATTTGAGGATTTTCTAGATTATTTTCTGTGGCTGATTTCAAGTTCAATTCCAAAATTTCAGCCCTTTGTAGCATATGGAGACTGATTTTACGGCCTCGAGTCTGATCTGTCTGAGAGGTGTGGAGTGCCTGAGAAGAACGTGATCTCTGCTGGCACCGCGTGAGCATCTGTGCATGTCACTCAGGTCTGGTTGGGGTCTGATGCATGCTAGGCACGCCCTCTGCACAGAGCCATGCCCAGCTCTAGTAATTTATCTGTCTTGCCATCTATCCTGTTTGGCATTAGTAGAGACACCCCGCTGTCTCACGGAGGTCTCTCTTTTCCATCCTCTAATCTTTGAACCCAAAGTATGTCTCTTCAGGCAGCATAAAGTTGGAATTGATTTAAATTAAAAAAAAAAATTGGGGGGGGGGGGGTACTGGAGATTGAACTCAGGAGAACTCAACCACTGAGTCACATTCCTAGCCCTATTTTGTATTTTATTTAGAGACAGGGTCTCACTGAATTGCTTAGCGCCTCACTTTTTTAAAAAAAATTTATTTATTTGCTTTAGTTGTACACAATGCAAATGTTTACGTGGTGCTGAGGATCGAACCCGGGCCGCGCACATGCTAGGCGAGCACTCTGCCACTGAGCCACAACCCCAGCCCAGCGCCTCACTTTTTGCAAAGGTTGTCTTTGAACTTGCAATCCTCCCCTCTCAGCCTCCCAAGCTGCCAGGATTACAGGCATGTGTCACCACTCCCAGATTAAAAAATTGTTTTAAATACAGACTGAAAACCTCTGCCTTTTAGTTGGGGTGTTTGGACTTCAGTTCACATTGAACAATTCTGACACTGTCCATGGATCCGAAGGGGCACAAGGCTCATCCCACAAGTGTTCCCACTTGTTCAGATGCCATCCATCCAAGCCTGGGCTCCTCAGGCCATCAGCACTTCTGTCTGACGTGGCTGCAAATTCAGATGTTCCCACGATGCCCCCTCTCAGGCTCCATAATTCATGATTGCCAGACAACATGCAGACTCGGGAAGTGCTGCTTGTACGATTGCATTTTGGTTTTTTTTTTTTTTTTTTTTTGGTACCGGGGATTGAACTCAGGGGCACTCGACCACTGGGCCACATCCCCAGCCCTTTTTTGTATTTTATTAGAGACAGGGTCTCACTGAGCTGCTAAGTGCCTCGCCATTGCTGAGGCTGGCTTTGAACTCGCAATCCTCCTGCCTCAGCCTCCCAAGTGCTGGGATTACAGGCGTGCGCCACCGCGCCCAGCTAAAACCCTGTCTTAAAATTTAAAAAAAAGAAAAAAATTTAGAAAAAAACAAAAAAAAAAGGTGCTTAATAGCAGAGCACCCCTGGGTTTAATCCCCAGTACCACAAATTAAAAAAAAAAAAAAAAAAGTCTGATTTAATTCCAGTAAAATACAAAAAAAAAATTTTGCTCTGTATAACTCCATCCCTTCCTGTTATTTTTGCTAATATTGACATATATATTACATCTATATATATTTTAAATACAATGCTAAAATTATCCTACACACACACACACACAAACACACACACACTGTTTTGCTTACTTATATAATCTTATGTCTTTTCAAGAGGTTAAAAATAGATAATTAAGCCAGGTGTGGTGGTGCATGTCTGTAATCCCAGTGACTTGGGAGGCTGAGGCAGGAGAATTGCAAGTCTGAAGCCAGCCCCAGCAATTTAGCAAGGCCGTAAGTAACTTAGCAAAACCCTGTCTCAAAATAAAAAATTAAAAGGGCTGGGGAGGCAGCTCACTGGTAAGAAAACAATCAACATTTTTCTTTACCTTTTCTATGAATGCCCTATTTCCACACCTAGTTCTTTGCATCATTTCTTCCCATGGTGTCATTGCTTCTTGAACTAAAGGACTCCTTTCAGTATCTGTTATAAAGTCTGCTGACTACAAGTTCTCTTAGAGTTTTTAAAATCTGGCAATGTTTTAGTTTCACCTTCATTACCTTCTTTTTTTTTTTTTTTTTTTTTTTTTGGTGCTGGGGATTGAACCCAGGGCCTTGTGCATGCAAGGCAAGCCCTCTACCAACTAAGCTATATCCCCAGCCCCTCACCTTCATTTTTGAGTGACAGTTTTGCAGGACATTAGATTCTGGGTTGACTTTTTTTGCCTTTCAGCACCATGAACGTGTCATTCCACAGACTTCCTGCCTTTCTAAGAAATCCGCCACTGGTGGTATCCTTGCTCCCCTGTGTGTGAGAGCTGCTTTTCTCTTGCTGCTTTTGTAATTTCCTTTTTGTCTTTAATTATATAATGTCAGGAGTTTTAGATCTCTTTGTATTTTTCCTACTTTGGGTTCATTCAGCTTCTTGAATTTGTAGAATAATGTGGGTTTTTCTTTTTCTTTTTTGGGGGGTGATAGGGTACTGGGTACTCATTAAGTTGCTGAGGCTGACTTTGAACTCTTGATCCTCCTGCCTCAGCCTCCCAAGCCACTGGGATTACAGGTATGGACCACTGCGCCCAGCTGTTTGGTTTTTTTTGTTTTTTTTTTTTATGCAATTTCTGGGTTTCTTTTTTTAATTTTTGTTTTTTTAGTTGTAGATGACACAATACCTTTATTTTATTTATTTTATTTTCTTATGCAGTGCTGAGGATCGAACCCAGTGCCTCACACATGCTGGGCGAGCCTTCTACCACTGAGCCACAACCCCAGCCCTAATTTCTGTTTCTTTATTAAGAGGTAGGTACAAGTGTGCACCACTGTGCCCAGTTGTTGTTGTTGTCTTATATAATTTCTGTTTCTGTTTCTGTTTTTTTTTTTAATATTTATTTATTTATTTTAGTTGTGCACAATGCAATGCATTTATGTTTACGTGGTGCTGAGGATCAAACCCGGGCCGCGCACATGCTAGGCGAGCGCTCTGCCGCTGAGCCACAACCCCAGCCCTAATTTCTGTTTCTTTATTAAGAGCCTCTATTTGCTGATTCTTTGTGGGGTTTTTTTGGTTGTTGTTGTTATTGTTTTGTTTTGTTTTTTTTATACTAGGGATTGAACCCAGGATTACTTAACCAGTGAGCCACATCCCCGGCCCTTTTTTGTATTTTATTTTGAGACGGGGTCTCACTGAGTTGCTTAGCACCTCGCTAAATTGCTGAGGCCAGCTTTGAACTTGGGATCCTCCTGCCTCAGCCTCCCAAGTGCTGGGATTATGGGTGGGTGCCACTGCGCCCGGTCCAAGTCATAGTTTTTTAAACTGTACTTTGGCCACTGCTTTCTTACAGCAGCTGGGCTCTCCCACCTGTTGCCTGGTCAGCTGGTCCTGACTTCTAACACTCGTCTTCTCCAGGCCTCGGTCTCCACATCCACCAAGACCAGAGACTGCTCACCTTCCCAGGGCTGCTGGAACCTGGGGCGTGGGAAAGGGCTGGCTCCACATCCGGGGCCAAAGACGTGCCGAAGTGGCTGTGCCAACCGGGCGCTTGGGAGCTTGCCACACACTGGCAGCCAAACAATGCCCACCTCTGAGCAGAGCCGTGGGTGGCGGTATCCATGGAGAGGGGCCATCCCGTGGCAGAACCAACTGCCCATCCCGGGCTAGCTGGGCTGTGGCCCTGGTTACTGCTTTGTCCCTGAGGCTGGACCTGGGCCCATGCTGACAAAACCCAAGTGACTGGCTGTCGGGGAGGACAACAAGTTCCATGAAAAAAAGGGCTCTGGGCTGGAGAGAGGGCCAGGGCTGAGGGCAGTGGAGCCGCCTCCGGGGTCCTGAAATCACAGCCCTGTTCAGGGGAACCGGCCTGGGTCACTGCCTGCTGGCAGTGCTGTCTCACCCCCAGCCTCTGAGCTACCCCTCTGTGAGGACAGGGCCTGGTGTGCTCCCGGAAGGAGGTGGCCCCTGCTTCCAAGTTCCGGGATGTCCCAGGCAGATGGCCAGAGCATGGCGGGTCCCCTCCGGGCCTCCCCTGGGCTCCCACAGCCTGGAGGTGGCTCCATCCGGCCCTGGCTATGCCCACTTCCCACTCCCCGCCTGTCTCCCGTCCCCCCAAACTGGCAGGGTCGGGAAATGGATGTGGGGCTTCTGCCAAGATCAGAGCGACCAACCCGTCCCCAGCGTGGGGGTCAGAGAAACCCAAAAATGGTGTTGGAAAACTCAAGACCTCCTTTATTTTAAAAAAAGAGAAAGAATAAGGAAAAAAAGCAACAAAACCAGCACTGAATATATATTTTTACAACCAAAGCCTCCCGAATGTCCAAGAGACCCTGGAGCCGGGTCCTGGCTTCAGACCACAGCCCCACTGTGGAGACGCCGCGTGTCCTACTGGCCCCCGGGGGCGGAGGGAGTGCTGCAGCCTAGGGAAGCCATCTGGGTCCCCCCGCCCAGCTGCAAAGCAGAAGCACCCCCACACACAAATATAAAAAGGCCAAGACCCAGAGAGGAGGCCACAGGGAACCACCTCCCTGAGAGCCCTCCCCTCTCGGGCCAGCCATGACCCCAGGGCTCGCCAGCCACTGCCCCCAGGAAGTGGTCCCGGGGTCATGCTCCTGAACCAGGGGAGAACTGGCGGGAACAACAGAAGGAGGGTGGGGTCCGGGGGAAGTACCCCACCTCGTCCGGCGGGGACCAGTGCACCAGGTTCCCTTGGCAGCACCATCATGTGCCCGGGCTGCCCACTCAGCAGAGCACGGACATGGATGTCCCCCACTCTTGCCCGGCAGTCATGGGGTCGGAGGTAAAGAGTCCTCAGGTCTCACCCAGGTGGGGCGATGCCAAGAGAGAAAGAGCCCTGCTGCCCAGCCCTGGAAATGCCATGATTCTCCTTTGACTGCCCCCAGGCACCTCTGCCCTGCCCCCCAGCTCTGGCTTATTACACTCAGCCTCCAGCTCTGGCTTCTGCCCCAGGCATGAGGAGGCCACGATCCCACCAAACCCCTGGTTCCAGTGGCTCCCACCTACCCACAAACACCCCTGGCCCCCAGTGTCCCGGCCTCTGTCCCCGGGACCCCAGATCACCCTGCTCCTCTGTGCAAGCCCTGGTGGTGTCTGTGGCCACTGCAGATGGGGCGGAAGGTTCAGGGTCCCTCTGCTGCCTGGGTTGAATGAAGGTACCACGTGGTGCTGAAAAGACAGCTCCACACGCAGGTGTCTGTGGAGGAAGGAAACCTACAAGGAAGGACAGGAGTGGGCCACCAGGGGGAGGGACACTGGGGTCCAGCAGCTGCCTCTGGCTACTGCTAACACCTCCTCCCATGTAGAATGTCCTCCAACAGCTGCCCAAGTCCCCCCATGGGCCCCAAGCTTGTAGAGATGGTTGTCACCCATTTTGCAGGAGAGGAAACTGAGGCTCAGGGGGGATTCCCCATCGCTTCCTGTGGGAGCTGCTGCCCTCGGCTCCCAGGGCACCATCTACAGTCACAACCAAGAAGATACGTGCCTGGACAGGGGACCAGGCAGCCACCCCTGCCTCTCTGGGACAATTTTATTTATTTTTTCATGATTTTAAAAAATGTTTACATTTTAGAAATTTTCACAGTAACTGTTCCTAGTTCCATAATTAGTAAATATTACAGTTAAGCTTTAAACTGAGGTTTGCCTGTTTCCAAAATCCATCTCCTTTTTAAATTTTTATTTTGAAGTAGGTCTTGTTATGGAGGCGTTCAAAGACAGGAGGGCTGTCATAGACTCCTAGCCCAGCCTCCTCCAATGCACACATGAGGTCTCCCCCGCCCCCCACACCCTGTGTCAAAAACTAAGAAAATAGCCGGGCGCCGTGGCGCACGCCTGTAATCCCAGCACTTTGGGAGGCTGAGGCAGGAGGATCGTGAGTTCAAAGCCAGCCTCAGCAATGGCGAGGCACTTAGCAACTCAGTGAGACCCCGTCTCTAATAAAATACAAAAAAGGGCTGGGGATGTGACCCAGTGGTCGAGTGCCGCTGAGTTCAATCCCCAGTACCAAAAAAAAAAAAAAAAAAAAAAAAAAACAAACTAAGAAAATGAGCCGGGCGCCGTGGCGCACTCCTGTAATCCCAGCACTTTGGGAGGCTGAGGCAGGAGGATCGCAAGTTCAAAGCCAGCCTCAGCAATGGTGAGGCACTTAGCAACTCAGTGAGACCCTGTCTCTAAAATAAAATACAAAAAAGGTCTGGGGATGTGACCCAGTGGTCGAGTGCCCCTGAGTTCAATCCCCGGTACCACAAAAAAAAAAAAAAAAAAACTAAGAAAATAGCCTCGGGTGCTATTATCAGCTAAGCAACAGACTATTTGAAATTTACTTTTCCTTCTTTTTTGTTTTTGTGGTACTGGGGATTGAACTCAGGGGCACTTGTCTACTGGGTCACATCCCCAGCCCTTTTTTGTATTTTATTAGAGACAGGGTCTCACTGAGTTGCTAAGTGCCTCGCCATTGCTGAGGCTGGCTTTGAACTCGCGATCCTCCTGCCTCAGCCTCCCAAAGTGCTGGGATTACAGGCATGCGCCACTGAGCCCGGCTCTTCTTCTTCTTCTTCTTCTTCTTCTTCTTCTTCTTCTTCTTCTTCTTCTTCTTCTTCTTTTAATGTTTTTTTAGTTGTTGATAGATCTTTATTTTATTCATTTATATTTTATTTATTTAGACGTGGTGCTGAGAATCGAACCCGGTGCTTCACACATGCCAGACAAGTGTGCTACCGCTGAGCCCCAGCCCCAGCCCTGAATTTTATTTTTTCACTGCTGTCCTTGAATTCTGGGTTTCAGAAGCCAGCCAAGGATCCCAAACCCTCCAACCTGTGCAGATGCTTCTATGGAGGTAAAGTACACACAGCATGAAATTTGCTGTTTTTGCCAGTCCAGTGGCATCAGGCACATTCACATGGTTAAACAGCTGTCACCACCATGCATCTCAGAACTTCATCACAGAAACAGGAACCCTGCCACTAGACACTCCTCCCCAGCCGGGCTCCCACCATTCTGCTTTGTCTCTGTGGATTTGACTGCTCTAGGGACCTCAGAGAAGTGGAATCCTACAGAATTTGTCCTTTTGCGACTGGCTTATTTCACTGAGCATAACGTCCTCAAGGCTCACCTCTGGTGTAGCATGGGTCAGAATTTCCTTCTTTAATATTGAATAATATTCCATTGGATCCGAATGGATCACATTTTGTTTATTCCTTTACCCATTGATGAACACGGGTTGTTTCCAACTTCTAGCTGCTTGAATAATGCTGCTCTGAACATGGGGATATCTCTTTTGAGCCTCTGCTTTCAATTCTTTGGAGTGGAAGATGTGGAACCAGCTGGCTGTTTTCTGTCTATCTGCCTTATTTTACATTCTCACCAGCCGTGCATGAGGTTTCCAATTTCCCCACGTCCTCACCAATACTTGGTATGTTCTTCCTTTTTTCCCCCCTTTGGAACCAGGGATTGAACCCAGAGGTGCTTAAACACTGGGCCACATCCCCAACCCTTTTCGTTTTTTATTTTGGACAGTGTTTTGCTAAGTTGCTTAGGGCTTTGCAATATTGCTGAGGCTGGCTTTGAACTTGGGAACTTCCTGCCGCTGGGATTATAAATTGGCTTTGTGTTTGTTTTGGTTTTGGAACAGCCACCCTTGTGGGCTTGAAGTGCTCTCGTGGTGGTCTCTAGTTGCATCTCTCTAATGATTAGTGATGCTGAGGAACTTCATGAGCTTGTCGGCGACCTGTGTATCCTCACTGGAGAACCGGCCACTCAAATCTGTTTTAGAAAGTCCTCAGGGTGTGGTTTAATTCAGATCTGGTGAGGCCAACAGATTAGGGAACAACTGCCACTGAAAGATCATTTGTCACTCACAGTCCTCAAGAGGAGGTGGCACATCACGCAGAGGCTACCCAGGGAAGCACCAGGACTGTTGGGGACAGGGGAGCAAGGGGGAAACTGTAGGCAAAAAGCTTTATTTGTAGCCTGATCTAGTGATGCATACCTGTAATCCCTGCATCTTGGGAGGCTGAGGCAGGAGGATCATGAGTTCAAAGCCAGCCTCAGCAAAAGTAAGGTGCTAAGCAACTCAGTGAGACCCTGTCTCTAAATAAAATACAAAATGAGCCTGGGGATGTGGTTCAGTGGTTGAGTCCCCCTGAGTTCAATTCCCAGTAACCCACCCCCCAAAAAAAAACACACATTCAAAGCTAGACTCAGCAACTTAGTGAGACCCTGTCTCAGAATTAAAAAATAAATACAATTTTTTTAAAAGGGCTGGGGATATGGCTCAGTGGTTAAGCACTTTGGGGTTAAGTCCCTGATATCAAAGCAAAAAAAGCAAAAACAAAAACAATCAAAAGGAGCCGGGCATGGTGGCGCACGCCTGTAATCCCAGCACTTTGGGAGGCTGAGGCAGGAGGATCACGAGTTCAAAGCCAGCCTCAGCAATGGCAAGGCACTTAGCAACTCAGTGAGACCCTGTCTCTAAATAAAATACAAAAAAGGGCTGGGGATGTGGCCCAGTGGTCGAGTGCCCCTGAGTTCAATCCCCGGTACCAAAAAAAAAAAAAAAAAATCAAAAGGGGCTGGGGGCTGGGTTTGTGGCTCAGCGGCAGAGCGCTCGCCTCGCACATGCGCGGCCCGGGTTCGATCCTCAGCACCACATAAACATAAATGCATTGCATTGTGTACAACTAAAGTAAATAAATAAATATTTTTTAAAAAGGGGGGGCTGGGGCTGGGGCTCCATGGTAGAGCGCTTGCCTAGCATGTGTGAGGCACTGGGTTTGATCCTCAGCACCACATATAAATAAATAAAATAAAGGTCCACTGACAACTAAAAAATATTTAAAGAAAAAAATAACAATCAAAAACAAAACTTTTTTGTGATTTTCCTGGGAAGGCATGGGTGGGGCAGGGTGAGCAGCAGGGCAGGCCTGGGCAAAGTTGTGGTCATGGTGTCAGGCTCTGTGCTGTCACCTGGGCCTCTATTAGGCACCTGGCCCTGGGGTGACTTGGAGTGGAGGAGAGTGTCCCAGACTATGACAGCTGCAGCCTGGTAGCCTGGATTGGTGGGTTTGCACAGCAAAGATGGGCCAACTCTGGGCTTTAGCAAATCCGGGAGAGGCCATCCCTCCCCAGCCCAAAAGGCTGCGAGATGCCAAAGCATTGTATAATGGAGAAATCTGAAAACATTAATTCAAAGTTTTTTGTTTGTTTTTTTTCTTTTTCAGTTGTACACGTACTTTTATTTTACTTTTTTATTTTATGTGGTGCTGAGGATCGAACCCAATGCCTCACACACGCAAGGCAAGCGCTCTACCACTGAGTCACAACCCCATGCCAAATTCAGTATTTTTTGCCCATTTTTTTTTTGGGGGGGGGTACTGGGGATTGAACCCATGGCCTTGTGCATGCAGGGCAAGCACTCTACCAACTGAGCTAAATCCCCAGCCCTTTTGCCCATTTTTAAATGGGGTTGTTTTTGTTGTTGTTGAGTTACCAGCTTTCTTTATATATTCCGTCCATTCGTCCTATCTCAGTTACACGGTTTGCAAATACTTTCTCTCTTTCCACTCTCTCAATGGCGTCCTTTGATCTGCAATCATTTTCAGTGTTGATGAGCTCCAACTTGCTTATTGTTTTCTTTGGTTCCTGTGCTTCTGTGTCATGTGCATGAAATCATTGCCAAGTCCAAGGCCACGAAGCATTCCCACATGTTTCTCCCAGCTAAATGGCTTTAGCTCTTACATTTAGGGCTTTGATCCATTCCGAGTTAATTTTTGCATATGGTCAAGGCAAGGCTCCAACTCCATTCTTTTGTGTGTGAATGTCCAGTTGTCTCAGCCATTTGTTAATCTGTGCTGAGTTTTCACTTCTTTCTCTGACAGAGGGAAGCCTGGTTCCCATCATCTACAATCCACTTACTTATTTGTCCCATCTTAGTAGATGTGGCTTCAGAATCGCTAAGCCATACATACCCCTGTGGGAAGCAAACTGACCCACTAGAGTCCAATGTTTGTATACAGATGATTTTGTCCTCAGCCTTGAAGTCTCTGGACAAAATAGTGTTGTCCAAAATTGTTTGGCTCAGCCCCTTTCTCCCTTCCCCTTTCACTGAGTGATGTCACACATTTGTAATTCAATTAGAATCAGTTGTCACAGACTGCATTCCTTCCTGGGTTCCCCTGACATCCTGGCTAATTTTTTTTTTTAATTTGCATACAGCGAAGAGGGCTGTTTGTGGTGTGCAGTTCATTGAGTTTTGGCAGATGGGGGGGGGGACTCATGCATCCGCCACCACCACAGGCTATCAGGGAGCTTGTCATCACGAGCATTCTGTGTCACCCTTGTAGTCCCTGCACCTTCCTCCCTGGCTCCCGGCAACCACTGTCCCTGAGGATTTCTTTTTCAAAACACAACATTTTGGGCTGGGATTGTGGCTCAGCGGTAGAGCGCTCGCCTAGCACGTGCGCGGGCCCGGGTTCGGTCCTCAGCACCATGTACAAATAAATGCATTGTGTACAACTAAAGCAAATAAATAAATATTAAAAAAAAAAAAAAAAACACAACATTTCAGGGATATAATGCACCTCCCATACAATTCACCGATTTAAAAAACCAAGTCAAGGGCTGGGGTTGTGGCTCAGTGGCAGAGTGCTTGCTTAGCATGTGTGAGGCACTGGGTTCAATTCTCAGCACCACATATAAATAAAATAAAGGTCAATCAACAATCGAAAATATTTTTAAAAATAATAAAATAAAATACAAGTCAAGTCTGGCATGATGGCGCACGCCTGTAATCCCAGCAACTCAGGAGGCTGAGGTAGGAGGATCACAAGTTCGAGGCCAGCCTCAGCAATTTAGCAAGGCCCTGTCTCAAGAAAAAAAGAAAGAAAGAAATAGGGCTGGGAATGTGGCTCAATGGTAGAGCACTTGCCAAACATATGTAAGATCCTGGGTTCAATCCCTGGAACCCAATAAAATAAAATAAAATCCAACCGATTTTAGTACATTGCATCGCTCATTTTTTAAATTGTGGCAAAACATACATCTAATTTTCCATTGTGACCATTTTTAGGTGTACGATTCAGAGGCGTTGTTATGGTTTGGATGTGGTGTCCCCCAAAAGCTCACATGTGAGACAATGCAAGAAGGTCTGGAGGAGAAATGATGGGATTACAGCCTTAGTATAATCAGTGAATCAATCCCTGATGGGATAACTGACCAGTAACTGGAGGCAGGTGGGGTGTGGCTGGAGGAAGTGGGTCTTTGGGGGCGTGGCTGTGGGTAATAGATTTTGTATCAGGTGAGTGGAGCCTCCCTCTGCTGTCTGATCATCACGTGAGCTGCTTCCCTCCGCCACACTCTTCCACCATGATGTTCTGCCTCACCTTGAGCCCCAAAGAATGGAGTTGGCCTTCTGTGGACTAATACCTCTGAAACCATGAGCCCTAAAATAAACTTTTCCTCCTTTAAAATTGTTCTGGCCATATCTTTTAGTTCAGCAGTGAAAAAGCTGACTAAAGCAGCCACCAAATACATTTACAATGTTGGGTGACCATCACCACTGCTCCCCCAATTTTTTTCATTCTCCCAAACAGACACACTGATGATTTTCCCTTCCTCTTTTGTGGTACTGGGGATTGAACTCAGGGGCACTCAACCACTGAGCCACACCTCCAGCCCTGTTTTGTATTTTTTTTTTTACAGACAGGGTCTCACTGAGTTGCTAAGGCTGGCTTTGAACTCATGATCCTCCTGCCTCAGCCTCCTGAGCCACTGGGATTACAGGTGTGCACTACTGTGCCCAACCCAGACCTTTTTCTTCTTTTCTTTTTTTTTTTTTTTTTTTTTTTTGATGGTGCTGGGGATTGAACCCAGGGCCTTGTGCATGGGATGCAAGCACTCTACCAACGGAGCTATATCCCCAGCCCCCACCAGACCTTTTTCTTAAACATTCTTTTTGAAACAAGGTCTTGCTGAGTTGCCCAGGCTGGCCTCAAACTTGTGATCCCCCTGACTCAGCCTCCCCAATGAGTCGCTGGGGTTACAGGTGGGTGCCATCGCACCTGGCTGACGATTTCTCAAATGATGTTAATGCAACAGAATTTGAAAGTGGTCTGTGTACACAGGGAAACAAGCAGGGAGCATAAAAGACACAAGCTGGATTCCATTCATAGACAAATCTAAAATAAGTGGCCTTCATGCAGAGTGCAAAAAAATATGAACAGCAGTTCTGGGGGTGCAGGAGGGAGGACAGGAAGGGGCCTGCCTGGGCTCATGCTGCCACCACAGAGCACCCAGACGGGGGACTTGCATAAGAGATATTTATTTTCTCGCAGCTCTGGAGACTGGGAAGGCCAAGATCAAGGTGTTAAGTGGCCTGGGCTCTTTTTCTGGCATGCAGATGGCCATCTTCTCATGACGCCCTTTTCTTAGAAGGCCATAGTCCCTATGGATGAGAGTCCCACCTTCCTGACCTCATTTTCCCCTAATTACTTCTAAAGACCTATCTTTTTTTGTTTGTTTGTTTGTTTGTTTGTTTTTGGTACCGGGGATTGAACTCAGGGGCACTCAACCACTGGGCCACAACCCCAGCCCTTTTTTGTATTTTATTAGAGACAGGGTCTCACTGAGTTGCTAAGTGCCTCACCTTTGCTGAGGCTGGCTTTGAACTCGCATCCTTCTGCC
Organism: Tamias sibiricus; assembly: GCA_025594165.1. Lineage (NCBI taxonomy): Eukaryota > Metazoa > Chordata > Mammalia > Rodentia > Sciuridae > Tamias > Tamias sibiricus. The sequence continues at coordinate 27,621,504 of CM046674.1, forward strand.
CCAGCCTCCCAAGTGCTGGGATTACAGGCGTGCGCCACCGTGCTCAGCTTTGAAGACATATCTTGAGCCTCCATGCGGGTTAGGGCTTCAGTGTATGAATTTGGAGGACTCAATTCAATTAAATCAGGGCTCAGTGGAACTTCCAGGGGCCCTGCCCCACATCCTGGTGGGAGAACCCAGACGTGTGAATAAGCCAGAAGTCATCAGGCGGTACATTTAAGGTGTGTGTTTCGTTGTATGCTTCAAAGAAGATCTGCAAGCCAATACTGAGCTTCAGTAAGAAATGTGCTCACAGGGGCTGGGGGTGTGGCTCAGCGGTAGAGCGCTTGCCTAGCACGTGTGCGGCCCGGGTTCGATCCTCAGCACCACGTAAACATAAATGCATTGCATTGTGTACAACTAAAGCAAATAAATAAATATTAAAAAAAGAAGAAGTAGGGAATGGATCCAAAGCCTGTGTTTAAAAGAAAAGAAATGTGCTCACGGAAGCAAAGGCTGACATAGGCTGGTGTTGGTCACTTACCCTGAAATGCACCAAAACCTAAGATAATAGAAATGGAAGGAGGCAAATGGAGCACCAAGCTCATGTTGAATCCAGGGAGTAGGTATGTGTGTTGGCTGAAAATCATTAAAACTTTGTAGCTTTGAATTTTTTCATAACAAAACATTGGAGAAGAAATTGAGAATGCAGATTTAGGGGCTGGGGCCATGGCTCAGTGGTAGAGCACTTGCCTAGCACATGTGAGGCATTGGGTTTGATCCTCAGCACCACATAAAAATAAGTAAATAAAATAAAGGTATTCAAACAAACAAAAGAATGCAGATTTAAATGTGGCACTGCAGCCGAGTGCAGTGGTGCACATTTGTAATCCCAGCACTAGGAGGGTGAGGCAGGAGGATCACGAGTTCAAAGCCAACCTCTGCAAAAGCAAGGCACTAAGCAACTCAGTGAGACCCTGTCTCTAAATAAAATACAAAAAAGGCCTGGGGATGTGGCCCAGTGGTCGAGTGCCCCTGAGTTCAATCTCCAGTACCAAAAAATTAATGTGGCACTGCAGCCTGCCACAGCCCCCAGGTCTCAGCCTTAGGATGACAGGGCCCCAAATTTTGGAAATAGTGGCAATGGTTGCCCAGCATTGTGAATGTAATTGATGCCACTGAATTGTACACTTGAAAATGGTCACAATGCCAGGCGCTCTGGTACACACCTGTGATCCCAGCAACTTGGGAGACTGAGGCAGGAAGAGCGCAGGTTCAAAGCCAGCCTCAGCAACTCAGCAAGGCTGTAACCAACCTAGCAAGATCCTATCTCAAAATAAAAAAATAAAAAAGTGCTGAGGATGTGGCTCAGTGGTTAAGCCTCCCTGGGTTCAATTCCCAATACGAAAAAAAATTTTTTTTTAATTTTTAAAAACTTGGTATGGCCGGGTGAGGTGGTGCACGCCTGTAATCCCAGCACTTGGGAGGCTGAGGCAGGAGGATCACGAGTTCAAAGCCAGCCTCGGCAATGGTGAGACACTTAGCAACTCAGTGAGACCCTGTCTCTAATAAAATACAAAAAAAGGGCTGGGGATGTGGCCCAGTGGTTGAGTGCCCCTGAGTTCAATCCCCGGTACCAAAAAAACAAACAAACAAACAAAAACTTGTTATTATGACAACCAGGTTTCCCAAATCCTCTCAGGGCATAGCCTTGACGCTGAGCGTCTGCAGGCCTTTTCCTGCGACACTGAGGCAGCAGGCCTTGCTGGAGGGCCCAGGCACCGGCAGCCCCTGTCCTCTTACGTGGCAGCGTCTCTGGTGACCAGCCTCGTTGCCAAATGTCTGCAGAGGGGACTGTCCTTGCTGGCTTCCTCCTCATGGGGACCAAGGTTGGTTCAGGCCTTGGCTGCCACCCCTGCTGTGTGGAGAGTCTCCTGGGGTCCCCCCTGCAGCAGACTCCCAGCCAGGGAACCTTTGGCCACCAACACCCACGGAGTCCAGTACAGGAGCTTCCCTGGGGTCCATGGTGGCGGCTTGCCACCCAGCCCTTCTGCTCTAGGCAGAGGGAACCACCCGGGGCTTCATGCCCTGAGGGGCCCCAGCCCTGCCGGCTTGTGCTGGAGGATGGAGCTCAGGCTGGCTGAGCTGCCCCTGTACAAGTGGCGGCCATGTTGGAGCCAGGGCAGTCCTTACCAAGCCTGGGGCAGGAACTGTGGGCGGGGTCCAGGGAGCGCCCAGCTGTGCCAGGCCAGGCTGGAGACGTCATGGGCCTGACAGGGACCCGCTGTGCTGAGCACTGGCTGCCTTGGTGGGGAGGGAGGGAGAGAATGCAGGAGGATGGTGCCCCAGGGCACCTGCTGGACACTGTCCACTTTCCTCCTCACACTGGCCCCATTTTACAGAAGAGGAAACTGAGGCTCGGGGATTCCACACAGCGTTTATTCACTCGATCATTCCACTGGGCGCCAGGCGCTGGCCTCTGCAACAAGGAGGTGGGGGTGCGACGCTTATAAATGCTTGGTTCTCCTGACGCAGGCCCTGGCCTGGGCCCTCGTTCATTTTGTGGGAACAAACACTATGGGTCCCTGGAATGCAGACCGACCCTGTCCCTGTGGGGAAGTAGGTGTCTGACCTGGAATAAGGTGAGGCAAGCCGGGTCTGCAGCGCCCTCTGCTGGCCAGCCTGCGCGCCCTGAGAAGGACTGGAGGGGGTGCAGGAGGGCGGGGTTACTGGACCCTGGGGCGGCCAATAATCTCCAACCTGGCGGGGAGGGGCCAACACGGGACAAGGTTTTAAAGCCCAGGTCTCAAACAGGCCACTCCTGGGCGGAGCTTGCTTTATGGATTCTGTAGGTCTCACCATATTGGCCAATGTGCAATGGACGTCAGACTGCAAGACAACTCCAGAGTTTTAAAATCAGAAGATGTGTCAGTTCCGGGCACAGTCGGGAAGAGCTGCGCAGCATGGGGATGTGCGTTTGGTCAGCCTCAGACCCCTCTGGTCCCTATGACCCTCACCACTGCCTCCGTTAGTCATGATCGCCCTCCTGGCCTTTGAATCCTCTCCTTGACCGCACGAGAGCCTGGCACCCTTGGTCAGCCAGTGATATTGGGAAACCAAGGATGGGGCAGCTGTTTCTGCAGCCCCCCCACCACACACACACCAGTGCATCCTACCCCATGCAATGCTAGAGGGAAAGAAAATCCCCAGACAAGTGGCTGGGCTTGCCAGGAGCTGGGGCTGCCCCGGTGACCCTGTTACTGAATCCATAGCTGGAGTGCAGCATCTGCAGATGCCTCTGGGCCTCTGAAGGTACCAAGGACTGTGGCTACTTCAGGGGGCCCTGTGGCATGGGGCAGGGACAGGGGTGAAGTGGGGGAGCTGGGGAGGAGTGGCCTTCAGTCCAGCCTGGAGTTTGCTCCCCAGCTGCAGGGGGCTGGCCGCTCTGGGAGGTAGCCAGCTGCCTGTTGCTTGAGGCTTCTGGTGGGACCTGGGAACGCGTGTCTATATGCGTCTGGCCCAGTTACGGGGACACCCTGGGAAACAGCATGGCCATTCCTGGAGCCAGCTCTCCAATGGGGAGACACAGCCAGCAAGCCTGTCACCGGTCAGCCCAGGAACCAGGATCTGCTACTTGGGACAAAGAGAAGCCATGCTACACGATGGCGAGCAAACCGCTCCAGGGATGCGAGAGCAGGTCTAGCTAGAAGAAGGGCTGGAAGGATTAGGAGGAGCAGCCAGGCCAGGGCTGCGAGGATCGCGCAGAGAGGGGCCTACAAAGGCCTGCGGCAGAGCGGGAGTCCTGTTCCACAGTTGGAGAGGAGGTGCCCGAGCAAGGGGAGAGAAGCCGGCTGCTCGGGGCGCTGAGACCGCAGTGGGGGAGGCCTCGGCACCTCCTCATCTCTCCAGCTAGGGGCCACTTTCTCCCTGTGGTTGCATTGGATGCCCCCAGGGTCCCACAGCCCTGGGGAGCGGGGACCTCAGCTTGTTCAAGGCTCTGAGCGATTTTGCCTGTCAATCATTCATGTATTGACTGACTCATTGATAAAGCCAGTGTCTCCAGAGCTCCCTGAGCTCTGGGACAAGCTGGGCTGGGCAGGACCTGGCCCCTGAACCCCAGAAGAGGCCATGCAGGTCAGTGCTGCAAGAACCCAGCTGGAGGTCAGGGGAGGCTTCTCAGTGGAGGTGTCCCCAGCTGTGGTCAGGTAGAGGAATGGGCTGCTTGGGGCACAGCCAGCGATGCTGGCCACTGGGGCTTCAGGCTGCCTGGGTGAGGTTGACAGGGGCCAGGTCAGGCAGGAAGCCACGCTGTGTGCTGAGGGCAGTGGAAGCCACAGCAGGTGTAATAGCATGGGCAGGCAGCTCCTCCTGCAGGACACTCTGGGATCGTAGCTCCCTGCACCCCATTTGACAGATGGAAAAACTGAGGACCAAGGATGCCGCAGGGGTCTGGGGCCCCTGTGGTCTGACTTGCCCTGTGGCTGCTTGCAACCTGGAGTGGACAGAGGCGTGATTCACAGCCCACTCAGCTCAGGGTCAGGTTGGGGTGTGTGCCTGTGTGTGAGTTTGTATGTGAGTGTAGAAATCTGTCCGACCCGGACTCCAACTTTCATTTGCCGAGTGACCCTGGACAAGTCACTTAACCTCTCTGATCCTGTTTCTACATTTGTGAAATGAGTTTACACTTCATACCTTCTTGAACTCTTGGGAGATATGTAGGCCTGGCCCCAGGTTGTCCCCAGGCTCAGCCACCCCCCTCTTCCGCATTCACACCTTGCATTGCTGGCTTCACGAGGAGGGGGCTCCTGCAGGGAAACTCATCCTGGAGAGGCTTCGGCGATCCATGGTTTCAGAGCCTCCAGGAGCAGGAGCAGCCCGAGGTGGTCACAGACCCAGGCCCCCGCGAGGGTTAACCCTTTCCCACTGCCCAGTCCCTCCCAAGGCCGGGGCCTGGTCAGGACACTTCCTCATGCCCCCAGCCCCTCCTGGCTGACACAAAGGCCAGAGCTCCCACAGGGGGGCAGGAAGGGGCTGCTGGCCAGCTGGGCCGAGGACACAGGCAGGGAAGTGAGTGGAGACAGGAAGGAAGCTGCGCAGCTGGAGGCCGGCCGCCATTGTCCCACCTGGGGGTGGGGGTCGCTGGTGGCTCCCAGCAACCCTGCCCAGCTGCAGACTCAGATGTCCCTGGACCCTCCCCACCCTGGGCACCACCTTGCAGCCGACTTTTGTCTCTACCCAGCCTCAGTTTCCCCATCTATAAAACCTTAAAGGGCAAGGCACTTGGAATTAATTCCACAGCAACGGCATCGTGACAAGTGCCAGCCATCGTTCCAGGTGCCTGGCCTGAGTTGACACATTTGAGCTGCTCAACATCCTGCGATGTCCCCATCTGACAGTGGCACCTGCCCAGGTCTCACAGAGAGGCAGAACTAGGACTCAGACCAGGTCGCCATTCCAAAGCACAGGGCTTCGGCCTCTCTACTGTCCTACTGTGCGTTGCTGACTGAGTGCTGTCTTGACATAACTCCTCTGTGAGGGATTAAGATCCGAGCCGGGCGCGGTGGCACACACCTGTAATCCCAGCACTTGGGAGGCTGAGGCAGGAGGATTGAGGTTTCAAAGCCAGCCTCAGCAATGGCAAGGCACTTAGCAACTCAGTGAGACCCTGTCTCTAATAAAATACAAAAAAAAAAAAAAAAAAGGCCAGGGATGTGGCCCAGTGGTCGAGTGCCCAAGTTCAATCCCTGGTACAAAAATAAATAAATAAATAAAAATCCATGGAGGCTTTTTGCGTGTGGTCCTAGGAATCAAACCTAGGGTCTTGCATGTGCTAGACAAATGCTCCACCACTTACCTACATCCCCAGCCTTTGCCTTTTCTTTTCTTTTCTTTTCTTTTTTTTTTTTTTTTTTTTTTTTGAGACAGCATAGGGTCTTTCTAAGTTGCTCAGGGCCTCACTAAACTGCCAAGGCTGGTCTTGAACTTGTGATCCTCCTACCTCAGCCTTCCAAGTTGCTGGGATGACATGTGAGCTCACCAGGCCCGGCTACCCACAGAGTGTTATTAAAAATGTGACATCAGCAGTTGAATACAGACAGATGATAGACACAGGAAGATACGTAATAGACACAGAGAGATGATGGGGATAAATAGATGGTTGTGGTTGGTACGCCATATTAAACTTTACACAACTATGAAAACTATAGGAGATCTGTCATGGTGTGTGTCCTGAAGTCATGTCACCTCCCCCCTGCCCCGTCCTCTGAAGGCTGAGCCCTTGGCAGACGTGAGGCAGGGGCTTACTCCCTTGGGGTAGGTGGGACGACTGAGACCAGAGGGGGAGGGACTCAACCCCTCAGGATGCTCCTCTCTTCCTCAGCCCACCCTCGGCTCCCCCGACGCGGACACGATGGGGACAGGAGCACGTCTCACTTCCAGGTGGGAAGAGAGGAAACAGGAAAAGTCCTAACGGGAAGGAGGGGGAGGGGAAGCTCGGGCCTCCAAGGTGGACAGGGCAGGGCTGGGCCCAGCGCGCCCCTCCCTCCCTCTGCAGGCCCCACCCAGGACCACCCCTCCTCCTCTGGTGTGGATGACCCAGGAGCCTGGGGGGCCTTCAGGTCCAGGGCCAGGAGCCCTCCCAACAGTGGTCACCTGACACGCTCCCTCTGTCCTGGTGGCGGGGAGGGACTGTGTTCACCCCAACCCCCCCCAGACCCTCAGGATCCTGGAGATGAGGAGAGGGGTCAGGCAGTGCCTGGGCTTAGGTCGCAGGGCCCCAGCCCCTTGCCCTGACGGCCCTGCCCCGACGGCATCTTGGGCTGCGAGGCGAGGCCCTCCCCAGCATGTCCACCCCCAAGCATCCAAGCACCGCAGAGTGCTCACATTTTATTGAAGGTGGAGTTGGGGTGGGCACACAGAGCCCCAGGCCCAGTTTCCAGGGGGCTCCAGGCTCCTGGATGAGGGACAGTCTGAGGCCTGCTCCCGGGACTGCAGGTGCAGCTCACTGGCCACCGTCCCTAAAAGCATCCAAGGCACGCGCCTCAGCTCACGGTCCCTGGTCCCTCCGGGCACAGACTCAGGACAGGATGTGGACAGCAGCCTTGCTCCTGTGGCCAGACGTGCAAGGCCAGCTGGGAGAGGGGTGGGGCAGGACAACCAAGCCACAGGAGAGGGCGGGGTGAGGCTGGACAGAAGCCCTGGGGTCAGCAGCAGGGAGGGGCAGGGACGTTACCCCCCAGCTCAGGCTCCGTCTGGCCAGCTCCACCCGGGCCAGGCGGTGTTCACTCAGCACCCGCACCCTGGTGATGGCGGCCAGCGGCCTCTGGCGGTGTGGGAACTGCAGCACCTTGTGCTCCTGCGCGTAGACGTGGAAGTACTCGGCGTCCGAGCTGACCTCCATCTGAGCAGGCAGGAGAGTGACCCTCGGCCCCAGCAGCACCGCCTGGGTCACTCAGTCCCACGTCTACCTCGGTGTGTTGGCCTGCCCCGGCCCACCCACCACATCAGAGCTCCGCACTGGGGCCTGCTTGCTTCTCCAAAGATGGGTGGCCGGCAGCCAGAGTGGACAGCATCCCGTCACCCACGTGGAGAGACTGAGGAACGGGGAGGCCCAGCCAAGCCCAGCAGGGAGACTTGTGAATAGCCTCCTGTTCCCTGCCACCATCCTCGTCCCCCAATCCCCTGAGCCTCCCCTCTCCCCATGGGCTCCACCCAGGTCCCCGTCACCTCAAAGGGCTCCCCCAGGGCCAGTGGGAAGACGCTGGACACCTCCTCCTGGCCCCAGCGGCCACCCTCGAAGGCATTGCCCACCACAGTGGCACTGGAGAATCGCGGCTTGACATGGAAGGCGATGTCCCCCGCCTCAGACAGGAAGTTGATCTCAAACCTGGGGGCGTCGTGCAGGTCATGAGGCAGCAGACAGCTGGGTGGCCCCCACCCCTGGCCCAGGAGGGGAGGTGGCCCCTACTTGTCCTCTCTGGAGTCGGCTTGTCCCTGGACCATCAAGCTCCAGCCCGGGGCCAGGCCCCCCGCGCAGAAGGCTTCAAACTAAAGGCAAAAGACAGGGATGGAGCCCCGGGGCTGTAGCTCTGTACCCCCCATGTACCCACGTACCCCAGAAGCCCCCACTGGCCCCCCACTCCCGTGTGTGGTCTTTGCAGGACCCCGTCCCTCCCAGCATCTCCTTCCTGATGGGGTGGGGGTGGGGCAAGCCTGCCCAGCAGCAGCTCTGGGGAGACCTTCACCCCCACATCCCCTCAGCCTGGGTCTGGTGAACACCGGGCAGAACCAGCACCCCAGCTCTGTGCGGAGGAACACGGGCAGCCTGGGGAGTCCCCCACCACCCAGGCCCCGTTCCCTTCTCCGGGGTCCAGGGTATGTGCCCACCCCCCCCACCCCCCACCCCACCCCCATCCCCCCCACCCCCCCACCCCCCACCCCAACCCCCCCCCCTCCCCCCCCCTCCGTGTACCTGGGTCTCACCCACCTGCACCGCCATCGCCCCAGCCCCGGCACTGGGGAGGCAGAGCGGGCCTGGGGATATAGGCGGGCGGGGGGCGGGGCTCGGAGCTCCACCCCGGGGCCTGCTGAGGTCACTGCGCCATTCCCTGCCACACTTTCCCTCTCAGGCCACCCCTCCTGGTCCTCCATTAAAGTGCTCTGTGCAAGAGAGCGCTAGCATGCTCCAGGGCCTGGGCTCCGTCCCCAGCACTGTGGGTGGGGACAAGAAAACACTAAAGGGGTCAATTGCCCCCTTGTGCCCCACCTCCACAGGGCCTGACCAGCTTCACATCCCGGGGCAGGCTGCTGTTCCCTGTCCTTATGGGAAGGGTGTGGCCAAGACAGCCCCCTCTTTCTTCAGGGTCCCAGACCTGCCCTTCTGACCCAGAGAGGAGGGGACGCGCGCCCCTGAGCCTGCCCTGCCTTCTGACATCCGGGCTTCTGCTGGGGTGCCACAAACTCTCCTCTGCCCACCCCAGCCTCCCACCCATGCCCCCCTGGCTGCCCTGCTCCGGCCAGCTCCGCGGGCCCCACGGGGCAGAGTGGGGATTAGGCGGGTGCTGGTCAGCGCATTCCAGGGCCTTGGCAGGCGGATGGGGAGGCCCTTTCCCACACCCAGCACCCCTCCTCTCAGGCTAAGCCGGGGGCGGGGCTGGCAGGGGCTCTCAGGTAGCCTGAAGGAGAGGAAGCCCCTCTGCAAGGGGCGTGGGGACCTCCCTGCTGGACCCTCCAAGGAGGGGAGCCAGTCACAGGGACCCAGGCCAGACCTGGGGCCTCGGGGTTGTGTGTGCAGGTGAGTGTGAGGCCCAGTGACTGCGCTCCATGTGTGTGTGTGTGTGTGTGTGTGTGTGTGTGACAGAGAGAGAGAGAGCACCCACGAGTGTGCCGGGTGTGAGTGTGTGGTTGTGAGTGGCTGGGACCACCTTGGCTGTTTCCCTGCCCAGGGTAGAGAAGATTGGCACAGATCTGGACCAGCTTCCCCCCACAGGCCTCCTGTCCCTGTGTGTCCCCATCCTCTTGTCCCTGTGTGCCCCTCCCTCCTGTCCCTGTGTGTCCCCATCCTCTTGTCCCTGTGTGCCCCTCCCTCCTGTCCCTGTGTGTCCCCATCCTCTTGTCCCTGTGTGTCCCCTCCCTCCTGTCCCTGTGTGTCCCCATCCTCTTGTCCCTGTGTGTCCCCTCCCTCCTGTCCCTGCGTGTGCCCCTCCCTCCTGTCCCTGTGTGTCCCCATCCTCTTGTCCCTGTGTGTCCCCTCCCTCCTGTCCCTGTGTGTGCCCCTCCCCCCATTCCCAAGTCCCCACACCCCTGTCCATTCTTCACTCCAGGCCCTGACCATGCTGACCCCATGCCCTGTTTGACCTCTCCCCAGGTGCGACTGCCTGGGTATGTGCTGCTGCTGTTGGCTGTGGGTGGGGGACACTAGAGCCAGAAAGGACATGGAGATGGCCCAGACTGTCCCCCTGCCCACAGGTGGTTCAGGTTGTGCAGAAGCTGCGGCCCTTCCCTTATGGAGGTTGGGGACAGGGTGGCATGTGGCCTGCAGGGGGCAGCCCTGGGCAGCTGAGGCTCCGGATGAGCCCGTGGTCCTGCCATGTCCATGTCTCAGACCCCTCATCCCGGCGACCCTGAGAGGAGCACAGAGAGGGCTGCCCCTGGCCACACAGCCCAGCCAGAGGGCGAAGCCCAGTCCTGCCACCCCCTCCCTGTCCAGTCCCTGTGCAGGTGCTGGGGCTGGCTAGTCCTGGCTGCAGTGCCCTGTGAGGACACAGGGCCTGACCCTGAGAACAGAGCCTGGACCCTGGGTACACTGCTGCAGGGCCTAGGGCGGGGCCAAGCATGGAGTGAGGGTCTGAAACAGGCTTCTGACCGGCTGGCCACCTTGAGTCGGTGGCCTCTGGGCCTCGGTCTTCCTAGCTGTATGCTGGGCTCAGCAGTTCTGCTCAGCAACGCTGACCTCTGCTTCCTATTGCCTGTCCCTTGGGTCGGGGAGAGTAGTCTCGGCAGCCACATCCTTGGACACAGGAACTGGTCATTGCCACCTGATCTCTGTCTCTGACTCCTTGTTTGGGGTCAGCAGGGCTCTTGTGTAGGGGACTTGGGTCTTGGGCGCCAGCTGCTAGAGCTCTAGCTCAGAATCAGGGGCTTGGATCCCAGACCTGCTGCTACCTGGGACAGAGAGGCCAGAGACCTGTTCCCAGAGGGCCCGTCCCTCTCTGCACCTCAACTTCCCGAGCTGGGGCGTGGGGTTGAGTTACAGGAAGCCCCAGGGTCCTCAAGGCCAGCAGGGGTGAGCCTGGCCTGCTCATGCCACCTGAGGTCTCCAAGAGCTGGGTGTCCCCAGCCACTTCGGGCAGCTGTGGGCCTTCACCTGGGCCTCCGCCCCAGCGTGGCAGGTGGACCTGTGACCTTGGCCAGGCTGGCTATGCACGGAAACTCTGTGGGGTCAGAGCCAAGAGCTGCCAAAACTCCAGGCAGCCAGAATGGGACTGGGGGACAGAGACAAGAAGGTCCCGTGGGGTGGGCTCAGTCCTGCGGAAACTCCCCATCCTCAGTCCCAGTGCTGCGGAGTCCAAATCGGACCCTGGACGCAGTGCCCCAGGCTGGCCTCAGGGTGACACGGTAGGCGGTGCCCTCCCTGCCTTGCTGGCCAGCAGGTTGGGTGCTGGCTGCAGGATGCCATGGCGTTGGGCCTGGGAGCAAACAGACCCGCATCCGGTGCCATCACTGCCCCGTCCCCCTCCCCCCTCCCCCGCACCTACCCGGATGTTCGTTTTGCCTGGAGCTGTTGACTCTCAAGGCTGCCAACCAGGTAGCCGTCTCCACCCAGCTCAGCTGAGATCTGCTCCTGTGTGGGGCTGGGCTCTGCAGCCCCTTCCCAGCCCTGGGGGGCCCAGCACGGGGCAAGCACTCCGCCATCACATGAAATTCTGCCCAGAGCACAGTGGCAATTAGCATCTATCAAGTGCCAGGCACCTGGCTAAGCTCTTTATGCATTATCACATCTGCTGCACCTAAGAGCCGGTGAGGGTGGCACTGAAATCCGTTTCAGAGAAGGGCACGAGAGCACAGAGAGGCTAACTGCTTGCCCAAGGTCCCGCAGTTAAGCAGTAGAAAAGCCAGGACTTTTGCACGCCTGTAATCCCAGCGGCTCAGGAGGCTGAGGCAGGAGGATTGTGAGTTCAAAGCCAGCCTCAGCAATGCCGAGACGCCAAGCAACTCAGTGAGGCCCTGTCTCTAATTAAAATACAAAATAGAGCTGGGGGTGTGGCTCCGTGGTTGAGTGCCCTGAGTCAATCCCCAGTATCCCCCAGTCCTCCCCCAAACAAGCCAGGACTTGAGGCCAGCAGTGGGCCTAGAGTTCCTGCCATGAACACCATGCTGGGCAGTCCTGGAAGCACACCCCTGCCAGGCTGGGAGGGGTCACTGGGCTGGCTGGAAGAAGACGAGGGTCTTGAAGAAAGAGTAGGAGTTGGAGGGGGTGGGGAGGGGGCCCCCGCAGGGGGACTGCAGAGTGCGAGCAGAGGGGCCAGGGCTGGGGACAGGCGGCCATGCTAGGCCTCTGATCAACCTCAGCATCCTCAGAGGTGACTGCCTCACCTCTCCCAGGGACAGTTTGAAAAGGATGGCCTCATCTTTCCGGGAGCCCAGCAGAGCTTCTGTGGGATTTCTGGGGTCAGGCATCGTTGTACCCATTTAAAGGGTGAGAAACCGAGGCTCAGGGGAAGGAATCCCCTGGCCCAGCCCCACGGCGAGGAGCGGCAGGGCCGCACAGGAACGCAGCTCTGCACTCCTGGCCCGCGGCTCGGGCAGCCCTGTCGCCTGTCCCCTGCACTGAGTGTCCAGCTGGCCCCTCAGTGGCAATGTCAGGGGCCGGGCCTGGCTCTCAGCCTCCTCAGTCTGTCCTCGGAGGCCGCCTGAGGTTCCAGCCCTTCCCAGGACCCCTCCCTGCCCCCCTTCTCCATCTGGAACTGCTGTCCCGAGCTGTGAGGGGGCGCTGGGCAAGTGCAGCCCCAGGCAGGCCGCTGCAGCCAGCTCCGCCCTGGCCTGGCGCGGGGTGGCCTTGGCACACGGCAGCTGCCTTAGGTCACAAGGGAACAATAACCAGGCATGCAGAGGGAGAGCACCTACCACCCCACACAGAAGGGAAAGCAGAGGCCCACTGGGGCTGGGCGTGATGCCCGACAGGTGGGCACTGGCGCTCTGGCCTCTGCTTCTCTCGGAGGCCCCGTGTAGGACCTTGGCCTCAAGAACTCACTAAAGAAGCCGGGCGCGGTGGCGCACGCCTGTAATCCCAGCACTTGGGAGGCTGAGGCAGGAGGATCGCAAGTTCAAAGCCAGCCTCAGCAATGGCGAGGCACTTAGCAACTCAGTGAGACCCTGTCTCTAATAAAAATACAATAAAGGACTGGGGATGTGGCCCAGTGGTCGAGTGCCCCTGAGTTCAATCCCCGGTACCAAAACAAAAAAAAAAAAAAAAAAAAAACAAAACAAAAAAAAAAACCAAAACAACAACAACAAAAAAAACAGAACTCACTAAAGATGGGGAGAGTGGTTTCCAGGCTGAGGTAGACCCCGGGCTCCCAGGAGGGGACAGAGGGTCTTTACCCCTGATGCTTCTTCACCCAACCCTTCCAAATCTGTCCCTAGCTGCCACCTGCCCCAGCAACACTTCAACCGACCTCTCCTGAGGCACAGGCTCTCCAAGTTCAATCCCAAAGGACCTTCTGGGGCCTCCCCCTCCTCCGAGCCTTACTTCCCCACTCAGGGCAGAGGATATTTTCAATCTAAGCCATTAACCGAGGTCCTTCTACGTGACAAGCCGTGTTGTGGTGAGCCAGTCAGACAGACAGACGGGCACAGTCCTTTCCCTAGGAGCCTGGGTGTCTGGGGGAGGCAGGCAGGCGTCAAATGTCAGCATCCAGCACTGCATGGTTTAATTGCTCCTGTGGTAGAGCCAAGAAGGAGAAGCACGGGGAGTGACAGCTGTGCGCACTGGGGGAGCTGGCCTTGGTGGGGACAGTCAGGGAGACTTCCCAGAGAAGGTGGGTCTGCGCGGACCCTAGGAAAGAGCAGGGCTGGCCTCATGAGGGGGAACAAAGGGAACAGCATGTGCAAAGGCCCTGGGGAGGGCAGAGTGGATGGGCAGTCCCCATCCCTTCCCAGCCTTCCCTGTCAGGCACCCCGATGTTGTTCCTGGACAAGCTGCCCACCCAGGCCCAGCCATTGTCCGTGTCTGCTGCCTCCACCCTTGAGTCTTTCACTGCCCAGAGTGAACTACTTGCTCCCGGGGCACTGTGTGGGCTGATAAGGTCTTACTGGAACTGGGCACCGTGGCACAGCCTGTAACCCCAGTGACTCGGGAGGCTGAGGCAGGAGGATGGCAAGTTTGAGGCCAGCCTCAGCAACTTAGTGAGACCCTGTCTCAAAGTTAAATCAATCAATAGAAAGGGCTGGGGATGAGGCTCCATGGTGACGCCCCTGCCCAGCACGTGGGAAGCCCGGGGTTCAGCACCAAGGTCTCACTGGAGTCCATGTGATGTGGGCACAGCCAGTTCTGCCACTGCCCCACCCCCAATGGTGGGTGCGCCTGGCTTCCTTCTGGGGGTCCCTCCCTTGGGCTGCCCCTCTTGCCCACATCTTTCCCTCTGCAAATCAAAAGCCCGTCTGCCCGACGGTGAGAGGCCTGGAGGGAGTCCTTGCTCCTCCCTGGGCCTCAGCTTCTCCATCTTAGGGGGCAAGTGGGACAGGGATCACTGCCCCATGCTCTGCCCAGGCTGGCAAGGCTGACCTGGGTCCAAGTGGAGGACATGGGGTGGTCAGGATGTGGGGATGTCACACTCTACAGGAGAGAGGACAGTGCTTCTCTCTCCCTGCCTGGTCTGGAGCCCTGGACTCCAGCCAATGGCGGGCTCCTGCCCAGACGGGCTCCAGAAGCTGCCCAGCACCAGTCCTCAGCACAAAGTCCTCCCAAGCACCATGGAGAGTGATGCCATTACCCAATTTTTTTTTTTTTTTTTTTTTTTTTTTTTTTTTTTTGGTACTGGGGATTGAACTCAGGGGCACTCGACCACTGGGCCACATCCCCAGCTCTATTTTGTATTTTATTTAGAGACAGGGTCTCACTGAGTTGCTAAGTCCCTCGCCATTGCTGAGGCTGGCTTTGAACTCATGATCCTCCTGCCTCAGCCTTCGAAGTGCTGGGATTACAGACATGCGCCACCGCGCCCGCCCGGCCCACCCGATTTTGTTTTACCTCCTGTCCTATAGATTTGCAGCTGAGGCCCAACAGCAAGCTAAGGGCCCAGGTCACACAGTGCATTTTTAACTGCTACTCTGCAGAGGGAGGGTTGGGATTTGGGGGGCATGCCTCCCTTAGCTTGCCCCCTTGTTTTTGTAGTTCCCAAGGCCACATTCCTTGGACCAGCATTCGTCAATGATCTGTTAACTTTACAGTCCTCCAAGGGAGTCCACACCTGTTCACACCCCTGCTGGGCAAGGGCTTTGGTGCCCATTTTATTGATGGAGAAACTGGGGCCACAGTGTGTTTCCCTAGTGGGCTGTTGCTGTGAACAGCCTCAAGAGGTCAATAGCATGGTAGCACACGCCTGTAATCCCAGGGGAGGCTGAGGCAGGAGGATCGTGAGTTCAAAGCCAGCCTCAGCAACTATGAGGCGCTAAGCAGCTCAGTGAGACCCTGTCTCTAAATAAAATACAAAATAGGGCTGGGGATGTGGCCCAGTGGTCGAGTGCGAGTGCCCCTGAGTTAGATCCCCAGTACCTAAAAAAAAAAAAGAGAGAGAGAGAGAGAGAGAGAGAAGAAGGGAGGGAAGAAATTTTTTTAAAAAGTCAATAGGGAGAGCCAGGTCAAGAGGGGGCTGTAGACCCTAAAGCCCTTGTTAGCGGCTGGGGTGCAGCCTGGGAAGAGGGCTGGCAGTGGTCCTGAGTGAAGGGAAGGGGGCTCGTGGGCAGGCAGGGCCCAGGACTCATGGGGTTGGGGCTGACTAGGCTGTAGAGCCCCAGCACTGAGTGAGCCCAAGAGGCCACTATCTTTCCTCTCCACATTTTTTTATTGGTGCATTGTAGCTGGACATGATCCTGGGATTCGCTGTTACCTATTCGTCTATGCACACAATGTGACAATATGATTCAGCTAGTGTCATTCCCCAGAATTCCCCCTTTTCCTCCCCTCCTCGCTGCTCCCCCTGGTCTCTACTCATCTCCCTTAGGTTTTTATGAGACCCATCCCCACCTTTCTTTTTTCTTTCTACCTTCTAAATACAAGAGAAAACATATAGATGACCCTTGACCTTCTGAATTTGCCTTATTTAGCTTAACAGAATGTTCTCAAGTTGTATTCCTTTTCCTGCAAATGATATAATTCCATTTTTCTTTATGGCTGAATAAAACTTCATTGTGTGTGTGTGTGTGTGTGTGTGTGTGTGTGTGTTGTGTGTGAGTGATATTTTCTTTATCCATTATCCATTCATCTGTTGATGGTCACATACGCTGGGCTGGTTCTATATAGTTCAAGTGCTTCCATGGTTTTTTTTTTTTTTTTTTTTTTTTTTTTTTTTGGCACCGGGGATTAAACTCAGGAGCACTCCACCACTGGGCCACATCCCCAGCCCTTTTTTGTATTTTTATTAGAGACAGGGTCTCACTGAGTTGCTAAGTCCCTCGCCATTGCTGAGGCTGGCTTTGAACTTGCCATCCTCCTGCCTCAGCCTCCCAAGTGCTGGGATTACAGGCATGCGCCTCCGCGCCCAGCAAGTGCTTCCATCTTTGAGGAAGCTCAACTGCCCAGACAGGCCAAGCAGAGGGCTGTCCAGACAGTGGGCTTCAGGCCAGCACAATGGCCAGTGATAGCCTCTGTGACAGGGAGGGGCTGGAGCCAGCTGGGTGGGGTGGGGCGGGGCAGGGCAGAGCAGCCTGCTGCTATCTGGCCTAGAGAGGTCTGTGATGACTTCTCCGGGTGGGCAGGGGCTCCAGGGACGCAGGCTGCAGCAGGGTTATAAACAGACCTGCAGGGTTTGAGGAAGGAAGAGCTGAGAATTCCATCAGATGAGAAAGTGGCTGGGGACCCTCACCTGGCCTGAAGGTGCAGGTGCCAGAGCCCTGAAGATGCCAGGGAGGCCAGGAGGGAACCCAGGTCACAGCCGCGGGTTCAAATCCCTGCTCTCCCCAACCTTCCCACCTGAACCTTGGTGTGCTGCTGTGACCCCCAGGGGTGGGACGAGGGCGAGGGGAGGGGAGCAGACCACGTGGCCTACCGTCCTGCACCCACTGTGTGCTGGGAATCAGTGGTGAGCAAGACAGGCAGCCCCCTGCGCTCGCGTGCCTTGTACGGCAGAGGGGACAGGAATGAGAAAGAGCTCACAGATAATTAGAATGTCACAGGTGATAGGTTGGGGGGGGGCGTAAAGTACAGCAATGGCACGGAGCCGCGGAGCCCCGTCTGGTCGCCGCTCACCAGCTACACGCAGCCATTAAGCGCTTGGAACGTCTGAACCGAGATGTGAGCTTAAAACCGCTCGCTGGATTTCGAAGACTCTGCCCCAAAATGTAAATTTTTCTCATTAGTAATTGAGCGCATGTTAACATGATAATAGTTTTGGCACATTGGGTCAAATAAAATACATAATTAAAATGTATGCCCCTGGCTTTGACAATGTTTTTAAATGTAGTTAGTAGAAAAAATTTAAAATTCCATCTGAGGCTTGAGTTCTGTTTCTCTCTCTCTCCCTCCCTCTCTCTCTCTCTCTCTCTCTCTCTCTCTCTCTCTCTCAGAGGTACTAGGAGCGGAACACAGGGCCTGGAGTCTGCTAGGCAAGCCCTCTACCAGCAAGCTCCTGCCCTCCAATCCTACTCCTGTGGACTCACAGGACGGGGTTGACGGGGAGCCATTTCAGCCGCAGCAGGACGGGGCGCATGGGGGTGGCAGAGGCAGGGAGGTCACAGAGGCGGGGCTGGGCATGAGAGATTCTGGAGCCCTCCTGTGCCCACCCCCCAGGGTACAGACACTTGCTCCCAGGCTGGGGGCGGTGTCAGGGAGTGAGCTGGCCTGGCTCCGCCACTTCCCCAGGACCGTGCGTCCCCACACTGGGCTCCAGCAGCCACAGGCCGCCTGCCTGCCCATTCTGGCTGACCCTGCGGGCTCTGAACGTCCACTCCAGCCAAGATGGTTGGGAAAGACCCACGGGAAGCCTCCAGCTCCCAAAATAACTTCACACCAGTTCCAGGACATCTGTGGAGGGGGGAGGAGCTGACACCCAGAGCCACGAGCCCCACGGAGCCCCAGAAGGGTGGGACTGGGGATGGGGACTCAGGGCAGGAGCAGGGGTGGAGGAGGGGGACGTGGGGAGGAGGGAAATGAGAACAGGTAGCAACACCTGGGGAAGCAGCGTCAGGAAAAGGGGCAGAGACAGAAGAGAAGGAGGAGGGGGAAAGGGAGAGACCCCAAAGAGTGCACCCCCCAGGCTGGGCAGCCCCCAGCCCCTATTTTCCCAGAGGAAAAAACCAAGGCCCAGAGAGGCTGGAGAACTTGTCTGAGGAGCACCAGCACATGGGCGGTGGCAGTGATGCCGTGGCCGGGCTGGGCACCCCCCCCCCCCCCCCCGTGCCCTTCACACTTGGCCACCACTCACCCAGCTGACGGGCTCTGACAGAATGTCTTGGGTTCCCCGGGGGGTTGGGAGGTGTCCTCTAAGCAGTGTGGCCGGCACTGGGTGGAGTGTGTGGATTTTTCCCAGTTTAAGATAGCTAGGGGTTGGGGGAGCTGTGACCAGCTGGCCACTATGGGATGGGGGGAGCGGGGGGAACCTGAGGCACAGAAGAGGCATAGAAGAAGGAGGCGGCTGTCCTGCTGGCAGGGCCAAGAGGAACCTGGGAATCCAGGAAGCAGGAACAGAGGGGTGGTCTTTTTTTTTGGTACCGGGGATTGAACTCAGGGGCACTCGACCACTGGGCCACATCCCAGCCCTTTTTTGTATTTTATTAGAGACAGGGTCTCACTGAGTTGCTAAGTGCCTCGCCATTCCTGAGGCTGACTTTGAACTCGCGTTCCTCCTGCCTCAGCCTCCCAAGTGCTGGGATTACAGGCGTGCGCCATCACACCCAGTTTAAGAGGGGTGGTCTTTCGAGATAGGAGTTCTTCCTATAAGACCTCTTCCCAGGGCCACGTGATCCAGTTGTTCATTCAGTCATTCACAAAACATTTATTAAACACTCATTGTGCACTGGGAGCTGGGGGGTGCATGGACAAGAAAAATCGAGGTTAAAGATGGAGGAGACCCAAGCCAGGCGTGGTGGCGCACGCCTGTAATCCCAGCACTTGGGAGGCTGAGGCAGGAGGATCCCAAGTTCAAGGCCAGCCTCAGCAATGGCAAGGCACTTAACAATTCAGTGAGACCCTGTCCCTAATAAAACACAAAAATGGGCTGGGAATGTGGCCCAGTGGTTGAGTGCCCCTGAGTTCAATCCCTGGTACAAAAAAAAAAGATGGAGACCCAGAGGCCATGGGGTTGACCTGAGTCCACTGGGCTGTGGAGGGGGTTTTCTGGACAGGTGGGGACTGATGGGGAGAGGGGGTCAAGGGCTGTGGGCTGGTCAGTGTCAAGACTAGATCTGCAGGGTCTCGTGCCCCTGACCACGATTCTTAGAGAGGAGAGGCCCTTCTTTCTGAATCAAGAGTGTCCATGAAATGACTGCGGCCATTGCTCCCCACACAAGGCTCCGCTGGTTCTGTGACAGTGTGGATGTTGCAGCGTGTTTCTCAGGAGGGAGAAAGAGAAACCACTCATGTGTAGAGCTCGAGTACTGGATGGAGGGCCTTCCATGGGGCAAGGGGGCCCCAGAGAGGGCCAAGTTCAAGATGAAAGTGAATGGCCGGGTGCGGTGGCCCACGCCTGAAATCCCAGCACTTGGGAGGCTGAGGCAGGAGGATTGCAAGTTCAAAGCCAGCCTCAGCAATGGCGAGGCACTTAGCAACTCAGTGAGACCCTGTCTCTAAATAAAATACAAAAAAGGGCTGGGGATGTGGCCCAGTGGTCGAGTGCCCGTGAGTTCAATCCCCGGTACCACAAAAAAAAAAAAAAAAAGGGCTGGGATGTGGCCCAGTGGTCGAGTGCCCGTGAGTTAAATCCCTGGTACAAACAAAACAAAACAAAACAAAACAGCACCATGTAAAACATAGATGCATTCCATTGTGTACAACTAAAGTAAATAAATAAAAATATTTAAAAAAAAAAAAAAAAAAAAACAGAGAAAGGGCTGGGATGTGGCTCAGTTGTTAAGAGTCCCTGGGTTTAATCCCCATACCAAAAAAAATTTAAAAAGTGAACAGGAGGTGTCCCAGGGAGCCTCTGAACAGGCTGCCAGGCACCGGCACCCACGGTGCTGGTGAACAGCTATCCCAGAGGAGTCGGGTGGACTGGACACTGAGCTCAGAACAGAACCGAGGGGCACGTCTAGGGGCAGGAGCGCGCCCGATGGAGAGTGGGAGGGTGGTAGCATGTGAGCCCGCAGGGCCGGGCAGAAGCTTTCCAGGGTGCTGTCTGTCTCCCAAGGGAAGTGGTGCAAGAGGTCGGGGCACAGCCCCTAGCAGGCCAGGGCTTGACAATGGCAAGAGGCCTGTGAGGAAGCCAAGACCCCTGCTTCCCTGGCCTCCTCCTTCTTCCCGTCCCCTGGCCTCCTCCTGCCCACTGCTACCCAGGACCCTGAGCTCTTGGGGCGGGGGTGGGTGGGTCGCAGGAGTCCCAGAGAGAGCTCCAGGCCCGAGTCCAGTGTGCCTGCTCACCCTGACCACCAGGCCACCCCTACCCCCACCCGCTGTCCCTGCTCCAAAGGCTGCTCCAACTTCCCTGGGCTGGGACGGGACACGAGATTCTTTCAAAAACATTTCCTTTGCAAAATAATCCTTCGAAATATGTTTTTGGAAACAGACTCCTGATCTGAACAGGAAGACGTTAATTATGGTCCCTCCCCAGGGGGGCGCGGGGGAGGAAGCATGGTGGTCAGAAGCAGGAGCAAGGGCCAGGTCGGCTGCTCCGGGCGGACCCACGCCCAGCCTGGCCTCCCTGCCCCACCGCCCCTGCAGCCTGGCCCCTGCCATGCTGGGCCTTCAGCCCACAATAGGATGCAGAGACCAGGGAGGGGCAGCGACGGTGGCCAAGGTCACAGGTCAGAGGTAGAGCAGGGTGAAGCCCCCTGGGCGGCCCTCAGTGCCACACTGTGAGTGTGGTGAGGCATGCTCGTGTGTGTGCCCGCGTGGGCATGAGTGAAGGTGACAGGCACACTGTGCAGCGGGGAAGCCATGGGGTCTGCAGGACCTGCTCACCTCCGAGTGAGTGTCCAGGCCCGACTTCCTCACTCAGCCAAGGCACCCCCAGGTTCAGGGGAGCTGGCCAGACTTGGACCCCAAGGAAGAAGGAGATGGGGCCTGAGGAACCCCTTTATGTTCCTGCTCTTAGATCCCAACCACCTCCAAACAAGAGCCGCCTGGGTTCTCCTTAGGCCTGGGTGACTGTTTTCTGGAGGCTTCCATTGTGAAGTCCATCTAGTGAGCTCTGATGCTCATGCTCTGGGCTCTGTAGTCTGACTGGTATTAGAGATTGGAAGTATGAGGTTTCTAAACCCTGACCTTTTTCTTAACCACCCAGATAGGGATTCTACCACCCAGCCTATGGCACCAGAGTTCATCCAAATGTACCTACAAGGAATAAGCCTAGGGACCGTCCATCTATCTGTCCATCTTTCTGACCATCCATCCATTCATTCACCCACCCATCCACTTGTCCATCCATTCATCCACCCATCTATCCATCTGCACATCTATCCATCCATCTATCCATCCATTCATCCACCCATCCATCTACCCACTCATCCATCCATCCACACATCTATCCATCTACCCACCCTCCATCGGTCTCTCTACCCTTTTATCCATTATCAATCTCTCTGCCCTTTTCTCCATTCACCCCTCTGTCCACCTGTCCATTCCTTTCTATCTTTCCATGCCTCCCTGTCCATCTGTCATCCATATGGGACAGGATTCTGACCACGGAGAGTCAGAGAAAATCATGGGGGCTGTGGTGAGAAGACAGGGTTGGATGAGCCCGAGCCCCACCCAGACCTTCTTCCTCTTCCCTGCAGCTCCTTCCCGGAACCATCAATTATTGCCAATCCCCAGCAGATGAACGGCTTCCTCTGTAGTCCTAGTCCCCGCTTGGCCCAGAGAGGAGGCTTTGAAGGATGGAGGCCTTTGCAGTCACTGCCTGTCCCTGGCACAGGCCCCCGGACCCTGTGGATGCTTTCTGAGAAGGCCATCCCTGCCTGTTTCAGGACAGTGAGGGGCAGCAGGGTGCCAGAGGCATCATGAGCAGGCCTCTCTGGCCCATGTGCTCCCTGTCACCTTCTGAGCTCAGCAGAGGCGCGAGCCCTAAGTTCCTGAGGAGGCTGTGGGAAAGGCCCCTTGTGAACCCCTTGCAGGCCACAGGGCATCTTGTGGGGGAGTGTTTGTCACCCTGAGCCTCCGGAGAGGACCCTGGGCTCAGCCAAGGATGATTCAATGGGGAAAAAATGCCCCAGAAGGAGCTTTGCACTTGGACTGCCAAGTCACCCTGAGCTGTGGGCCTCAACCCCATTATCTGCCTACTGGGGTGAGCAAAGAGGTCTCTGGGCCCTCTGACCCCCAGGTGGCTCCCACTCAGACGGACAGACCCTGTCCGACTCAGACTCCTTCTCTCTGTCTCCCACTCTGTCCTTTCCTGTGTCTGACCCTCAGGGTCTCTGTCCCTTGCTCTTTCTGTCTGCCTCAGCAGTCTGTCTGTCTCTGCCCCTCCCCTTCCTCTGCTCATCTATCACCCCCTCCCTGCAGGATGTCCAGTGCCTTGTCTGGGCCTCTCTGCAAATGCCCTGCCCTGTTCTGGGATAGCCAGGCCTCTTCCCTGTGCCCAACCTCAGGCACACTCAGGCCTCCTGGTGGCCCCTTAGAGTGATGGGTCCCTGCAGCCACCTCAGTGCCCCCCTCCCTACCTGCCTAGAGAGCTGGGGTGTGGCCACTTGGGGTTCTGGAACAAGACACAGGTGTGCTCAGGGCCTGTGACCCAGCACCACCTGGGGCCTGCGGCCAGCTCTCAGGAGGAAGTGCTTGCTGGGTGGGTAGAGGGTGGACACCGAGCCATCAGATGGATGGGGGTTGCATCGTGGGGGGGTGCTGAGGCAAGATGGGCAGCCATCATTTGTGCCCAAAGCCTGCCCTGCCCCCACTGGCTTCCTCAGTGCCCGCCCCCAGTCCCTTACGTGACCTCCAACCGCACAGGCCCTTGAGGCCGTGAGGCTCCTGGCACAGGCCTGCGGAGGCGGCAGGAAGTGGTGTGCTCACCTGCAGGCCAGGGCCTGAGGAAGAGGTGGAGGCAGGAAGGGAGGCTGGCACCCACGGTCAACCAGGACGGGGCTGGACAGCAGCTCGAGACTCTGGGCCACCCAGCCCCGTTGTCCAGACACTCGTCCTCCCAGGCCCCCCAGGCCCTCTGTCTGGGCCAAGCCAGGGCTGCAGAATCCCAGGTGTCCTGCTCCAGGTCAGGCTGTGGGAGACACAGGCTGTGACCTGGCCTGACTCTGAGCCTGCCTATCTGTGTGACCTGGGCCACAGGGTCCTCATCTGCTGTGCAGGTAGCAGCCGCCCTCCCTCTGAGGCCCTGACGCTCTCTCCCCCGCTGGGCTGACGGTTCCAACCTCACTGTGGCCCCTTCATTGTCCCTTCTGTCCTGACTTTAATTCAGATCAGAACTGAGCCCGCCCACGGCTCCTGGGACCCTAGCAGGACCGCACCTCAGGAGGCCAGAGGAGCCGTTTAACATGTCGGAGGGCCCCAGGGTCCCTGCTGCAGTGCCCAAGCTACTCCCAAGGGAGCCAGGTGGCCCTTCTGATCCCACCCTCCCCCAGGCTAGGGAGGCCACGGGCCTTCAAACCAGGTGTTTGTCACCCTGAGGCTTCGGAGAGGGCCCCTGGACTCAAACCAGGTGCTGCTGGGTGACCTCTGAGCATTTGGGGTATTATCCAAGTGGGGAAAAGGGGACTAGAAAGGGGCTGGTGGGTGGAGACAGGAGCCTGGAGGAGGCCAGGGCTGCCTCCTCTGCCCCAGGCTGCTCCTCCCTCAGCACCCCCCATCCTGCACCTTGGCTCAGGCCTCACCTGGTAAATATTTGGTGTCTATTGTGAATGCTTGCAGCTGTGGGGCAAGACACGTTGGGAGGGAACACTGGGCGGGGGCACCCCTTCTCGCACCAAGCGCTGTCCTGCTTGGCCCACTGACCCTTAACCTCAGGCTGCCTGGACCTCAGTCTTTCCACCTAGGAAGTGGGTTGAGCCGGGAGCAGTGGCGCACGCCTGTAATCCCAGCACTTGGGAGGCTGAGGCAGGAGGATCGCAAGTTCAAAGCCAGCCTCAGCAATGGCGAGGCACTTAGCAACTCACTGAGACCCTGTCTCTAATAAAATACAAAAAAGGGCTGGGGATGTGGCCCAGTGGTCGAGTGCCCCTGAGTTCAATCCCCCGTACCAAAAAAAAAAAAAAAAAAAAAAAAAGGAGGTGGGTTGAGCTGATTCCAAGAGCAGGCTCCAATGCTTGCTAGTTTATGTGCCGATGCCCCTACCCCAATTCCAATTTCCTTTGGGGCAGGAATGGAAATGAGGCCCAAAGGGTCATACCAGCCACCCTGGGGACTCAGGGCCATTAGGATTGGGGCACAGGCCAATCCCCTGGCCACTCAGGCTCTGGAGGGGTGGGGGCTGCGTCCGGTTTGTCTGCCCATTGTTCCTGCAGCCACCAGGGCCCTCGACCACCCCACCCCCACTGCAGAGGAGGCTGCCAGGGCGGGGCAGGGGCGGGGCCGGTGGGAGCGCAGCGGCCTGTTAACAAGCTCCTTCCCAGCTCCCGCCCGAGCTCCCCAGGCCCTTCCCAGGCGGAAAATTCAATTAGTCTCGAGCAACTGCTTTGCTGAAGATCCAGAGAAAAGAGGGCAGAGAAAGGACCCGCCTGGCGGCTGTTGTGTGGGGGAGGGAGGGGCCGAGGCCGCTGCAGATGGAAGCGGTCTGCTTTCCTGCCGGCCCCCCTGTCTCTGTGCGTCCTGAACGTGGCTCTTCCTAGGGGACTGTGTGGACCTGGCGCCCAGAAACCGGGTCCTCAGAGAGTTCCACGGGCCCCTTCGCGGCAGCAGCCAACCCTCCCTGAGTCAACCCCCGCTCTGGTGCTCATGGGGAGGCGTGGTACCTGGCCAGAGCCCCACAGATAGCATCAGTCTGCTGACAGGGTGCACGTGGCCCTCCACTCCCCAGACTGGGCACCCCTGCACTGGTTTGTGCGCTGGCCTCTTGTCTAGTCCTCAAACACTCTGTTCTTTTGGCCCCGGGGCCTTTGCACAGGCCACCCCTCCCCATGCCTGGCAAGCTTCCCTTTCAAGAACCTTGCCCCAACTAAATCAGGCCTTCTTTCCACTCTCCTGTCACCCCTGGGCATCCCAGCAAGTGGACAGAAGGCTCCCCGCGGGGGAGGTGTCCTGTGTGAGTCACCCTCTGGTACCTGCCTTTTCCTTTGGGACTCACTTGCCCTCTTCTCTGGCCCATGATCTCCCATCACCACCCAGGTACCCCCACATTCTGCTGTGCTTACTCATCAGTTTGTCTCCCCATAGAGGCCCTCCCCACCTCGCAGGGGAAAGGACAGGGCAGGGCTGCCCTCCTGGCCGGGTCCTCTGTCCTGGAATCCCTGCACCACAGCCCAGCAGGGTCCCCTCACCCCCGTTGTGGGGCTTGGGGGCCACCATGCATACAGAATTCTCAACTCGGTGGCACCCAACTGTAATCCAGTGACATAGGAGGCTGAAGCAGGAGGATCGCAAGTTTGAGGCCAGATTCAGCAACTTAGGGAAACCCTGTCTCAAAAAATAAAAAGGGCTGGGATGTGGCTCAGTGGTAGAGCACTCCGGGGTTCAACGCCCAGTTCCAAAAGAAGGAGAAGAAGCAGCAGCTTCCGTAAGTGCGAAAGGGTGGAGGGGTCACCCATGGGGAAGCCGAGGGGATGACCTGCATGCAGACCCCCTGGAGGCCAGGTGCAGGGGTGGGGCACCTGAGAGTTATTTGTTGGGGTCCGTGTCAGGGGAAGGGGCTGCTGCCCCCGTGATCCTCAGTAAAGGTTCTGGAGGACAGGGCCCAGGGCCTGCTGGGGACTGTGGGGTGGGGGCGGAAGGGCCAGATGTGAGGGCGGCTGTGTGCTGGGGAATGCAGCCGCCCCTCCCCACGCTGGGAGAGACAGAGGCAGATGGCAGGGGCTGATCTTGCAGGGGGAGGTGGCCAGAGGCTCTGATGGCCCCCGCAGCCCCTCCTGGGGGACTGTCAGCCTTCTCAAGTTCCTGGTCCAGCCTCTGCCAGCTGTGTGCATCTGGGGCCTCACTGAGGAAACCCAGCACCAGCAGGGGACAGGAACCTGAGGCCTCTGCTCCCTGATGGCCCGCCCATGGGCTTCCCAGACAGGTCCACAGGGCCATTTGTGACCTGAGGTGACACTGCTCCCAGAGATTGCCTCTGAAAAGTGACAAGCGAGAGCCCTGAGCCTGGGACGTGGCAGGTGACATCACCTCTGAAAGGCTGGAGGCCCGGTGTGGGCATGGCTCCTGACCCACGCGGTGCCAGTGTCTCCGAGGCCCCTCAGCGTCCAGGCTGCAGCTCCTGCGTGTGCCCGCGCCTGCGCAGCAGCCTGAGGAAGAACAGCTCCTGGGCCGGGAGAGTGAGGCCAGACTGGGACATGGGACCCGGAGGCAAGGGCAGGAGCAAGGAGCTACTAGGTCTTGAGTCTGCTCCCCAGGAGGGCTAGGGGACTTCTCCTGAGGCACAGCGGGGCCCACCTGGAGGCCGAACTGCAGAGCTGGCCTCTGCCCAGCCCATCTCTCAGGCCTCAAGTGCTCCCCACTGTTCAGATGGGGAGACTGAGGCCCTGCCCAGAGCTGCCCCTGCCTCAGTGACCAGAGCCAGGAGGGTGGGGCCCTGCAGGGAGGGGGCTGCCAGATGGCTGTGATCCCGTGTCAACAGGGGCTTAGACACCTGCTCGCTCCTTCCTCAACACCCAGGGGCCTGCCTGGCATTCCCGCAGCTCTGCTGGCCAGGGGCTTTCCCCAGGAACCAGGGGCTGGGCGTCCTGCATGGGGGTGGGGGCGCCACCTTCCCCACGGGTGGGAGCTCACTCTGATCTCACAGAGGGCCCTCACGGCCAGGCCTGTCACCTCCCCACCCCTGACCAGCCCTGGCCCTGGCCTTTTCTGCACACACTGGGGCTACATCACAGCAAATGGAGCAGCAGGTGTGAGCCAGTGGGGCTGAGGGGAGCCAGAAAGGTGGCAGGGAGGTGGCAGGGGCCCAGGGCCAAGCTCTGGGATGGGGGCAAGGCAGCTGGGTGGACGCTGGGGAGACAGAGAGCACAGCCCTGTGCAAAGAGCTAGGCGGTGGTCAGCTTGCCAGCCGGCACGGTGCTGAGCAGAGAGGCCAGCCTGGACAGACAGCCACCCTGTGTTCTGGAGCCAGGGGCTTGGACGGCCCGGGGCTGGGAGTTTGTAAGCTGGAGATGGAACTGGGGGAGAGGGGTCACTGTAGCAGCGGAGGTCAGGGCAGCCTCACCTCTCCGTCCACGCTCTCTCCCCGCCCCACGCTGAAGCACTTAGGCCTGACTTGGGCCAGCATGGCCTTTGGCCAGAGCAAGTCCGTCTGTAAGTCTGTCCCCAACCCCCAGGGTCCACCCTAACGGCCCTTACCCGGGGTCCCACCAGTTCACTGTTGAGTGGCTGCCAAGCAGAGCAACTCCCAGCCCTCTCAAGTCTGGTTTCCCTCCCGAACCGCCCAGTGGGCTTCGGGGACACACAGGGCAGGGAGGGGGTGGCCACTGCAGGGGAATGCAGGGAGGAAGGTGGGGCTCTTCTCGCCCTGGCCCTGCACCTGCCCCCAGTCCACCCCGCCCACCCAGCAGGCCCCCTCCTCCCCATGAGTGCAGAGGGCCCTCTCAAGCTGACAAATCCAGGTCTAGATTTCCATGTCAATGGGCTGGCCAGGCCGCCTGGCAAGCTGGTTAACAAGCCCCCGGCGTGGGGAGGCGGGCAGGGTGTTAACACACAGGCCCCTTCTCCCTAACTTGGCTCGGGGTTGCCATGGTGTCTGCAAGGCCTTCAGGCCCCAGTTAATCCTTTCTCGGGGCCTTTCATCCTCGTCCCACCCCCAGGCTGGTCCTGGTGACTGGGCCATGCCCAACAAGGATGGTTTCTCTGCTGGGGTCAGGAGAGGCCATAAATCCACCCCTCAGGGCCCCCAGGCCCTAGGCCCAGCTCTTTGTCCCGGGCATTGTCTCCAGGTCCCCACCCCTCCCCCTCTGGGGACTCTGGTGGCGGGAAAGGGTCTTTGCCAGGTGGTCAGCTCCTCTCCTTCCAGAATGGAGGCTCCTCAGGACTGTCCCCTGGTCTCTGTGCTTGTCCAGTTTCGCCCTGTGGCCTCCTCCTCCTCCTCTCTCCCAAGCTCCACTCCGGCCGTGGCCTCCCTGGTCCTGGAATGTGCCAGGCTGCTCCAGCCTCAGAGCTTTCGCCCCCGGTGTCCCCATGACTCCTGGCTACCCTGCTGCAGGTCTTTACAGTCACATCACCTCCTCAGGAGCCACAGGCCATCCCTCTGACCCACCTTGAGTGTGGCTTGTCATCTGTCCCTCTAGAACACTGACTCCAGTGCTGGGCAGGGACTCCAGTGGCCCATTGCAGGTGATGGACACTCACAGCAGCTGAGGTCTCAGTCTGGGCTGACCAGAATGCACCCTGCAGGACTCAGCTGCCCCATCTCCATAGGGGCCCAGAACCTCACCACCAAGACCACCTCCCTTTCCTCCAGCATCCTCTGTCCCTGGAAGACAGAATGTGTCTTGCTAGCTGGGCACAGTGCAAGCATGTGATCTAAAAGGCCAAAGGTCAACCAGGTGTGGCCCCCCTGCTCCTCCCTGCAGCTCTGCTGGGGAGCCTCCAGCCACGGGGCTCAGCCCCGGGCATCACCAAGAGGAGAAGTGCCTCCTTTCATGGTGTGGGCCCTGGCTCAGGGGCCAGGAAGTACAAATGGTGCGCTGGTCCCCAACGCATGGCTGCTGGCCTCGTGGCAAGGGGGTGCCTGCTCCCTCTCACTTCCAGGTTGGCCCAGGTGACGAGCCGCTCGCAGGACCCAGAGCCCCTCTGCATCCCCTGACCGTGGAGCAAGTGGATTGAGAGAGGCTGATGTGTCCACAGCCGCGTCCCTCTCCCCAGAGTCTCAAGGCAATTTCATGAGGCAAGAAGGACAAGAGGTGGCTCCCTTTGACAGCTGAGAAAGCTGAATCTGTTTTTTTTTTTTTTTTTTTTTTTTTATTAAAAAATATTTCTTAGAAGCCGGGTGCGGTGGCGCACGCCTGTAATCCCAGCACTTTGGGAGGCTGAGGCAGGAGGATTGTGAGTTCAAAGCCAGCCTCAGCAATGGCGAGGCACTTAGCAACTCAGTGAGACCCTGTCTCTAATAAAATACAAAAAAGGGCTGGGGATGTGGCCCAGTGGTCGAGTGCCCCTGAGTTCAATCCCCAGGACAAACACACACACACACACACACACACACACACACACACACACATCTATTTTAGTTGTAGATGCACACAATACCTTTATTCTTACTTATTTACTTATTTATTTTTATGGAACCCAGTGTGGGCGAGTGCACTACCGCTGAGCCACAACCTCAGCCTGAGTCTTATGAGGCCCCTCGCAAAGCAGAGCCCGGCTCTGACCCTGAGGCCTCTCCCAGGCCGTCTGGCACGGGGACCATCCCAGCCTTGCTGCTTTTAGCTGATCAAACTCAGGCCTCCTGACAGAGCTCACGTCCCTCCACAGACCTTGCGAGATGGATTCATGTGCCCCCCATGAGGGGACAGTCCTTGGGAGGTGGGGGACAGCAGCAGGGTCAAAACTCAGGGGTGGGTTGTGGCTGGAGAGCCACGAGGGCAGGGGACAGGCAGGGCCTCTGGGGGCCGGCAGCCTCGGGCAGGGTGGGAGAAGCCCCTGCCAGCCTCCGTTTCCTTAGTCACAGGGGCTTAGGAGAGGGCCACCACCTGCACAGGGCCTCTCAGGAGATGGAGCAGCAAGACCCCCGCCCCCTGTGCCCCCTTGTGGGGAGGGATTATCAGGGGCCCCAAGAAGGCAGCAGGAACACAGGGCGGAGAGCTTCTCCCCTGAGTGCTTGGGCGAGAGTGGGATTCTGGAACTCTCTGGAGAGACCACGGAAGCTCCAACCTCGCAGCTCAGTTGGCTACACGGTCGGGGCCCGTGGCTGCCCCCACTCTGTGGCCTCTCGGAGACCCTCGGCTGACCTTTAGTCATGAGGGTGGCGCTTCTCTGCCAAATGGAAGGCCTCTAAGCTCAGAGAGGGCAAGAGACTTGCCCAAGGGCACCCAGCGAGGACCTGCCTGTGACACAGAATGAGTGAGTGGATGAGGGTGTGCTGGTCCAGGTCCCCTGAGCCCGCTGTGCCCTGGGTTGATCTTCCTCAGCAGGTGGAGAGCCTGCAGGGGGGCAGGGCCTCTGCACCTAGGGGTGGACACCAGCTTTGGCGGCCTCCCCGCCCAGGTCCTGGTTGGAGTGGAGGTGAGTCGACGCAGCCCTTGCTGGCTGCCGGCCTCGGGCTGCAGCGGAGCCAGGAGCTGCTCACAGCGGCTGGCAGAGGCCCCTCTGGGGCCCGGGGATCTGCCGCTGTGTGTGGGCGCCCTCGGCCTGGAGCCCAGCCGGGTGGCGAGTCCGAGCAGGCCCACCCACTGGGATGGGGCCCAGGTTGGTGCCCCCCGAGCCCCAGCCCCACCCCCAGCTCTGCTCTCCTCCTTCCACCCCCACCCGTGGCCCAGGCCAGCCACAGCTCCTCAGCGCCCACTGCACCCAGGCTGGCCCTCGCGCAGGGCTGTGCCCGCTCTGAGCCTCGGTTTCCCGACTTGCAGGGAGGAAGATGGAGGAAAGCATCCGGCTCGGGCCACGGCTGCCAGACAGGCCCCACGGAGAGCCCTGGGCAGAATCAGAAGGTGGGAGGGGCACAGGCTGTGGGGCAGAGTTGGGCTCAGACTCCTCTCAGAGTCCCTGGGCCCAGGAGTCCAGCAGTGAGGACACAGGCCACGGCCTGGCACGTTGAAGTCCATGCATAGCAGGGACAGCCAGACAGGACGCTGTGTCCAGGCTCCTGTGCTGCGGCTTTGCAATCCTCACACCACCTTCTAATTATTCCCATTTTACAGCTGAAGACACTAAGGCACAGAGAGGTCGTGTGACTCACCGGAGGTCACCCAGCAAAGTGCACAGCCAAGATTTAAACCCTGACAATATGGCTCGGAAAGGCAGATAAACACTTTTGAGCAAAGCATCACCCCTCCCAGCCTCAGTTTCCCAGCTGAAGTCCCAATGTCAATCCCAAAACAAGTCTGGCACAATGGATAAGAAGTGGCTGTCAGGGACAGTTTACAGGCAGCCCAATGAGCCTCCCTTTCAGTACCTGCAAAATTGGAGGATCTTAGCTGGGCGTGGTGGCGCACGCCTGTAATCCCAGCACTTGGGAGGCTGAGGCAGGAGGATCGGAAGTTCAAAGCCAGCCTCAGCAATGGCGAGGCACTTAGCAACTCAGTGAGACCCTGTCTCTAATAAAATACAAAAAAAGGGCTGGGGATGTGGCCCCCCAGTGGTCAAGTGCCCCTGAGTTCAACCCCCGGTACCAAAAAAAAAAAAAAAAAAAAAAAATTGGGGGATCCTGACCTGCCAAGAAGACGTGGGCGACCGAGACAGCAGACGCTCAGGTGCTGGTGTGGCGAGCCAGCCACCTGCCGCAGCTCACAGTCCCCTGGCCTTGCCTGACCCGAGGACCTGAGGACTAGCAGAGCAGGCTACAGACTACAGAGAGCCGCAGACCCAGCCCATGGGGGGCGGGCACAGGGGTCGTGGGAAGGGGCCTCAGGGAAGATCCCAGTGGACACACCTGGGCTGTCCCGCCTCCTGGGGGACGGGGGGGGGGGATGGGGGAGAGATGGCATCAGGACTGGCCCCTCCCACCCGCAGTCAGCCGGCCACCCCTCCTGCCCGCTGTCCTCACCAGCAGGGACAGAGCTGCCTGTGGCCCCTGGGGAGTAACCTCCCTCTGACTCCACAGAGACGAGGACAGGAAGAGGCGAGGAACCTGCTGTGTGGGACACCTGAGCCGCTGCCCAGGCCCCAGGGGGGTGCACGTGGGGGCTGGGAGGCAGAGGGCAGGCTGGTTCCCACCACCTCCCCACAGAAGCCCTGGAGGGACGGGGCCAGCAGGCCAGCTGGGCTGGGCCTGCCCTGACCTGCATCTGCTGAGCTGGGGTCCTGAGACCAGGCCAGGCACACCTGGCCTCAGTTCCTTTGTCCATGACCAGGGTCACTGTCCTTCCCCTCCCTGGCCCCGGGAGCCCTGCAGGCAGACAGAACTCCATTTCACAGACGGGAAGCTGAGCCCAACAGCAGGGTCCCTGAGTGGCAGAGCAGCCGCTGCCAGGCCTCTGCGTGGGGCCAAGGAAGCCCTGGAGGGTGGAGACGAGCAGACCTAGCTTCAGATCCCGGCTGCAGCGTCGGCTGGAGCTCGGCTGAATTTCAGTTTCCACATCTCGTAGAGTTGGTGCCGGGCCTGGGTGATTCCCCCCGGGAGGCGCCTTCCGGCTGGTGGGGCAATCTGAGGGAGCAAGTGCTGGGAGCCCGGCCTCGCTGGCCCAGGGCCTGGTGGCCACTCGCCCACACTCGTGCCCGGGCCTGAGGGCTGAAACACCCTGCTGCAAAGAAGGCTTGGCACAGGGTGGAGGGCAGGCCCAGGTGGAGGGGTTGTTAGCTTATCTGTGTGTGACCCTCTGACCCTCATGCCAAGCAGGGGCCTGGGACCCCGAGAACCAGCCAGGACTCAGGGGCAGGTGCTTGTCTGCTCATTTGTGCTGTGGGGGTGGGGACTGAGGTCACATTCCTGGTGGGCAGGCCTGCCTGTGCCATAGACCAGGCTCTCTGTCCCTGACTTACACATGCCAAATGGTGCCCCCTCAACACCAGTGCAGGGGGACTGATTTAGCAGTGAGGGAAATTTGGCCTCATAGATACCTGACATTTGGCGGGTACTGTGACACCCCCCCTCCAAAATATACCAAGTCCCAGCCCCTGGAAAGGGATCTTGCTTGGAGGAAAGGCCTTCAGGGACATAACTAGTTAAGGACCTTGGGGTGAGGCCATCCTGGATGGAGGGTGGGTCCTAAATGCAATGACTGGTGTCCTTGTCAGAGGAGATGACACAAAGGCTCAGAGAGGGCCCTGCTACAACGGGGGCAGGAGGGAGCCAGGCAGTTAGGGCCAGGCACCCACCAGAAGCCAGAGAGCAGCCAGGGACAGATTCACCCTCAGCCCTCAGGGGAACCTGGCCCTGCCCACACCTTCACCTTGGACTCCTGGCCTCTAGGATGGGGGAGGGGGGCAATTCATGTGTGTGCATGCATGTGTGTGTGCATGCGTGTGTGTGTGTGTGCATGCGTGTGTGTGTGTGTGTGTGTCTCTGTTTCTCCTTCCTTCTTTCCCTCCCTTTGTCCTTCCTTCAGTCCACTGGGGATTGAATTGAACCCAGGGCCTCATATGCACTAGAAAAGCTCTTTACTATGGAGCTACATCCCCAGTCCTCCCCACCCCCCTTATTTCAAACTTTGATTTTGAGGAAGGCTCTTGCTAAGTTGCTCAGGCTGGCACTGAACTTGAGGCCGTCCTGCCTCGGCCTCCCACGTCACTGGGATCACAGGTGTGCGCCTCCGCGCCTGGCTCCCTTTGGTTTTTTTTTTTTTTTTTTTTTTTTTTTTTTTTGGTACCGGGGATTGAACTCAGGGGCACTCGACCCCTGGGCCACATCCCCAGCCCTATTTTGTATTTTATTAGAGACAGGGTCTCACTGAGTTGCTAAGTGCCTCGTCCTTGCGGAGTCTGGCTTTGAACTTGCATCCTCCTGCCTCAGCCTCCCAAGTGCTGGGATTACAGGTGTGCGCCACCGTGCCGGGCCATTTTTGTTGTTGAATGCACTCAGCTTGTGGCAGTGTGTCACAGCAGCCCCGGAGGAATACTTTGGGGCAGGGAGGGTCTAAAGAGGCTTATCTGTCAGGACCTGGGAGGGCCGGGGAGGGAGCCTGCTAGGGTGCCTCAGGGGCAAGCCCCAGCCTTCCATGGACATGGGCTACTCCACAGAGCTCTGAGCTTCAGGTTTCAGCTCAGTGATCCACGGGGGTCCAGGGGCAAGGGCTTGCAGTAGGCCAGGTCTCCTGAGTCCAGGGGCTGAAGGGGACCCCGCTCCCCAAGGGCCAGAACAGATGTGGGTCCAGCTGGAACTCCTGCAGCTGCCCAGCCACAGGACCCCACCCCTCCCCCATTCCCATGGACCGGTCTCTGTAAGCTGCCTGTCGTGGCCAGCCACAAACGCCGCGGGAGGAAAACTCTCGGAGGCAGAGTAAAGCTATTACTACTTTTACTTCTACTTTCTTAGAGAGAGCTTAGAGAGAGAAAGAAAGATTTTTCTTCTTCTTAAAAAGAGCTTAGAGAGAAAGATTAGAGATAGCTTTTTTTTCTTCTTCTTCTTAGAGCTTAGAGAGAAAGATAGAGCTTTTTCTTCTTCATCTTCTTAGAGCTTAGAGAGAAAGAGAGAGAGCTTGAAAGAGAGAGATTTCTTCTTTAGAGAGAGAGAGAGAGCTTAGCTTTTAGAGCTTCTTTCTTCTTTCTTCCTTGGGAGCCTCAGCTTGACTCTGACCAGGAATTACTTCTTCTATCTGGTTTCTCTTCTGTAACCGCTCTGCCTACGTTCTGGCCGCTCTGATTCTTTTCTTCTTCTCCGACCCGAACTCTTCTTCCGACCGAGCGACTGCATGACTGACTGAATGAATTCATTCTTCTCCTGACTCTGACCGCTTTCACCCGGTTATATACCTTTCGCTTTGCGGGTGCCTCACGTGCATTTACAGGTGCGTCACATACATACTTATTATCAGGTGGAACTTATGGCTTCCAGCTGACCGCAATAGCCATCTCCCTAATTGGGGCTCCTTCAGGTCTCCTCAAGTTCTAGCTTTCTAGGGAGAGACCCCCATCTCAACCCAGCCCTGGCCCCATCTACCCCAGACCTAGGAGCCCCTATTCCCTGCAAAGTACGATCATCCTCGCCAGCACAGCTTTGGCTTCTAGGAGATTCCCCACAAATGCTCCCAAGAAAGCCACCGAGCTCACAGGACCCCGGGGACTTTGCACCTGCCGTCACCTCTGTGAGATGCCCTCACGACACCATGCGTCAACCCATCCAGCCTCAGTGGCTTCCTCCACCCCTTCTATTTGATCCCGCTGATGCAGCGCGGAAGTCCCTGTGACCAGGCTGGCTGTGCCTTGTCCACATTCTATCTCCACCATCCCACGTGGGTCCAGCATCTCAGCCACATTCCAGTGTCAGGAAGGGGAGGGTGTGGTGGCTGCCCAGGACTGGCCAGGGTGACCCTGAGGACTCCCCTTGTGAGCCACTAGCAAGCCTCCTGCCTCACAGGGGGCCTCAGCATGGCTTGCTCCCAGGCCCTCCCTGGTGCCTGGTGGGGTCACCAGGCCTGGCTTCAAAGCAGACGCTGTCTCTCTGGGGCCCAGGCTGCTCCCGAGGGTGACGGGCACCCAGGGAGTACGTCCGCTGAAGACTCGGGTGTCTCGGGGAAGCAGCCATTCAGCAGGTGCTTGGGACAGGGACAGGGCTGAGTCTTCCTCTCCCTGAAGGCCACACTTCAGCCTGGGGTGCAGCAGGGGCAATGAGGGCCACAGCAGAAGTCACAGAAGGCTTCCTGGAGGAGGAGGTGGTCGAGGGTCAGGGTGGACTCCAGGCAGCTGACTCCGCCGCGGAAGCCCCACTTCTCCAGGCGGCACGTTCCCCAAGGACAGACCTTCCGTCCAAGGTTGCTGTCACGGCCCTGGCCCCCCAGAGCCAGCCTGGCCTCCGCCTCCCACCTTGTCCTGGCCACCTCTCTGGAGACCAAGGATGAGGCCAGCAGGACCCGCCTCCTCCTTCCGGAGTTTCCAGCTGTGCTGGGGAGGAGCCATGTGGGGGCTGACGGGACGGGCTTGGGCGCATGCACATGGGGAGACACGTGTCCCTGGACGTGGCCAGCCTACACGTGCAGACTGGCCGCATGCCATGTCCCCCCACCACCTGTGGACACACGAGTGCACGTGGGCACTGCCCTGTGACCACAAGCTCCCTCTTGTGCATGGAGTATGTGCCCCCAGCACGCGTCTGTACCAGGGGGTCTTTGTTCTGTCACCCACACGCCCAGTTTCCTGCGCGTGTAATTATTAACAGAGCTCCCCGGGCTCTCAGAAATGTCCCAGTTTAGATGATAAAATATGTGGCCACTTCTGTTTGGGGCACCAAGAGGAAAACACCAGTTTTCTGCACAAGGGCCAAAGAGCAGGTCTTTAGGCGGCAGAGGGAGGTGAGGGGAGCAGGAGGGTCCAGGCCGGGCGGCTGGGAGGCATCTGACCGCCTGGCCCCCGGCCCTCTCGTCTTCAGCCTTGACTCTTCAAGGCAGGAAGCGCAAGGCCTTGGGACTAGGACCTGCAGTTGTCAGCCTGTCCTCCACTTCACCCATCACCGTCAGGGGGCCGAGGCCAAGGCCAAGCCGTGCAATCTGAGCACTGGCTGGGGAGGACATCAGCAAGGAGAGCAGCCCCGCTGAAGAAAGCCTTGAGTGCTGGGGGGGGGGGGACGCAGGGCAGTGTCAGGGCCACTGTGCACCCGGGTGGAGGTCATGCACTGACCAAGGATGCACACTGGAAATCCAACCACGCTCTGCTCCCAGAGCTGCAGAGAAGCCATGCTTTTCTCAACAGTGTCCCTGGGCAGAAGACAGGGCATCAGGCAGGCGGGGCGCCATGCTCCCCAAGGCCCGGTGTCCACGGTGGCAGCAGGTGCTCACAGACATGAGCCTGCATGTGCTCCTGCTCTGAAGGCTGCCCAAACAGCCCAGAGGATTCTGGGACCCCAGCCTGGGCCAGACCGTCTGGCTGGGACACCAGGGTTCCCAAGCCATCACAATGGCCACACAACAGGGGTCCCTGGGGATGGAACTTAATCTCCAGCATTGAAGACCTGAAAGCTGTGGCCCCGGCCACAGACAGCAGACGCGCCTGCCAGCCCCACCCAGGACACCCCGATCCATCATGGACCTGCCTCAAAGGGGGACACTGTCCCCCACGTTCCCTGCCCCAAGGCATAGACAAGGAGGGAAACTGGGTCGTAGGGATAGAGTGACAGCAATGGTGGGTGGGGACAAGACAGGAAGGAGGGCTGCCACTGAGGACGCACCAGACGTGAAGAGCTGCCCAGGGCCACAGAGCCCCAAGGATGGCTTCAGGGACTGCTGGCTCTGAGGTGCCAAGCGCAGACAGAAATCCCACATGAGGTTAGAGGCACACCCAAGACAGGGACCTCCCTCTCTCCCTTTCCCTGAGAGATGCCACAGGCCATGCTGCAGGCTGGTTTGGGGTCAGGACTGGGGATGACACAGGCCACCTCACCTCACCCCTCTTGGAGCAGGCTAGCCCTTGAACTGGGCCTGTCCAACTCCTGGCTGGGCAGAGCCTTCCAAGGGGTAGCAGGAACAAGCCCAAGGCCCACCATCCATCCCCGCCCAGCCTGCCTCTGAACCCAGCGCCCTGTAGTTCCCCTTCAGGAGAGCTCTGGAGCCTCTGCCCTCTGACTATGGGGACACTGTGAGCCCGTGGATGCTCACTCTCAAGGGGGGCATGCCACACGCTATATGGCCCCTGGCAGGCTGCCCTCCCCGCCTCAGTTTTCCCATTTGTGGAATGAGACTTTGCCCTTGAGGTCTTGGAGGCCCTTCTAGCTCTTCTTGCAAGGGCCATGGTTGACCTTCATGGTTGAGCACAAGAGGTCGAGCAGGGCTGGAGCAGACCTAGGGGTAAAGGGAGGAGAGAGGAGGGGGGACTTCCTGCAGGAAATGGCGGCTGAGCAGAGAGGCCAAGATGGGCCGCTGAGCCTTCCTGGCAGAAGCAAAAGCACAGAGTGGGGAGACCTGGGCAGTGATGTCTGGCCAAGCCCAGGCCATCAGCTCAAGGGAGGTCCGGAGGCTGGCAGGGCCCGGATTGTGCTGGCCAGCCAAGGAGGGGGGTCTGCACCTCTGGGATTCAAGGGCCAGCCCTCCTTGTCTGGTGAAGCCCACCCTGCCCCAGCTGCAGGGACACAGGGCCTCTGGGCTCCTGTTTGGCCTGACCTGCTGTAGCACCCAGAACCACCCCAGAGGGTGTACAAGGAAGCCTGGCCAAGGAGCCTGGTCCTCGCTTCCTCTGGAGGGGTGGGCTTGTGTTCGGGGCCAACTCTCCTCTCACTCCAGCCCCGTGGGACCTCCCGCCCTGCACGCTGCTGCTGCTGCTCGGATGATGTGGGGGTGAGGAGCGCCACACCCAAGCGCTGGAGACCACCCCTCCCCACTGTGTGACCTAGGCCAGCTCACTTCCCTCTCTGAGCTGCAGCTTCCTCATCTGCAAGATGAGGCCAGGAGGCCCGCCCTGCTGGGCCTGTGACCCTCTAACACCAACCCACCCCCCCCCACCCCCCCCCCCCCCCCCCCCCCCCGCTTCCCACCTTCCTGCCCCTCCTGTCCTCTGGCTTCAAACCCCCACCCCCACAGTTGGCAGAGGAGGTGGGGTGCCCTACCTGGAGGCCGACCTCAGGGCTATGGGAGGAGTGGGGGCATTGGAGGACAGGGCCTGGGGCTCCCCAGCACGGGCAGGAGGAGGGGGCCGGGAGCTTAACCTGGCAGGCTCGGCACAGTTCCGTCTGCAGCTTCTGTCAATACGTGCCTTCCTGTTTTGGAGATTAAACCCCGGCTGAGCAAACAGCTTCCAAGGAGGCCCCTCCCTCCACCCCGTGCCTGGCCCAGGCTTGAGGCTGGGCCACCTGGAGATGGTGGAATGGCAGAGATGAGCCTGTGACCTCGAAGCCCCTTCCACGCTGCCCAGAGCCTGGCCCCGGCCCCTGTCCCCTCCCAACCCCTGCCGGCCATCACCCGGAAGCCCCCTGTGCAATCCTTCCGCTCCGGGCTGTCCTGACAGCCCTGCCCGCCGCATCCTCTGCCCTCTGCATCCTCTGGCCTTGGGTGACCTCCCGCAGGAAGGCAGAAGCAGCCGCTCCTTGGGCCACACCGCGAGTGCACGCCCGGCGTGGTGGGGGGGAACCCGGCCATCTCTCCAGTGACTCCGTTTGGGTTAGAACGTTCTCTGTGTGGGCCCCTCCTGGGTGTCTGGGTGTCCAGCAGCATCCCAGGCCGCTCCTCAGGACATGCTAGCACAGCGGGCTTCTCCAGTGGCAAGGATGACTAAAAATATCTCCGGGAATTCATTGCCAAATGTTTCCACGGGGGCCAGAATCACTTCTGGTTGGACCCACCGGGCAGCCCCAGCAGGACAAGGGTGTGGAGAGACCCCAGCTACAGAGAGAGGGCCTCAGAGGATATGCTGGCAGCAGCCACAGCTCTGCAGCACCGAGACCCTGTCCCCAGCTCACCTGCCCCCTCCCTCCTTCTCCCCTCCCACAGAGTGGGGCCCTCCCTCTGCAAATCCTCCCCAAACTAAGCTCCAATATTGGCAGAGCCTCACAAGGAAGGAAGGAGGAGAACAAAGGCTGAGGAGGCCCTCAGTCCCTCCCAGCATCCTACCTCCCTGGCTGCAAGGACACAGGCAGGGAAGGACTGACTGACAGGGAGGCTCTGGGCTGGCACCACATGACTCATGTGGACCTCCCAGCTGCTTCCTTTCTGCCATGCACTTCAGGCCACTTCTCTTTTGCTCCCTAACCCTCCGAGGCTCCCTATTGCTTCTCATGGCACCCTGAGCCTAAACTTGAGGCTCCTGTGTGCTGCTCCAGCCTCATCTCCCATAGCGGTTCTACCCACATCCCTAAGCACTCAACCTCTCCAGACCCCTGACAGACCCACCCCCTACCTCCCCATCCACCTTCACCTGCATGAAGTTTAAGTCCCAGGGGAGGTATCACTGTCTTTTTCAGAAGGCTTTCCAGAAGCTTCCTCTCCCCCCAACTCTGGCTCATGGTGTATTCTCCTTCATCAAGTCCCAGCAGTAAGCACAGTGCGGTGGCGCACGCCTGTAATCCCAGCACTTGGGAGGCTGGAGCAGGAGGATCTCGAGTTCAAAGCCAGCCTCAGCAATGGTGAGGCACTTAGCAACTCAGTGAGACCCTGTCTCTAATAAAATACAAAAAAGGGGGGGCTAGGGATGTGGCCCAGTGGTCAAGTGCCCTTGGGTTCGATCCCCAGTACCAAAAAAAAAAAAAAAAAAAAAAGCCAAAGGTGCTGGGCCTTGTGTATGCAAGGCAAGCATTCTACCAACTGAGCTATATCCCCAGCCCTGCGGCCTAGCAACTTGGGGCCTGACCCATCTTCCAACCCCCTACCACCATCTCTCTGCCTGCCCTTGAAATATGTGGGTGCCTGTTGAATTCTTCCCATAAGACTGTGAGCTCCCTGGGGCCAGAGGCTCTATCTGAGGCCCCATCGGAACTCCCTCCTGCCAATCACAGCCTTCATGCAGAAGCTTAGGCACGGTGTGGGCGGGTGGGCAAGATGGGCAGGAGGATGGGTGGACTGTCAGACAGGTGGATGGATGAGTGGAGGTGGACTTGAGCCCAGACCTGAATCTCAGGTACTAAAGTGGCAGCTCACCTCTTTGCAACTGTGACCGTCATTCCTGGCATGTAACCCCCACACTCTCCCCAACTTCCAGAGCAGCCTGGATTATCCCCTGATGCCATATCTACCCCACCCTTGAGAGAGTGAAGGAAGCAACACCCCGTTTTGCAAAGGTAGAGTGTGAGGTCAGGGAGCAGGAACTCGGTAAGCAGGAACCCCTTTGAGCAGAGACTCTGACCCCACCCGGAGCCCCTCCCACTGCTCCTGGGAGCCTGTCCCCTTGACATGGCCTGGGGTTATGACTGGGGCAGGGGATCATGCCTGGAGCCTGCCAGGCCCCAGCACAGCCGGCCCACCTCCTGCTCACCCAACAAGCTGGCCATTCTTAGGGACACAAAGGCCAGCTGGGGCAGGGTGGCACTGGTGTCTCCCTGGTGGGTGTCTGGCCTCTGCAGGATGTCAGCTAAGTGGATCTCCGTGGCCCAGCTCTGCTACTGGGGGCTGCAAATCAGATTAGCTCCAGCCAGCCCCACAGCCCAGCTGGCCCCAGGGCAGAGTCCCCAGAAGAGGCTCAGCTGCCAGGCCTGGGCCTCTGCCCTCCTGGTGTGAACAAATCCTGGCCCTGCAGTAGCAACTACCCCCACTGTGGGGTCCGGACATGCTTCCTCTCCTCGTTGAACCCCTGGACCCATTTATGAGACCAAGGGTTTGAGTGAGACCCTTTGAGGCCCATGTGCAGGGGCAGACCCACAGCCTGTTGTCACGAGCACTGTCTCCACGGAGGCTTCCCGAGGCCCACATCCTTTGCCAGTCACAGGTGAGCAGGCAGCTCAGTGCACCTTCTACCCCGAGACCCACCTTCCCCAGCGCTGAGTGTTCGGGGACAGAAACAAGGGAATGCGGGGGCTGGGGTGGTGGCTCAGTGGTGGAGCACCTGCCTAGCCCGTATGAGGCACTGGGTTTGATCTTCAGCATTGCATAAAAATAACTAAAAATAAAATAAAGGTATTGTGTCCATCTACAACTAAAAAGGAAGCAGCAGCAGCAGCAGCAGCAGCAAAGGAATGCTCTGTCCAGCCCAGAGCGGGTCTTTGTATCCTCCGACCGCTGTCTACCCTTCCTTCCCACATGTGTTCATCACGCTGGTAGTGGGTGCCAAGCTGGATTCAGACACAGCTGTGAGCAACATGGTTTCTGCTCTCACCTTCCCAGCCTCTCTCTGGCTGGCTGTCCATCTACCTATCCAGCTATCCCATTCACCCTCCCCTCTACCCATCCATCCATCCATCTGTTCACTCACCTGTGTCCATTCAACCTTCCATCCCTCCATCTACCCATCTGTCCATCCACCCATCTACCCACCCCCCACATTCATCTGTTCGGCTAGTATTTACTGAGCACCTACTTTGTGCCAGACCCTGACAAGGAGTAAGATGTGCCCTTGCCCTCCAGGAGGCAGATGGATAAAAGCAGTTATAGCTTCATGTGGTCAGTACCAGGATGAGGAGGTTAGGGAGGATTTTCTGGGAGAGGCAGTGCTTAGCTGGCCTGCCAGGACAGAGTGTCCTCCAAAGCCTTGCCCAGCCACCCAGCCCAAGTTGTTCATGCCAGGATCTAGGGTTCAAGCCCAGGCATCAGGCCACCAGTGGAAAGGCGGTCACTTTCAGCCAGTTTGGGTGGGCAGGGCAGGAAGGTGTCCCAAGACCACACTGTCCCCCTGGGATAGGGCCTACCCCACCTGAAGCCATGGGAATCAGTTGTGCCCTGTGCCCCCCACCACCTGCCCAGGGAGATAGCCCTCAACCCCCTTCCTGCCAGCAGCAACTGCTCACTCAGAAGCTTCTGGGCTGAGTGTCCCTGAGTCACCTTGGCCATGCCATTGGCACCAGAGGCACCATTCTCTCCAGCAGCTGGGACAGGCCTTCCTGCATCACTCAGGAGAGCCTAGGTGCCCAACCCAGCCTTCCTGCCGCGCCTTGCTGTAAGGCTGAGGGATGCTGCCTTCCCTCTCTGGGCTCTGCTCGTGCCTGGGCCAGGGAACAGGGCCACCTGACACAGTGCAATGGGGGGCCATCTCAGATGACTTCCTGCTGAGTTAATGGGTCACCCATTACATCTCCACAGATCTTCCCAGGACCCCATGGGAGGGCTGGCAGCAGCAGCCACCTGGGAAGGCAGGCAAATGGCAGGCTGGATGCCATCCCCTCCAGAGCCTTGTGGGGCAAGGACAGGCCCAGGCCGTGTCTCCCAGGACTTGGCAGGACTGATTCCAACAGGAGACCCCCATATGCTGCTGAGCCTGTGGAGGTGGGGCCTGAACTCAATAAGGGTACAACACTGCCCTTGGGCCTAATGTGGGGACTGGGGGCCCTTAGGACTAGTGTGGCCTTCCCGGGTTACGTGAGACTTTCCACCCAACCTCAACAGACAGGTGTTCTGGTCAGTCAGGCGTCCAGCTGTCCAAGAGCCACAGCAGGGGGTGGCAGAGGGGCTGTCCCAGGAAGCACAGAAACCCCTGTGCCTAGGAGGGCAGGGCTGCTGCTCTCCAGGAGCAAATAGGAGCACCTTAAAAAAATGGATGATATTGCTGCGTGCAGTGGCGCACACCTGTGATCCCAGCAACTCAGGAGGCTGAGGCAGGAGGATTGCAAGTTCAAAGCCAGCCTCAGCAAAAAGCGAGGTGCCAAGCAACTCAATGAGACCCTGTCTCTAAATAAAATACAAAATAGGGCTGGGGGTGTGCCTCAGTGGTCAAGTGCTCTGAGTGCCCTGGTACCAAAAAAAAAAAAAAAAAAAAAAGGAAAGAAAGAAAAAAAAAA
The DNA here is from genome assembly GCA_025594165.1 of Tamias sibiricus. Classification (NCBI taxonomy): domain Eukaryota; kingdom Metazoa; phylum Chordata; class Mammalia; order Rodentia; family Sciuridae; genus Tamias; species Tamias sibiricus. Next base: position 27,664,589 of record CM046674.1, read on the forward strand.
AAGATGATCTCTTCCTTGTATTATAGGTGGGGAAGCTGAGGCTCAGAAGAGCAAGGTTACAGGTTCAAGGTCTTGAAGCTAAGAGGTGGCCCCTGGGATGGGAAGGTAAGCAGTCTGGCTATGTTCATGTGTCCTGCCTGAGCTGGGCCCTGAGGTGGCCTCCTCCCCCAGCCTCCTTCCCTAGGAGCCTGAGGCCCCCCGGCAGTTTTGTGGGAGACCTCTCTTCCTTTCCAGCCCCCTCCTCGCTCCCTGGGCTGAGCACATGGCATCCCCTGTCCCACTCCCCTATAGGGGCAGTTTGTTCCAGCGGGTCCCTGGAGGGAGCCTTGGAGTCTGGGGAAGGAGAGTGCCTCCGGCTGGAGCTAGTCCTGGGGAAGGGGCAGGGGTAGCTCACTGGCCACCCCCTCCAGATCTCAGACCTCAAGGAGTCACCACGAAATTCCATTCTTCTGACAGCAAAGAAATTGAATCACCCTTGCCACAGCCTGCAGCCCCCACAAGAATGCCATCAGGCTTTGTCCTGCTGTTCCCAGGCAAGCAGCCGCAGCCACAGTCCCCCACCACCCCAAGGCTGACTGCAGGGAGCCACAGGAAGCCCCTGGCCCAGCTCTAGGCATGTGTCTCCACCAGGATGGGCCCATCCCTTCTGCACAGTTGTGCCCTCTGCACAATGTGGCAGTCCTTCTCCGAGTCTCAGCCTGCTTTCTGTACAATGGGCACATGGCTCCTACTGACTGGTGTAGTGATAACCCAAGCCACAGCAGCCAAGGTGAGTCTGGAGCATGAGGGCCTGGGGGCTCTGGGATTGAGGGAGTTCCAACTCCTGGGCTGGGGGCCCACAGGATATGGACTCACTTGCAGGTCTTGGTCAGGTAGGTGTGAGAGGCATGGCTGCTCCCTTTCTGGCTGCTGGCAGAACGCTCAGTGTCTAGTTGGTACCCACTGACTACCTTTGCCCTTAACCTGAATTCCAAGGCACAGGGCACAGTGCATGCAAGGATGTGAGGGCCTGGCACGCATGAGCTGTTGGGGACTGAATAGGGTTGAGGGAGCAGCAAGAAACTGAGCTGGGACTGTCACAAGGCTTGAGGATACCAGGCCAGGATTTCAACTGGCAGGCAGTGGGGGCCATGGAGGGTTTCATCTTCTTGTGTGTGTGGTGGTGGTGATGGGGTTTCCAATCAGAGTTGCCTGGTTGCTGTATTAAGAATAAACAGGGGCTGGGGTTGTGGCTCAGCGGCAGAGCGCTCGCCTTGCACATGCACGGCCCGGGTTCAATTCTCAGCACCACGTAAACATAAATGCATTGCATTGTGTACAACTAAAGCAAATAAATACATATTAAAAAAATGAATAAACAGAGGGGCTAGGGCTATGGCTCAGCAGTAGACCGCTTGATTCGCATGTGTGAGGCCCTGGGTTTGATCCTCAGCACCACATAAATAAAATAAAGGTACTGTGTCCACCTACAACTAAAAAAATATTAAAAGAAAAAAAAAAAGAATAAATAGAGAAGGTAGGCTGGGGACAGGGGGACCAGGGGGTGGAGGCTGTCAGATGGTACAGGGGAGAGATGCTTGGGTGGAGGTTAGGCCTCCACATAGTTGTGAGGCAGACAGACAGGAGTTGGGGGTGGAGATGAAGAACGTGGGGCAGAGACCCGGCTGCTCACCCCACAGAGAGGGCTGGGCTGTTTGGGGACAGTCCACCCAGCCTCTAGGTAGGGCCTTTCCTTCTTGCCCATTCCCAAGCTTCTGCAGCTGCCAGGAGACTCTGGGGTTGGGCTCTGCCTGATGGGGGAGGGGTTTATGGCAGGAGGTGACGCCATGGGAGACTTGTCACTTGGGCACAGCCAACACCATCTGCTCGGGCATCTGCCTACCCGAGGTGGTGCCGGCTAATTACCTGGGGACGGCAGGAAGAGGCCTGGGAACCACCATCCCCCTCCCACCCCACCACAGAGGGCCCCAAGCCCTTACAGCAAATGGGCCACAACCCTCTGTGCGGGGTGAACAGCCGGGTCAGACATCTATTCAATGTCTTCATAGGGCCCTGCTATACACTAGTACCTGTTCCAGCCTTGGATCTCAGGAGTTCCCTGCTCTCTTGCCTTGAGATTGACATTCAGGGACAGGGGCCACAAGCGGGTAGGGAAATAACTAAAAATATAATTTCGGACCCAGTATAAGTGCTGTGGACATAAACCGGCCAAATGAGCTGCAGCCTAGCTCTGGTAGTCCTGGTGGGCGCAGAGGGCCTCCTTCGGAGATGACCCGGGCGCAACCAAGCGGAGAGCCGCCTCCGGCAGCGCTGCCGGAAGATGTTGCAGGCAAGGGCTCGGACCCTGCTCCGGCTCCCAGGGGATCCTAGGCCACTTCCGGGCCCCTAGCCCCTCACAGGCGCTTCAGGAGCGCATTCCTGCCGCCCCCGCTCGTGCAGGGGGCGGACCCAGACCCGTGGGAAGGGCCGGGGGTGGAGGCCGTGTGCCGGGGAAGCGGGGCGGGAAGGGCGCACAGCTGGGTCACATCTGGCGCGAGAGCGGAGCGACCAAATGGGACAGACGGCGGCCTTTCATCGTGAGGGAAAGGGCGGCTTTAGTTTCTCTTCGCCACGGGGCGCCTGAGAATTTCGGGGACTAACCCACCCGATGTAGGGCCCGGATTCCAGGAAATTACGGGAGGGGGTTGGTACGGATGCTTTCTCGTTGAAACCTCGCGTCCTCACCTGTGGCACAGGTGGCTAGGCTCCCGCTTGGTATCAGTAACGGCTGCCCTGAGCCAGCACTCTCGACGACTTGGTGCCGCCTCAGTTAGCTCGGCCTGCACCGTCCCAAGGGGAGGAAGCCCGGCCCCGAAAGGGGAAGTGCACCGCGAGGAAGTAAGAGGTCCCCTGCGGGGCGTCTGAGCTGGCCACCACCAAGAGCGCGCACCTCCGCGCGGGGACGCAGGGTGCGGCGGGCGTGGGCTAGCCCGCTTGCCCCTTCCGGGCATCCGGCCCGGGTAGGCCCCTAGCCCCACACCTCCGGCAGCCCGCGGGGGCACCCCAGAGGGGCGTGCTTGCACGTGCGCAAGGGGGCGGGGCCGCGGCTCCCGCCGAGCCGTTCCCAGCCCCCTGCCGCGGGCCCACGTGGGCGCTCCCTGGAAGAGGGGGTTGTGACCCGCGAGGCCCCGCCCCAAGGCCGGAGCCACTGAGCGATCGGGGGCGGGGCCGGGCGGGGAGGTTAAGAGCGCCGGGCGCGGGTGGCTTGTAGCTGGACGGCGCCGCCAGATCGGGACGTCGGCGGGTGCATCGGAGGGCGCACAGCGCGGCCCCCACCATGCTCAAGCGCTGTGGCCGGCGCCTGCTGCTGGCACTGGCGGGTGCGCTGCTTGCCTGCCTTCTGGTGCTCACCGCCGACCCGCCGCCGTCCCCGGTGCCTGCCGAGCGCGGCCGGCGCGCGCTGCGCAGCTTGGCGGGACCCGCGGGGGCGGCCCCGGCGCCCGGGCTGGGGGCGGCGGCGGCTCCTGGAGCGCTCGCGCGCGAGGTGCACAGCCTGTCCGAGTACTTCAACCTGCTGACCCGCGCGCGCAGAGACGCTGGCCCGTCGTCCGGGGGCGTACCCCGCTCGGCCGACGGACACGCGCGGCCCCTGGTCGAGCCCCTGGCGCCCCGTGACGTCTTCATCGCGGTGAAGACCACTAGGAAGTTTCACCGCGCGCGCCTGGACCTGCTGCTGGAGACATGGATCTCTCGCCACAAGGAGATGGTGAGCCCCAGCGGCTTGGTGGGGCAGGGTCGTCGTCGCTCCAGCTGGTGACCGTGTCCGATTGGGGTCAGGCTGCATCTCTGCCCAGCCATGGAACTATCTGGGGCCCGGTAACACAGATCGATCCCCTTCGAGCCCAGTTTGTCAGCTGGAGACCACTCTTCCCTACAGCCCTGGAAATGTCCGAGCCCACTCCATCCTAGCTCCAGAGCCATGGGTGGCTGCATTGGCCCGACAGCAGTCTCCACTGCTTGGGGTCGGTTTTCTGTGATGCTTGTCCCCCAAACGCCGAATTAATTTGGTGTTGATTGCCTCCAAACGTCCCGAAGCAGATTCTGCTCAGACCTCAGAGGGTCATCCACCCTGGACTTGGGACCACTCCCCGGGAGTAAGGCGCTAACCTTGGCGGTGAAGAGAGAGCATAGGATCCCTGAGCACTGGGCCAGACCACTTCTCATCCCAGTTTGCTACATGTAGGGTCCAATCACTGGTGGTTGGGGAATTTGGGAGTGCCTCTCAGAAAAAAGAGAGTCCTGGGTTTGGGAGTCTACCTGTGCAGAGACCCTTTCCCCATAGTGCAGGAGGCCCCAAGCCTGGAATCTTGGGCTTAGTTCTTCCAATTGGAATGGACTCCTGCACATCATGAAGACACACCTCGCTTTGAAAATGTCCCCAGAGGCTACTGCAGGACGGTTGGTTTGGGCGGGGATGGGGCAGAGTGTGGGCCCTGAAGTGGGGGGCAGTAGGGGAACATGCCTCACTGGGGAGGCTCTGGGATGTGTAATGTGAAGGTGGGTACTCAGAGAAGACCCCATGTCCCTTCCTCCCTGTTCAAGTCCTAGAGACCCAGGGCATTCTGACTTGGCTGAGTCCTCTTCTGGGGTAGAGTAGGATTGGGGGGAGGGCCCTGGTAACCTTATGGAACTAGGGGGCAGGTTCCTATCTGGTCTTGGCTGGGGAGAGGCCCTGGGAACCCCATGGCAGCCTCCTGGGAATCAGGCGTCCCTTTCCCAGGGGCTCAGCAGGCTGGCAGGAGGGGGCAGCGGGGGCCATGGGTTTTGTTTAGCGGCTGGGCCGTTAGGATTCCCAGCGCCGGGCGGCTCTCAGGCCGGCCCCATGGGCAAGGTAACAAAGCCCCTTTCTCCAGCCGAGAAAGGCGTCGGGCCTCTTGTGTGCAGCTATGCGCTCCATGGGAACCGCCGCTAGCACGCTGGCCACTCAGGTTGCCTGGCGATGAGGGGGCCTGTGCCCCCCCATCTCTGACTGACAGCCCTCATGGGGCACCATCCCTGAGCCAGGCACGTCCCCTCTAGCACTTGGCCTTCCTGCTGTGTGACCTTGGGCATCGTTTGACCCCCTCTGGGCTGCCACCAGGTTTAAGCACCTCTCATGTTGGAATTTTGGGCTTTCTCCAGCAGAGGGGACATAGGGAGTCTTAGGTACGGGTCTCAGCTGGGCTGGGTAATCTTGGGCTAGACCTTGGTTTCTTCATCTCTGAAACATAGGAAACACTGCTTTTCCAATAGGCAGTGTTGTAAAGGAGAACTGGCCAAAACTGGAGGCATGGGTGAGTCCTGTGGCCCTCAGAGTTGGAGCCCATCTCTCCACTGGTCCCCGAGGCCCCTGTTGAAGGATCCCTTCACCCAGGAGAGGCTGGGTCTGCCCAGAGTCAGCTCATGTGTGGCACATTGTCGTCAGGGGTCCTTGGAACTTGCGGCAATGGGCCCACTTCCCCAGCCTGTGCAGGATGACTCAGACCCATCTGACAGAGGGACACAGAAAGGCTGTGTGAGCTGAGTGGCATCTGCCCACATTGGTGGGGGGGAGGCTTCCTGGAGGAGGTGCCATTTGAACCAGAGTGAGTCAGAATTGCCCAGGAAGAGAAGTTCGGGCATTGCCGTGGCAGGCATGCACTACGAACAATCAGCCACCGGAGTGGTGGGGTTGGGGTGCTGGCCGGCAGGGGCCAGGCACTGATGGGCCCTGAAGTTGGGGTGAGGAGCCTGGCCTCTGGCCCACTCACTCCTCCCCCACCCTCCCAGGAGCGCCAGGCTGCAGTGGCTGCCACCACCGAGCCACAATGGTTGGGGGAGAACCTGGCATCCTGTGTTTCTTTGAATCGCGGCTCCAGGCTCCAGGAACAATGCCGCTTCCTGTGGGTGTCCTCCCCCCACCAGCCCCCTGCCTGCCCTGGTCCAGCCCTGCTGCCCTTGCTGCCCCATCTTCCTCCTTCGGGGAATTTGGGGGGCCACAGGGGGATGCAGGTCCCTGGAAGGCAGGGGCTGGACTGGTCTAGCACCACCTCTGCCCCTGAGCATGAACATAGGCTGGTGCCTACATCTCTCTGGCCTCAGTCTCCCCAATTGTATACATCATGGTGCCTGTGCCCACCTCCCAGGGCCTTTAGAGAGAGGGAGAGACAGAGGTGGTGCCCAACACTTTGCTCCTCACAGGTGAGCTGTTGTGCCCCTTTTACGGCTGCAGCTCCTGCCCCCTCCTCTCCTGTTGCTCTGTTGGGGAGACAGGAGGCTTGGCACCCCCACACCTCACAGCCCTGCCCCTTGAGGGCAGTTCTTCTGGAGGCTGCCCTGCTCCTGAGCTGAACAAAGGTGACTTTAATCTCCGTAGCCTTGGGCTGGGTTTTTAGAACACCACCAAAGCGCGGGAGAACAGGCCTCGCTTGATCTCATTAAGAAAGCATTTTGCTTTTAATCCAGCGGCACAGCGGAGCGTCTGCACGGGCCGGCCCTCTCCACCTCCCACGGCATTCCTGGACTGAGATGCTGGGGCAGGGGTGGGGGGCTGGGTGCGAGTCTGTGCGTGCGGGCTGCCCGGGGTGTCTGGCGGGCTCCAGAAGGAGGGGTGCATGCAAGCAGGAGGTATAGACTGCACCTGCACTGCCTGTAGCTCTGGGCCCATGATCTGCAGCTCGGGGCCTCACCCAAGCATGTGTCTGGGCCTGGGGTCAGGCTAGGCCAGGAGCTGGGGCTGCCCAGGTGAGCTGTGCCGCACTCCTGGCTTGGGTCGGGGGTCCCCGTGCTCCAGGCCTGTACACACTGGACCTGTTTGCACACAGCAGGGAGCAGATCCAGTGGGGGTCCCTGCTGTCTGCTCTGGGCATCCCCCACCGGCTCCAGGCTTCCACTCAGCCGTGCCAGGGTGCGGCGGGTGGCACGCGCTGGGCGGGCCGGCAGAGGAAGGAACATTCCTCCCCGTGTGCCGACCGGCCCAGGCGGGCGCCGGCAGCTCCTGGCCCCGCCTAGCGGCCCCCTCCTCTTCCGCAAAGCAATCCTGGCAGGGGGTGGCCCTGTGCCGGCGCAGGTGGAGTCTTGCTAAGGCCACGGGCAAGGTCCTCTGAGCGGGCTTCCTTGCCTGAGCAGCAGGAGGGGTGCCAAGTGCCAGGCTGCACGGGCACTGGGGGTATGAGCCGTTTCCTGCCGGCACCCCACTCACTGTCGGTGATTGTAGAACTTCGGTGGTTGCTTTGGCTCAGAGGGTGACCTGCTCAGCTGGTCACACGGCGGGGCTGGCTTCAAGGCCCAGTCCAGAGGACTGCCTTTCTGGTGGCCACACCCCTGCCTGGGGACCTCTTGCCCAGCCCGGCCCAGTTAACCAGGCCAGCTGTATGGTAATGACAGCACGGCCACTCCTGCTTAACTCGGCCGAGTTAAGGCCGGCCCTGCGCCCCTCTTCCAGTCCAGGACAAAGCTGGCGGACGATGTCTGGTGATTCATCCTCCCTCCGGGCCCTTTGTCTGCCAGGGCTTGGCAGCCGCCCAGCGGAGGCCTTTGTCCCCAACCCAAGTGACTGAGACTTGGCTTCCCAAAGCCAATCTCCTCTGCCTGTCCCTCCCACCCCCCTCACCCCTCCAAGTCTGCAGGCTGGGCCCTGTGTCAATAAGGGTGTGTGCCCCGGCCAGGTGCACGGAGCCCGCTAGCCGTTTACCTGGCTGTGGGTGGGGCGCCCACCTGGCTCGTGCCTCACAGCTGCCTGGGTGACCTTGGGCCCAGCTGTCCTACTGTGCCTGGGGGAGTGGGGAGTGGGTGTCCTGATCTGTAGCCGCAGAGCCCCAGGGTGCCCAGCCCTGCCTCTGTGGCCCAGTAGGGGTGCAGAGCTGGGGACTCACGGTAGTGTCTTTACTTGCAGACATTCATCTTCACCGACGGGGAAGACGAAGCACTGGCCAGGCACACGGGTGAGCCCTGGGCTGGTGAGGGAGAAGCCACCCTCCAGCCCTGCAAGCCTTTCCCCTGCCGGCTTCCTCCCCCACCCCAGGGCAGAGAGGTCTCAGCCTTCAGGGCTGAGAGGGCAGTTTACTCAACGGGCTTGCTCCAAGCCCCGCCCTACTACTACTGGGCCCCCTAATTCTCATGCAAATGAGGCCCTTTCAGCCCCCAGGGTCCCTTTGAGCCAAGCAAGCAGCAGCAGGTGGCGGGTACTGGGAAAAACCTGGCTGAATGGGCAGGGGCGGTGCACTGGGGTGGGGGCTGGGCTGAGGGAGGGACCAGGGCTCCCCGGCCAGGGTGGAACCCCAGGCCCACTCACAGCCCTCCCCGCCCACAGGCAACGTGGTCAACACTAACTGCTCAGCAGCCCACAGCCGCCAGGCCCTGTCCTGCAAGATGGCCGTGGAGTATGACCGCTTCATCGAGTCAGGGAGGAAGTGAGTTGGGCGCAGGAGCCCCTCCACACCCATGCCCTGGCAGTGCCCACCTGGCATGCCCCTCACGGCCCTGCCTTGCCCTCAGGTGGTTCTGCCACGTGGATGATGATAACTACGTCAACCTGCGGGCCCTGCTGAGGCTGCTGGCCAGCTACCTGCACACCCAGGATGTCTACATCGGCAAGCCCAGCCTGGACCGACCCATCCAGGCCACAGAGCGGGTCAGCGAGAACAAGGTGGTGAGTGGCCCCCTCTCCACTGTCCCCCATCACACACATTACACACGGTGGGGAGGGGGAGAGGTTGAAGATGGCTCTGCAGCCTGGGGGACCCCACCCCAGTCTCATAACATCTCCCCCCTCCAGCGTCCTGTGCACTTCTGGTTTGCCACTGGTGGGGCTGGCTTCTGCATTAGCCGCGGGCTGGCCCTGAAGATGAGCCCGTGGGCCAGGTAAGCACCCTGCACAGGTGACTCCACTCTGGGTCTCACCCTGCTGTGGGGTGACTGGGTTCACATCCCCAGCAGTTGGGGGGTTTCCCAGCCTGCCTCCTCCTGCCTCCCCTCGCTTCTCCCTGGTGGATGCATTTGTGTCTTTCCCCCCATGTCTGTACACCCCGCGCAGAGCAGGCACCACTGGGCTGCACCCTTCTGTGCCACAGTCCCCGCAGTCAGAACCACTGAGCAGCAGCGCAGGTGTGGAGGGGCGGGCAGGAGCGCCGTGGACCGAGCGCGCGCAGGCTCCACCTGCTCCCCGGAGCGTGTCCACCTCCTCTCTGAGCTCTGCTCACTCGGGGCCTTTCCTTTCTCCGCCACAGCGGTGGCCACTTCATGAGCACGGCTGAGCGGATCCGGCTGCCAGACGACTGCACCATCGGCTACATCGTGGAGGCCCTGCTGGGCGTGCCCCTCATCCGCAGCGGACTCTTCCACTCTCACCTGGAGAACCTCCAGCAGGTGCCCGCCTCTGAGCTCCATGAGCAGGTGTGCCGTCCTCTGCGGCCTGGCCAGGACTGGCTGAGCCCAGGGAGGGATGAGCAGGTAGAGGGGAAGAGATGCCATGGGGTGTGGAGGTGCCCCCACGAGCGTGGCCACCTCGCTGCTTACGTGAGGGGACATACTGCCGTGCCCTTTGGGTCTTTGTTCAAGTCAGTAGGTATTCTCTTGTTTCTGGCTGTAACCCCGCTTGGACTTCATGGCTGGGGTGTGCAGAGCGGCGTCCTTAGCCCAAGGGAGGCAGTAGCAAGGGCAGGCAGGGCTGTCTTCATCCAGAGCCTAGGGACACCAGGGCCCCTCCAGCATGACTCTGCCTCTCCCCCCACAGGTGACTCTGAGCTATGGCATGTTTGAAAACAAGCGGAATGCCGTCCACGTGAAGGGACCCTTCTCAGTGGAGGCTGACCCTTCCAGGTGGGCTTGCAGAGGGTGCCTGGGGGTCTGACAGACCTGAGCTGGGTGTCTCTGAGCAGCGTGACGGTTATCACCCTAGTGGCCCACCTTCTCAGGGTGGAGGAGGCCCCACTGCTGGGACTGCAAGACGTGCTTGGCACCCCCAGCCCACACAGACCAGCCCTCTACTCTGTCCCCACAGGTTCCGCTCCATCCACTGCCACCTGTACCCAGACACACCCTGGTGTCCCCACACTGCCATCTTCTAGCAGCCATGGCTGAGACCTCGTCCCTGGGTGCCCCTGGTATCCAAAGGGCCCAGGGACCCCTGTTGTGCTGTCCTGTCTGTGGCATTTGATTGTGGTGTGTGTGTGTGTGTGTGTGTGTGTGTGTGTGTGTGTGTGCCCGCCTGTGCAGTGGACTGCTGGGCAGTCCTGCTCTGCAGGGAGCTGGCAGAAGTGCCTCTTGTCTGCCTTTCCCTAGGGGGAGAGGGTCACTGTGGGGCGGGGGGGGGGGGTGGCAGTCCTGTTGTCATGTTTCAGGATCTCTGCACACCGGGCTCCTCTGCAAGGTGGTGTGGGTGCCTCTTCTGCTGAGCACAGACCTTGTGCTGCGGGTGCCAGTGCCCTAGAATTCTGGCCCCTGCCTGGAGCCCCCAGGACAACTGAGCCATGCTCAGTGCAGGAGAAGCTGGTTTTGGGGAGAGGCCCAAGCCCCCTCCTCTGATGATCCCTGACCTGGGCATCGTGGCTCAGAGTAACAGCAGCTGCTGTCCGGGGACTCAGTGGCTGTTCAGCTGATGAATGTGCTCCCCTCCCAGCCCTCCCGGGTTGGGGGTCCTCCTGGCCCCCTTGAGGTCCTGCCTTTGTCTCCCCATGATTGAGGGGGTCAGAGCATTTTATCTCCTCTCCAAAGTAGAGAGAATGTCGCCCACAGTGGGCGTGTCTGTAAATATTGTGACAGTATTTTTTTACTGTGCTTTTTTTCGAAAGGGGGTGGGTGAAAGGGAGTCTGTTTTTTTTTTGTTTTGTTTGGAGGGGTGGGTGGGGAAGGGCCTTATTTTATCTTTTCTGTGGATCAGAAAAAGCAGAAGCCAAACTTGGGAAACTCCTTCATTTGTAACCCTGACCTGGGAATGTCTAGCGCTATGTATCATGCCTTCCAGTATCTGGAGTCCCCCACCTCGTCCCTGCCCACTGGGCCCAGGGGCTCACCTGGTCCTGGGTGTGTTTTTAATTCTCTTTGCAAAGACATAGCTAGGAAAGCGGATGATAAGGGAAAAGCTCTCAGGGAACTCAAGTGTTGTTGCTATGGTGACGTCTTTTTGCTGTCAATAAAGGTGCTTTTTGCAGCATCTTGGGATCCTGCTCCTGCCTGGGATTTAGGCCTGAGCCCTCGGCTCCCAGAGGGGCTCCAGGGGGCATCGGGTCAGGGGAGGTTACGCAGGGGGCCTGGCCCCCTCCACAGCCGGTGGGTAGGTAGAAGGCCTGCACACCAACTATTTTGGAGGGAAACTTTGGATCTAAATAATGACTGGCTGGGATCAGAGAGGTGCGGCCAGCCCGGTGTATGGTGGTTGATGGCCAGTGCGCACTGTGCTTCCTGGAGGGGCTGCTGGGGCTACAGGAGCCAGCCAGGGGAGCAGCTCTGACTCAATCTCTGCTGGCCTGAACGGGGAGGAGCCCAGTCGTCCCTGCAGGAAGGATGACTGCCGTGGCCAGGCCTTGGACCTCCTAACCATTTTCATGCTCATCACAAGCCCAGAGTCCCATTCTTTAGATGAGGAAACTGAGGCTCTGAGCAGGTCATGTCCAAGGCCAATCAGGTGCTGGGGTGGGGGTCCAGCCTCCCTGACCAGCTGCCTCTCTGCTCCCCTATGCAGGGGAGATTGGATGGGGCACTGCCTCCTGGGGCTGGTTCCCAGCAACCCACCCCCCCCCAACTTCAACAGGTCCCAGGAGCTGGGAAGGATTCAGACCCTTCTTGTTTGTAAAGAGGGCCACTTTGCAGTGGCCTTTGTTCCTCAAATCCAGTCTTTGAGGGCTGAGCTGGCCGCCAGCTGGGGAACCCCCCACCCCTTCCAGTGCCTGGGGGCTGCCTCACTTCCTCTTCAGACCGCTGCCCCTAGCCCCTCCCTGGCTGGCTTGGCCTGGCTGCTGTCCCCTGCAGATGCTTACCCTGGCCTCCCCTGCCTCACCTGGGGCTCCAGGGCCACCCTTCCTGCTGCTTCTGTGCCACACTCTGAAAGTATGGAAGTTGGGGTGGGGGGTGCTGTTGTCACAGGCCCAGCCCACCCCTGGCCCACTAGAGACCCATGCCAGCCCTCCCCCAGGCTCAGCACCCCATGTGGGCTGGGCGGCCTCTCCTCGGCCCTTGGTGTGGCTGCTGCTGCTGACCTGGGACCACTGGCCAGGACCTGATCCTGCCTTGGCCTTGCGCCGCTGAGTCAGCAGAGTGGTTTCCAGAGGCCTGGCAGCTGCCTGGGTGTGAGCTGACACCAGGAGGGGGAAAGGAGGGCCCCTCGCCACCTCGTGGTCCGACCCTCTGGAGCGCCCCCAGCTCAGCTGCCGCTGTCCCTCAGCACCAGCCATGTTTTCGTGGAATGGAGCAGGCTCTGGACAAGGAAGCCTGCACTTGTGGGGTGGGGGTGGGGTTACGGAGCAGGCTGTGGGCACAGACTGGCCTCCTTCCTTCCTGGGTGAGTCAGGCTTGGTGGTTTCTGCCCTGGCCCCCCACACCACCTCCTGCAGCCTGTGTGGGCCCTCCCGCAGGGCTGGCAGACTCGGGCGAGGCACGGCAGGGTGCAGGCCCTGCTGGGGCAGGCGGAGTCCACTTCAGCGTTGAAGTCATAAGTCATCACCACAGTTGGTGCAGATGTCTGGGGCAGCCAGGAGCAATGTGGAGAGGCTGCCCTGCTCCTCCAGAGGCCCAGCCTCTCCATTTGGAAAAATGGGAGTGAATGTAGTGCAGAGAGGGAGGGGACCCTGGAAGCCCAGCCCAGCAGCCTCAGGCCTTCATCCCACAGAGAAGCTGAGGAGGGAAGTGGTCCCCTCAGAAGTGGGAGCGGGTCCGGGAGCAGCTGAGGGACCCTCCCTACAGGTGGTGAGCCAGACAGGCAGGAGCGGGAACTCTCCTTTCCCCGAGGTTCCTTCATGGGACAGCTAAGCCCCACCTGCTGTGGGTCCTCACTGCCAGGGCTGGTGGGAGAGCGTCTGGCTGGCCCGGCCTGCACCCTGCTTCCAAGCTGCCAATCATCTGTGCGGCTTTCAAAAGTAAAACTGCAACCTTCAGAGGGGTGGGGGTGCAGGGCACTCGGTGAGGATGGCAGGACTCGGCCCCCACCCCTAGCTTCCGCTTTTTCAGTTAAGTGCAGAACAGCCAGGCCGGGGAAAGGGCTGCTGGGGTGGAGCCCCTCCCAGCTGGGTTTATATGAAGGCTCCTCCCCCTCAGCTTATCAGGGCTGACTTCCTGGAAGAAGCTCCTCAGCTGGAGAAAACCTTTGCAAAGATGTGATGGAGATGGGGGTGGGGGAGAGGGGAAGGCTCAGCTCAGCAGTTAAAGCAAAGGTGCAAAGGGAGCCTCAGGAGGCCCTGGAGGCCGGGAGAGGGGATGAGCAGTGGAATGGTGACCCCCCAGGCCTTCCAGCCAAAGGTGGCTTTCCCTGAGGCTCCCAGGCAGCAGAGCCAGGCCCTGCTGGTGGCTTCAGCAAACTGGGTCAGATGGGGACCAGGGCCAGAACTGTCTGGTCTTGCTGCCACCCAAGGCCCATCTCCCCCGCCCCCCAAACCCGACCTTTTTGAGTGTTGGCCCCAGTTCTGAGCCCAGGGCCAGACGTAAGAAGACACTTGGTGGTCTTAGGAGCCTGGACACCGCCCTAGCCTTAGCCCAGATAGTCTGTGAAGTCCTCCCTGTGTCCCTGTCCCCAAGAAGCTACATCCCTGGACCTCCCATCACAGTGCTCTGGTGCCGTCTGGTGGTAACAGCTGGTGGCTTCTATCCCTGTCTGAATCCCACCTTTCCTGGGACGCTTGCCTGGATCTAGGGGTGCAGCCCTCATTTCATAGTTGAGCGCGCATATTCACCAACATTCGTGCCCGGCAGGTGGCACCCAGTGGCTGGAACCAGCAAATGGAGCAAGCCCCAGGCCCCGCTCCTGCCACCTTTGGCACCTGGTCTCTGGGGTGTGGCTTTGCAAGTGTAAAGTGCAGCAGTGGCCAACTCTGGTGACAACTGAGTCACACCAGCACCCCTGAGTAATGTGGGGGTGCCGATTCTCCTCCGCTAGTCGCCAGGAACTCGGGGAGTTCTGCCTGTCTCTCCTCTTCCAAGGACCCAGCGCCCCCTGCTGGGCACTTGCACCCACGCGTCTCACCCTGGAGCCGCTCTACTGAGACGCCCAGACCCTCCCACCCTTTCCCTCACTGGCAGCCCCTAGCATAGACCCCAGCTGGGGGCACCTCACCTGCTGCCCCCATGGGTGTCCAAGGCCCACTTGCTCCTGGGAGATCCTGGCTCCCATCCCTGACTACCGTTTTCTGCACTGCTCCCATGTCCGTGATTTTTGCAGTGGGGGATGGGGGGGAGGGCTGCACTGAGCTCCGTCCTTTTCCCTTTTTATTTTGAGACAGGGTCTTGCTAAGTTGCTGAGGCTGGCCTCCAACTTGGGATCCTTCTGCCTCAGCCTCCCGGGTACTGGGATTACAGGCTTGGACCACTGCACACAGTCCACGTGCATTCCTGAGACCTTGGTGTTCACAGTCCTTCCCACACCCTGCCATCCCCCTCCTTGATGGACGGCCACTCTCCATGCTTTACTTGCTCCACAGCCATGGCCTTCACCCTCCAGCTCTGCCTCCACCTCCAGTTGATCCAGTTCTCCCTTTGATGCTCTGACCCCAGAGATTCCTCCACCTCCTCGGCCCCTGTTGAAGGCTTGTCCTCATCCAACTGAAATTTCTCAGTCAAGCATGGCCAGTTCCATCTTCAACTCCTGCGGCGGCTCCTGCTCCAGCTCTGCGCCTAGGACTGTTCACACCTGGTCTGTCGTCTTCTCCAGGCAGCTGTGGTCCCAGCCTGGTCTCACTTTCAGTTCCAGATCCTGACCTCAGGGGGACCTCAAGGCCACCCCCACATGTCCCTCTCCTTCAAATGCACCCCTTCCTCCCCCACCTGGCTCTCTGACAAACTGGCTTCCTCTTTCACGGTTCCACCTCCCCCATGTGCCTGGCCGTGCTCACCTGCAGGCCCTGGACCCGCCCCATCCCAAGCCCCTGCCCCTCAAGAACACCCTCCACCAGTTACACCTCCTCTGAGTTCACCTTCCTCCCTCTGCAGCTGTGTCCCGCCTTGAGACTGCACATGCGCACACGGACCCTTCCCTGGGCCCCCTGGCCTCCGGCTATCAGGCTGCGCCCTCTCCAGTTCCTCCTTTCCTGGGCTGTCCTGAACCAACTATTGGGCTTCGCCGGGCCCGGTCTTGTCCAGGTCATGTGTGGCATCCAGGTCACTGAATCTGCTGATCAGCGTCCAGTCCTGGCCAGCCCTGACCGTCAGCAGCACTTGATGGGGCTCTTCCTCCCTCCTCAAAACGCTGTCCTCCTGTGGCCTCCAGAAACCTGGGGCTCTTCCCACTGTCACGTTACCCCCCCCTCTGGCTGGCGGCCCCTGTTCTTGCAGACCTGAGCCCTGGGCCCAGGCCCAGTCCTTGGTCCTTCTGTCCCCTCTCACCCCGGTTGACAGGCTTCAAATAGTACCTGTGCCAGAGACTCCAGCCGGCCTCCTCCAGCCCAGTGCTTTGCCCAGAACCTGGCTGGCACATGTCACCACCTCCCTACACTCTTTTTTTTTTTTTTTTAATATTTATTTATTGGCTTTAGTTGTACACAATGCATGTATTTTTACGTGGTGCTGAGGATCGAACCCAGGTCGTGCACGTGCTAGGCGAGCCACATCCCAGCCCCACCTCCCTACACTCTTGATGTCAGGAGGACACCCTAGGGTCAGCATGTCCAGACTGGACCTCTGACCTCCCTCCTACCCAAACCTGTGCCTCCCCAATTGTCCCACCTCAACTTATGACAGTGCTCAACCCAAATCCCACAGCAGACCCACCAGGAAGTGCTGTGGGTGGCACCTTCTAGAACCTCTGCCTTCTCACCACTCACTGCCCCACGGGGGCCCCAACTCCCATTCACTTGTGCCTGCATCATGGCAGCAACCTCCTAATTGTTCTCTGGTTTCTGTTCTTGTCCCCTTCCCAACTCAGCAGCCAGAGTTAAAATGAATGCTAGATCAGCTCACTCTGCTTAGACCCTCCATGGCTCCTACCTCACTCAGGATAAATGTCACAGGCCTTCTGAGGCCCACAAGACCTTTCGAAATCCCCCCACTCTGAACACACTCCCCTTGCCCCCTCTACTCCAGCCACTTTACCATCTGGCTTGAACCACCAGGCAGATGTCTGCCTCAGGGCCTTTGCACTGACTGCTGTCTGCCTGGAACCCTCTTTCTTCACATTGCCTACAGGTTAGATTCCATGGAGAAAGATGTCCACATCCTAGCTGGGTGTGGTGGCGCACGCCTGTAATCCCAGCACTTGGGAGGCTGAGGCAGGAGAATCATGAGTTCAAAGCCAGCCTCAGCAATGGCGAGGCACTTAGCAACTCAGTGAGACCCTGTCTCTAATAAAATACAAAAAAGGGCTGGGGATGTGGTCCAGTGGTTGAGTGCCCCTGAGTTCAATCCCTGGTACAAAAAAAAAAAAAAAAAAAAAAAAAGACGTCCACATCCTAAACCCAGAATCTGTGAATATGATTTTTTGGGGGAGTACCCAGGATTGAACTCAGAGGCACTCGACCATTGAGCCACATCCCCAGCCCTATTTTGTATTTTACTTAGAAACAGGGTCTCACTGAGTTGCTTGGCGCCTCGCTAAGTTGCTGAGGCTGGCTTTGTTTCACGATCCTCCTGCCTCAGCCTCCTTAGCTGCTGGGATCACAGGTGTGCGCCACTGTGCCCAGCTGTGAATATATTTTACATGGCAAAAGGGAACCTGATGAGATGACTTTGGATTATCTAGGTGGGCTGGATGTCATCACAAGGGTCCTCAGGAGAGGGAGGCAGGAGGGCAGTGTTGGAACGAGATCTGCAGGTGCTGCTGACTTTGTGGATGGAGGGAGGGGAGTGACCATGGATGTGGTACTTTATGAGCTAGAAAAAGCAGGAGACGTGCTTTCCTAGAGCCCCAGCAAGAACATAGTCCTGTGGTCACCTTGCTTAAGAAGCCAGGGAAGGCATGGTGCAGTGGCACATGCCCGTAATCCCAGCAGTTTGGGAGGCCGAGGCAGGATGATCGCAAGTTCAAAGCCAGCCTCAACAATTTAGTGAAGCCATAAGCAATTTAGCAAGACTCTGTCTCTACAAAAAAAAAAAAAAAAAAAAAAAAAAAGGGCTGTGGATGTGGCTCAGTGATTAAGTGTCCCTGGGTTCAATCCCTGGTACAGAAAAGCAAATTAAAAAAAAAAAAAAAAAAAAAGCAGCAGCCCAGGTAGGCTCTGACCTTCAGAACTATTACAATAACACAGTCGTGTTTGAAGTCAAGTGAGTTTGCAGTAATTTGTTATAGCAGCAGTGAGGACCACATACACCCCAACTCCACGGTCTGGTCTCTCCTCCATGGTGGCTCCTTCAGGAAGGCTCTTCCTGACTTGAAAATCATAGCTGTACACCCACCTCCACCCCTTCACCCAGGCCTTCTCACATGTCCGACCACCCACCAATGGCCATCTTCTCCTATGTATCAGCTGTCCGGGGCCGAGCTCCATGACCTTCTGTTTCATAGTTGCACTGGTGCCTAGTCAGTGCAGTGCCCAGGCCTAACACCACTGGGACCACTGACCTGGGATGTGCCATGCCTGGTTAGGAATCATGATATTGATTTTTACCTTCCCTGATACAGGGGTTGAGGTCCCAGAGTGCAGGACATGCCTGGGGTCTTTCCTCATCCCTGGCTCTCATTCCAAGCCTGGGGCTGCTGTCATGTCTTTTGGGCCCCTAAACCCGAATGTCTCCAGGTCACTCTCCTTGTCACATGACACCAGAGCCATGAGTCCCTGCACCCTGGTGGCTCAGCATTTCTCCTCAGAGCACACCTGTCCATTCCCTGGAGCAGCCACAGTCACTGGAAAGTGCCGAGCAGGGCCTGGTGATGGCTGGGATGGGGGAGCAGGCCCTGCTGGACAGCCTCCCTCAGGTGCCAAGAGCTGGAGCCAAAGACGCCTTCCGCTGGCCCCTGCCACCTACCTGTGTTCCCCAACGTTCCCCTGACGCCTCCCTGTGGGGCAGGTGGTGTGGCTCACAGGGCTTCGAGCCGGATGGCCTGGGGCAACCACTTCGCCTCCCCACGCCTGCTCCTCCAGGAAGCCGGGGAAAGCTCCTGCCCACCCACGGCGGGGGGGGGGGGATCCACTGAGAACTGCCAGCAGGAAGCCCCAGTGGGGTGAGGAATGGGTGCCGTGGGGATCCACCTGGCTCCAACCCGCACCTGGGGGTGCCACCATGTCTGTGCTGGCCCAGGCACCGTCTCCTGCTGGGGGTCTCTCACAACACACTCCCCAACCCCACGACCTGCAAAGCCAGGTTTTCAGCCACATCCTCTGTCCCTGCTGCGACACTGCCCCTGCACACTTGCTCTGCAGGCCAGACCCTTCCTGGCAGCTTGGCCCCCACCAGCCACCAGCCAGGACCTGCCCAGGAGGCTGTGTGGAGCGAACCCTGTCCCCTCCCCACATGCTCTGAACTGGACTGCTACCTCAGTCCTCTTCCAACCCCAGAGACCCCCACATCTCCCACCCCAGTGCTGCACGGTGGGCACGTGGACTCCCCAGCACAGCCGAGAGCAGGGACCCTCCAGGACAGCTCAGGGGAAGAGGCCTGTCTTTTAAAATTTGTTTATTTTAAAACATGAAACCCAAGCTGAATAGAAACCACAGAAATTACATTGACGAGATTTTTAGTATTTGCCAGAAAAATAAAGTCCCCAAAGAAATAAAAATCAAACCCCAAACCCAGTTTTAAAAAACAAAAACACAGCGACAATACACACAGCCATGGCCCTACAGAGGCTGAGGGGAGCGCAGGGCTGGTCAGCTCAGATGTTAGTGCACACTGGGGCAGGGCAGGGCGAGATGCAGGTGGGGCAGGAGGTGAAGAAATCAGAGGTAAAACAAAAATCATATATATATTTATAGTATAACAAATATAAAGGGATATGGTACACAACCATTATGGTTAAACCCACAAAAAAAGATCCCACACTAAAGGCCCTGGTCACCTGGGGCCCAGGGGCTACCAACTGACCACCCCCTCCTGGGCTGGGACAGGTGTGGAGGGCAATGGTGCTTGGAACTGGAATTGCATAGTGCGATGGGGCACCAGGGGAAAGGGAAAGGGCTGCTTCCAACCAGGTGTCCACTACCCAGACCTTGCTTGGCCACGGGGAGGGCGGGGAGGCCTGCGAGGAGTTTTGCATCGCACGTCTTGTCCCAGCTGGACCCCTTCTGCTCCTCTGGTCAGGGACCTGGGGCCTGGCTGGTGGCCAAGCCCTCTGCGGCAGCCTCTCTGCCTCCACAGGTCCAGGACCCCGGGGCAGGGTGGAGCAGCAGCCAGCACAGGCAGCAGGTCCTGCCTGGCGCCCCAGGTGGTGTGGAGGTCGCCGGGATGGGGTTGTCAGGAAAGCGGCACCAAAAACTCAGAACAAAAATAAAACCAAGAGAGGAGCTGCGCCCTCCCTCAGCTGAGGTCGGGGCGGGAGCCCCTTTCAACTTTCCCCTTTCCCTTTCTTCAGCCTCGGTGAGTGAAGTCACAGACGGCACACGCACACGACGGTCAGGACTCCCAAGACAGCACAGGTTCACAGCCACGTCCGGGCAGCGCCCGCCTCTCATGCTATGCACATTCACCTCGGGGCAGCGCGGCTGGGCCGCGGGCGCGTTTGTGCTTCCGAGTGGCCCCAGAGCACGCAGTGGGCACCCGGGTAGGGTGCAGCACCTCCCTGTGGACCCGTGGCCAGGGCGCAACCCGGCAGGTCAGGCCCAGAGGAAAGACTGGGCAAGTTGGCTGTGGCCACACAGGATCCCAGAATGTGGCCAACTGGGGCCAGAGACAGAGTCCCCTCCACTGAGGTTTGGTCATGCCTGGGGGGCTCAGATGCCCAGGCTTGGGGCCATAGGCCCACCGATTCCCCTGCTCCACTCCACTTTTGGTCCCAGACACCAGCACAAAGAAGGGTTGGGAGGAAGGGCAGGGTGGGGGGTCGAGGACGTTCTGGAGCAAGTGGCTGCCCCGCTGCCCGCGCTCCGCCCCCCCGGGAATCACAGGTCTGTAAACCGCCTCCACTGCAGGGCCTCCAGCCTCAGCCTATGCACACGCGGTCCAGCAGCTTCCTGGCTGCCTCTGGCCTTGACACACAGGTCAGAGCCTGCACTGGACTGTGCCATCTGGGTCAGGCTGGGCCGGGAGGGGCAGAACCTCCTGGTCCTAATCTGGGAGGCTCCACCCCCCATGCAGGAAGCACAGCAAACATCGTACACGAAAAGCCAGAAGCACCTCCGGGAAGCCTTGTTCCCGCTTCACAGGTAGGGAGACCGAGGCCACCGGGACCTCAGCCAAAAGTCCATGGGGTATTTGACCCGAGAACCATCCTCCTGCCCAGGGAGGGGTCTCCAGGCCCTGGGGGCTGCCTGTCATTCAGCGGCCCATCCCCAGCAGCACCCCATAGAGAAAACAGCTCCTCTGGCCCTGGCTCCCAGCCAGCCGTCCTGGCCCTTGGCCCCAGGCTAGACCTGGGTCACGCACGCTGGCTCTGGGTCAGCTGGGGCATCCAAGGAGGCTGGGAGTGAGGTTAGTGGTTAGTCCCAGGAGGGGCAGCAGGGACTGTGGGCACATTCACAGCCAGCTAAGGTCCAGGCCCCGAGGCTGAGCCCAGGGACACTGTGCTGTCCTGGATGGAAGTGGAACCAGCAGGAGAGCAAGCGGGGCGGTGGCCCCACTCGGCCTGCCCTGGAGATGATAAACGTGGTTAGTGCAAAACCCAAACCAGATGGAGCTGCCAAGTCTTCGGGATGGGGGAAGGGGTTTGGCACCAAGAGGGTGGCCAGCACTGGAGGCCAGCAACCCAGGCTCTGCATGGCACCTGCTGTCCGTGGAGAGCTGGGTGGGTGCTGGGAAGAAAGCAATGCTAGGCGGGAGGCAGAGGCAGGGGCTCTGGGCAACGGCAGGAGGGTGAGGATAGGTCAGGCGAGCCGCGTGGAGGAGAGGAGGCAGGCGCCACAGCTGCTGCAGAGACGTGTGCGTGGAGGGCCGTGGGAGGGCCCACTTGCGAAGATCACCTGTCCCTCAGTGGCCAGAGGTGCCAGGCACAGAGGGCTCCTGTTGTGCCTGTGAACTAAGAAATGATCCACAGAAGCACGAGGGCAGAAGCAAGGGAGGCCCATGACAAGCTCAGAGCTGCAGAGGGAGGAGGGGCCGAGGAGGTCAGCACTCCAGGGACAGGGCCGCAGACAGTCTGGAGGGCCACCTGCAGATGGAGCACGTTGGGACAGAAGCACCAGGGCTCAGTGAATCCAAGAAGGCAGAGGGACGGGGAGTAGGTGGCCAGGCCGGGCCAGGTGTTGGTGGCGGCATCTGTCCAGGTACGTGTCCCAAGTCGGGGGTGTGGGCCCACAGCCCTACGTCTCAACCTGACCCAGAGCTCATGCTGGGCACCTCTGTGCCCCCTGTGGGGAAGGGAGAGGAGGGGTGAGGGGCCTTCAGATGTGCCCTGGCTGGCCTGGAGTGGCATGCGGAGGGTCCGGCGGGCGGCCACAGGTGGAAGCAGCAGTGCTGGCACAGGAGGGGTGGGGTGATTGGCACGTGGGGCAGGTGGCTGACCGGTGCGCAGTCTAGTGCCCGCTGCCGCTGGAGTCAGGGCGAGGCTGGCTCGTGGCGAGGTATTTGGCTCTCATGCTGGAGGTGTACTGAGGAGAGAGGGAGGGAGGGAGGGAGGGAGGGGTCAGCAGGGTCCCAGGCAGGGCCAGGGCAGCCAGAGGCCTCCTCGGCGTGGTCCTCAGCAGGATGAGCCAGAGCCAAGCCCTGGGAGGCAGATGGGAGCACAATGCACAGCCGGCAGAGCCCTATGAGAAGGGGCCAGGGCCTGGACCAAGGACTGGATGAGGCTGAGGGAGCTGGTGGCCCCCAAGGGCAGTCCCCTGATGATCACATTCATCTAATCACCCGCCGACACTGCTGGCATTTGGGCATCTGGTCAGGCAGAACTTGACTACCCCTAGGAGCCAGAGCTCCCCACAAACCCAGAACCTGAAGGCCACACACGCACGCCAGGCCAAGGTCTGCCCAGCAGGTCCTCCTGAGCCAGCTCACAGCTGGCAGGGCCCACAGGCATCCGGAGGCCCCAGCCTCCAGCCCATGGCTGCTCTGCCCCGTCACACCAGGGAAGGAGGGACACCCAGGCTGGAGTGCTGCTGCTGCCCGCTAAGTGGGACACCAAACTGGGGGCTCCTCTGGTCTCAGAGTCAGGGACAGGGACAACTGGCTCTGCAGATGGCCTGCAGAGCTTGGCCACCCTCACCCAACCAGAGCTCAGAGGCCTCAAATAGCGTGTGTGTGTGTGTGTGTGTGTGTGTGTGTGTGTGTGTGGCGTGTGTGCTCAGAAGGGACACATGTGGATAAGCAGGTGCTGGGACAGTGTTCAGGGCTTAAGTGCCCATGGCAGGGGCAAAGGTCACCCGTGCTAAGGAGGCCTGGGCTACTCCACCAACCCCTAAATGGGCTCCCACAACCCCAGGGACTCTGGGTGGTCCTCATAGCCCCTAGAACCACAGAGAAATGCTCCCGGGTCTCGGAGAGCCCTCCTGGAGTGCCTAGAAGGTTGCGAGCAGCCTGTGAGGTGGCCACGGAGCAGGGTAGGAGGAGCAGCGGCACTGGGAGCCATGTCATTCCATGGTCATGCAGCAGGGATAGGTGGTGGGATGGGACAGTGGGTAGCATCCCAGACCCCGGAAGAAGCCCAAGCAGGTGCCTGTTCTGCTACCGGGAACAGCAGGAGAAGCTCGCATGCTCGTCTGCATCCACGGGTGTGCACTGGGCGCACACACCCAGGGGCCAAGCTCTGCTTTCAAGTCCAGGTGCACAAAGGGGCCTGGGTAGATGCTTCCCTCACTGTGAGGTGACAGGAAGGGCTGGGGCCAATGGCAGCTGGTGGCAGAGTCCCCAAAGGCTGGGTGGCTGGGCTTGGGTGGGCAGGGGAAGCCTGGACTGGGGCTCACTGCCCATTGTAAGACCGGCAGAACGGGGCCAGCTTTCGAGGTCTCTGGCTGGGCTGTGCCACCCACAGCTGGTCCTGGAGCAGTGGAGCCCAAGGCCAGTGTTGGGGGAGGGTGGTGGTGAGAGGGGCAGGAGGCATGGAGGCGCAGGCGGGTGGCCGTGCGGGTGGGGGACAGGGTGGTCAGTACCTGTCACTCAGAGGGCACAGCTACCACAGCGTTCGGGCACTGTCCATGGGCTTAAACTGCCAGCCCGCGTGGCTGCCAGAGTCCAGGGCAGCCAGATAGCGCTAGGAGGGCCCAGGGTGGGAGGGTGCAGGAGAGAGAGAGAGAGAGGGGGGGCATCCTCAACGCCAGGGCGCAGCTGGCCTGGAGCAGGCTGTGGGGCCAGTGGGGCCAGGTGAGGACAGCTGAGTGGGACGTAAGAGGCCCGCAGCCGGGGATGGCCTCTGGGCTCACAGCCCCTGGTCCAGGCCTGGGCGACCCAGGCCCTGCTGTGCTATGGGACTACAGAACAACAGGGACTGCCTGGCAGGTAAAGTGGTCTTCAGCCTCTTCAGCCCTGACCTCACAGCCCAGCCCCTCCAGGGCGCCCTGGGCCCCAGCCTTTCCATCAGCTGCTTTCCTCTGGCACCAAATCACCCTGTTCCTTTGTGTCCATGTTTCACTCCCATGATCAGAAGGAACACCAGGCCCAGACTAGAACAGCCAGGGATCAAGACTGGCTGAATACCCAGGAAAAGGAGGGAAGGAAAGGGAGCAAGGCTGGACCCCGAGAAAGGGACAGGCAGCCCTGCTGGGCCCAGGGGGCCCAGGAGGAGAGTGGAAAGACAGCACCAGGGCCCAGGGCAGTGCAGCTCAAGGAACACAGTAGGGGCGCACCTTGCTACATGCCTGCCTTCCCCAAGAAAGAGCCAGGAGCGGACTTGGTGGGCTGCTGGCCCCTGAGGCTGCCCGCTGCGGCCGTGAGGCACTTCATGGTGAGCAGGAGCTGAGGGTCCCACCTGGTCCCATCCAACCCCATGGCCCCAGCCCTAAAGGCTCACAGCTGCCCCCAGAGCCCATGCTGCCCACGAGAGCCACACCAGAGCACCAAGGCCAAGGTCCCCCCTCCCTGCCCTGAGACTTACTGAGGGCGGTGGGGACTCGCGCCCAATGAGGGGGGTGTTCTCACAGCGGGGGTTCTGGAAATTGGCATTCTGGCTCCTGAGGGGTGAGGAGAGAGGCTGTGAGTGACCACTGGTCACAGTGGTCCTAGCTCTAGGCCAAGAGCCAGGCAGACCCCGTGCCCACCCAGTTCTGTTCAACCTGTCTTCCCTGATGACTTCCACAGGGGTGGGCACCCTGTCCTTGCTGAGGGTCTGTGACCCAGACAATGATAGGCTCAGCGGGCCAACGGTGCCCACCTGCCTCCTCAGCCTAGCTAGAGCCCACCTCCCTTCCGGCGGCCTGCCCACCATGAAGACAGGCCCTTGGCCTAGAAATGGACTCTCCATCTGATCATGTGACCTTCTCATGGCCCCTGACCAGGTTCACCTGGGGGCAGGAGGCACTCAAAGCCAGGCCACTCCACCTGAAGCCGTGGCGCCCACCCTGCTGCAGCCCCTTCCTGCTGCTGCCCCAGCCCTCACGGTGGCAGCACAGGCCCTGTGCTTCCCTCCACCACCCTCCCCTTCCTTGTAGCAAGTCCCAAGCTGATCCACACTCCAAGCTGCAGCTGATGCGCCCGCCAGCCCCAGGGACTCACAAGCAGGCATGCGCACTAGCCTCAGGTAGGGGTCTGCCTGACCTGCCTGGGCTGGCCCCATCCTGCTCCCCACACTCACATGTACTCAGTGACCGGGGCGTTGCTGACAGTATGGGCGGCAGCCGGGATGCTGGTCTCACTGCCGTAGCTGCTGCCACAGCTGTACAAGCTGGGCATGTGCACGCGGTAGAGGCTGTCGTGCGCTTGCCGCGGCCCCGGGGCGGCCTCCTCCTCCCCGTCCTCATCGGGACCTCTGCAGGAAGGGGCACCCAGCACAGGCTCAGGCCCAGCAGGAGGGCACTGCCACCAGACCTGTGGGGGTTGGGTCTGGTGCAGACACCTGTGTCCAATCCTGGCTGTGCCACATACATTCTGCAGACCCAGAGGCCTCTCAACTGGCTCTGAGCCTCAGCTTTGTTCTTTGTTGGTGCTAAAAGACCACGAATGGTGTGAATATACTTTGCATACAACCAGAGATTTGTAAAAAAGTGCTCTATATGTGTAATATAAAATGTAATGCGTTCTGCTGTCATTCATAACATCTTAGAATAAAAAATAAATAAATTAAAAAAAAAAAAAAAAGACCGTGTGGTTACATGAGTGCTGGGCCCTGCTGCGCAGCCTACAGAGGGCCACACTGGCTGTCTGTTTATTAAAAGAAGGTGCAGGTCCCCATGGGGGAAGCCGGGTGGGGGGAGCTGCTGGCTGGTGAGCAGTTCACAGTGGGACAGTAGGGCTGCCGTTGAGTGGTGTCCACAGCTACGCCCAGGGTGGGGCCAACCAATGCTCACCTGACCCTCCAGGGTGTCCTTACAACTCCATTTTTATAACTAGGGATGCTGAGGCCCAGGGTGATTAGGTGACTTGTTCAGAGTCACATGATTAAGCAAGGATATGAATCCAGCCATAGGGTTCCAGGGTTCTGTTCCTGGCCACTCCACTACAGTTGCAAACTTTATTATCACAGCCACCTTCATTCGTCACTATCCCCATCATTATCATCACTACATCACCATCACCATCACCCCATACATCACCATCACCATCACAACCATTACCATCACCACCATCACTACCATTATTACAACCACCATGACCATCTTCATCACCATTATCGCTATAATTACCATTGTCACCACCACCATCAACATCATCATTACCCATCACTATTACTACCACGACCATTACCATCACCATCACCACCACCACATCTTCACCACCACCCCTATCACCATCACCTCTATCACCATCACCATCTCAAGGGGAAACAACACAAATCCAGGCAAAGGGCAGAAATCTGAGCTGAGCCATCGAAGCTGTGCCACCAAGCGGCAGCCACTGCCCAAATGGGAGGGAGCTAGAGGGTCTGGAGATGGAATGTGAGGCCCTCAGCAAGGGAAGGAGCCCAGGATTCTCCTACCCCAGTCAAGCCAGTTCTAACTTCAGGAAACTGAGGCAGAGGCCACCAGGACACGCTTCAAAAGACACAGTAGCTCTGTGACACCTGCCTTCCTTCCTAGTCACCCAGCAGAAGGCCACAGCCACCTGGACCACCCTGTGTAGAAGCTGACCACAAAGCCAGGCCCTCCATCCACAGCCCTGCACACTGCACCTGGGGGCACGGATGAGATGTTCTGTGGCCAGGCTTCAGAGTGCTGGGTGTAGAAGAAGCCCAGGGAACAAGAGACCCTCGTTCTCCTCCCTGCCCACTCAGGACTGTCCAGGCTGGGAGCTCCTCTAGGCTCAATTCTTCAGTGACACAGGGATGGTCACCTGGGAGCTGGAGGCCTCAGAGGGGCTACAGAGGCCTAGAGTGAGGTGAGGCGAGGAGGCATTTGTTCCTCACCTCTGGGGACTGGGAGCTGGGGGTCCAGAGGGCTTGTTCCTAAGCATCCTGTGTGGCCTGAGCCAAGCTCCAGGACCTCCCTGAGCCCTCACCTCTTCTGCTGCCAGGTGTGTGGCACGCTGCACACGATGGAGCTGAACATGAGGGCTGTGACAAAGGAGAAGAGGGCCAGGTAGATGAGGCCCTCGACACCGTCGTAGCAGAAGCCTGTCAGCGCCTGCACGTAGTCCTGGGTTGGCAGGGACCAGACAAGGACAGACACAGTGAGAGACAGACAAGCAGCCTGAAGCCCGGATTGTCCACGAGTCCCTTTTCCCCAAGGGCCACCCCCACTTCTCCCCAGCAGCACCTCTTTGCTGCCCACCCCCTGGAGCACCCCTCCCCCACCCCCCAGCTGCCTACACCCATTCCCAGTGGCCACCTCACCAGATGCAGGCTGCGGCAGTCCACCAGGGCAGTGAGGTGCTGCAGGTTCACCTCTGTGCCGTTTAGCACCTCCTGGATGCGGAGCAGGGAGTCCTGGGGGTATTCACCACTAGAGGTCAACAGTAAGCCAGCCAAGCTTCCCCCAGAGTCCCCAGGTCAACCTCCACCCCATAACCTGCCATTGAGACCACTGAGACCATTGAGGCCTTGGTGAAGGTCCCAAGGACCCTGGGGCCTTCAGAAATGTTGAAACTGGCCAGGTGCATGCCTGTAATCCCAGTGACTCAGGAGACTAAGGCAGGACAATCACAAATTGAGACTGTCAGCAAGTTAGCAAGACCCTAAGCAATTTAGTAAGCCCTGTCTCAAGCCAGGCGCGGTGATGCACACCTGTAATCCCAGCACTTGGGAGGCTGAGGCAGGAGGATTGCAAGTTCAAGGCCAGCCTCAGCAATGGCGAGGCACTTAGCAATGCAGTGACACCCTATCTCTAAATAAAATACAAAAAAGGGCTGAGGATGTGACACAGTGGTTGAGTGCCCCTGAGTTTAATCTCTGGTACAAAAAAAAAAAAAAAAAAAAAGACCCTGTCTCAAAATAAAACATAAAAGGGCTAGGGATGTGGCTCATTGGTAAAGTGCTCAAAGTGCTCCTGGGTTCAGTCCCTACTACCAAAAAAAAAAAAAACCACGCACACACAAAAAAAAAGAATGGTGAGGGGCTGGGAATATAGCTTAATTGGTAGAGTGCTTGCCTCACATGCACAAGGCCCTGGGTTCAATCCCCAGCACCAACAACAACAAAAAAAAAGAATGGTGAAACCGGAGTCTGGAGTCTGTGTTCTAGACTCAGGGGGCCCACAGACATCTGTCCAATATGGTCAGTACCACATGAAGACAGGACTCCCGTACTATTAGGAGAACAACAAACCACTGCATGTTGCTGACTGGGGCCCGGCTCTGCTCTTAAAAATGCCATTTTTTTATTCTCTCTCTCTCTCTCTTTTTTTTTTTTTTTTTTGGTACCGGGGGTTGAACTCAGGGGCACTCTACCACTGGGCCACATCCCCAGCCCTTTTTTGTATTTTCTTAGATACCACTGGGCCACATCCCCAGCCCTTTTTTGTATTTTCTTAGAGACAGGGTCTCACTGAGTTGTTAAGTGCCTCGCCATTTCTGAGGCTGGCTTTGAACTCGCGATCCTCCTGCCTCAGCCTCCCAAGTGCAGGGATTACAGGCGTGCGCCAACGCGCCCAGCTTAAAAATGCCATTTTAAGGAATAGTGAAACATGAGGGAAGATCTTCAAGATCTATTAAATGAGAAAACAGTAAACAAGTGTCTCTGGAGCGAGCCTGACCGTGGCGCATCTGTGCTCGCGGGTGCACATGCTGTGTACAGAGGACCCATCCTCACAAAGGGAGAAGGGAACACCATGGCTGGCCTGGGCTCCCCCAGTGCAGATTGGTGTGGCCCTGACAGGTCTAAGGATGCCCTATGGTCCTGAAATGGCTTTCAGGAAGAACCTACTGTTATGGACTGAGCCGTGTCCCCTGACTTCCTGTGCTAAAGTCCTGACCGCCAGCACCTCAGAATGGGATTGTCCTTGGAGAAGGGCCTTTACAGAGGGGATCAAGATGAAACAAGGCACTGGGGTGGCCCTAGTCCAGTAGGACTGGTTTCTTGATGTGAAGAGATCAAGACACAGACACACAAATAGTGACAACCCTGAGAGGACACAGGGAGAAGCAGCAGCTGCAAGCTGTGGAGGGCAGCCTCAGGAGAGCTGGCCCTCAGAAGGCACTGTTCACGCCCTACCTAGGACTTCAGACTCTAGGACTCAGAACACGCCTGCCGTTCCAATCATCCATCTGTGGGGCTGTGACGGTGGCCCCAGCAGACTCATGTGCTCCCTGAACCACTCAATGGCAAAGCACCAAAAAGATTCTCTGCCACATTAAGTGTGAGATCAAGAAGGTAACGTGTGTGCACGTGTGTGGGTGTGCATATGCTCGTGATGATTCATTTTTTTTGAGTTTGTGAAGTTTCCTAGAGAAGGGTCCACCACTCTCACTGGAGAACCCACAGACAACACTTTTCTTTCCTGTCCCCAGTGTTGAGGGGTATCTGCAGGGGTAGGGATCCCTACGGGGCATCCAGACACCTCTGAGAAGATTTGGGATTTTGTCAGAAGTTTAGCAACATATACTTAATGCACAAATGCTCAGGACCCAGAATGCTAAATGGGAAAGCAACAATCCCCTCAGATTCCAGAATGTTGTCCCCCAAATGGGTCGTACTTTCTTTCTTCATGTTTCCATCACTACTCTCCCCCCTACTTTTTTTTCTTTTTCTTTTTTTTTTTTTTTTTGGTGGTACTCAGAATGGAACTAGGGGCCTTATGCATGGTGGTGGTAGGTAAGTGCTCTCTCGCTGAGCTACATTCCTAGCCTTCCATTTCTTTTTGGTATTGGAGATTGGACCCAGGGAGCAGTTTACAACATGTCCACACTTTATATTTCTTATTGAGACAAGGTCTCACTAAGTTGTTGAACTTCAACCTTGGGATTCTCCTGTCTCAATCTCCTGAGTTGCTGTAATTTCAGAAGTGTGCCACAGCACTTGACCCCTCAACTTTTTTTGGTGGGGGAGTACCAGTGATTGAACCCAGGGGTGCTTAACCACTGAACCAGCCCTTTTTCTATTTTATTTAGAGATGGGGTCTCACTGAGCTGCTTAGGGCCTCACTAAGTTGCTGAGGCTGGCTTTGAACTTGTGATCCTCCTGCCTCAGCCTCCCCAGCCAGTGGGATTACAGGTGTGCACCACCACGCCTGACTGACCCCTTACCTTTAAATACAAAGAGTTTGCATTACTTTTAAAATTAAAACAAAATTATTTTTAAAAAACCTATACCAAACATCCCCAGGAAAAAGAAGCAAAGGGGAAAGCGAGAGGAAGAATAAAGGAGGCTTTACAGGAAAAGGGAGAACAGGCTCCAACCCCTTACCTTGGTGGCCGGTTGCTCCCGTGGGACGTTTCTCAGAAGCTCAGACACAACATCTTGCATCTCCACCAGCGCCTTGTGGCTGCCCGACAGCTTCTGCTCAGCAGAAAGGCACGACTCTGGCCGCAGGCACCCACCTTCCCTCCTGCCCCTCCCACCCAGGGCAGCCTGTGGGGTCCCAGGTGGGCTGTGGTGCTGGCTCCGCCTTGCCCCCCTAATCCCCCAGCTGCCCAGACACCCAGGGACAACACAGACCCTGAGATGGTGATAGGGGCCCCAGGCCCTCCAGAGAGCACAGGAGGACATCCTTGATGCAGTCGTTAGCACCCAAGGGTGGTGTGATCCAGATACAGTGACAGGCGTCGGGTGAAGGGTTTGGTCAGTGGTGCTGCCCAAGCCTTCACTTCCTCAACCAGGACACCTGAATAGGTGTCACCCCAGGCTCCTCCCACACCTGCCTGAAGGTGAGCAGTCAGCTTCACCTCTGCCCACAAGGGTGGTCAAGGGCAACCCAAGGATTAAAGGCAGACCCAGGATGTGGTGGCACTGAGCAGGTCACCACAAAAGGCTTGGCACCATGGTAGCAGTCACAGGGTAACCAGTGGTGCTAATGCCACTCCCCCCAGCTGCCTCCGCACAGTGCCTGTGGTGCCAGCGGCTGCAGACGGCTGGGCTGCAGGGTGGGGCGAGGCCGGCTCAGCCCCTCCCACACAGGCTTCTACCTCCCAGGGCCAGCCAGGGCTCTCACCTGCTGGAAAGGGTTGGTGGCACGGGGTGAGCAGGCCAGGTAGTACTGCAGGATGTCTGCGGAGAAAGGGGGCAGTGGGCTGAGGAAGTGGCCATCTGTGCAGCTGTGTCTATGCAAGTACATGTGTGTGTACAGCACAGCAGTGTGTGTATGTGTACGTATGCATGCAAATACCTGCTTGTGTGCTTACACACGTTTCTGCACGGGTGTACATCAGCATGTGTGAGGAAGCGCTGTGGTCTCCAGGGAGGTCAGGGCTGGGTACAGCGTTCTACTGGGAGCGGGGTCCCTACAGTGTGCAGCCTTGCTCTGAAGCGATGACAGTGGGTAGGCTAGGGTCTCGCCATACCAGCACCTGCCCTTGGCCTGGGGGGTCTATATTCCCATCAAGCCTCCAGGAGCCCAGGGGCCATCAGAGCAGATGTAGGCTCCTCAATTTCTCTCCCCAAACCCAGCTCATTAGGACGCCCTGCCAGCCCTGCCTTCCGAGCACCCTTATCCCTGTCCCAAGGCTCCACCTGCTCAAGCCACTGCTACTTTCTGTCTGTAGGAGTTCAACAGCCTCCCCCCTCCCCAGCCCACGTGTCTTCCCAGCAGCCAGGAGGATTTAAAAGGATGTTCGCTCACAGCTCCTGGCTCTCCACTTCCCCCATCCAAGGCCTCCCCCAAGAATAAAGCCCTTGCCTCTTCACCTCCCTCTCTGATTGGCCTGCTCAGGGACAGGCCCTGAGGCAGCCGCAGACTCACCCCCACTCAGCACCGAGTGCTCCTCCACCATCTTGGTCACGTAGGTGTCAGGGTCTACACAGAAGTCACTGGAGCCCTGGGTGGGTGTGGGCAATGAAGAGGGGGTGACCAAGCTGGGCCTCAAAGTAAATCTGTGTCCCACCCCAGGCTCTTAGGGGCAGAGGGGTGTGAATATGGGGGCATGGATGTGCTCTGTGTCCACGGGCAGGACCCAGCAACCCAGCGTAAGATAAAAAGGGGAGAAGAGTGTGGCTGCGCTCCCCTCCCCTCCCCCACACCTAGGCCCAGCAGACAGGATTACTGGTCCCTTGGCCACTCACCACAGACACGGCCAGCTCCAAGCCCAGCGCACCCCAGCTGATGACCAGGGCCAGTACCCCCAACAGGCAGACCCTTGGGGCAAAGAGAGCCAGTCAGCAGCCTTCAGGCTGTGGGGTAGGGGACATGCCAACTGCTGGGCTGCAGACTGCAGGGCAGGGTTCCGGGGCACACCTGGGAGACTGACTCACAAAGAGCTGCCCACCACCTGAACAGATCCTCCTCCTGGCTTAGCTCTAAGACTAGGTGACTCCTTGCCCTTCTTGTCCCCCAAGTCCCCTTCCTAGGGCCATCTACCTGAAAGACAAGTCTCTGCTACTTTCATGCTGGCTCTGCCATCAACTGTCCACTCTCTGAGGAGCTGTGGAGCCCCTGCCTCACAATCGCCCCTGGACTCCAACCCCACCAGGTGCAGCCTACCCCATGCCAGGTAGGTCTCTACGTGGCTAGCCCTTCCCTACCGGCCTCTGCTGGCTCCCAGCCACACAAGCCTCATTGCAGCTCTGCGCACACAGCCCCCTCCCCAACCCTACAGGCCTGTGTGCTGGCTGGCAGCTGTCCTTCCTCAAGGGTCCAAGCATCCCTCCTCCCTCAGACCTCTGCTGTGACATTCTCTCTCAGGGCTTCTTGGGCACAGTGTGCACACTGGAGACTGCCTGGCCACCTGCCTGGCTTTGTTTCTCCAGGGTACTGTCACCTCTGATGTTCGGCATGTTTTATGAATTCATCCCTCCAAGGCCCAGGAGCACCACTTGGCAGGGGCTGGAGTGTTTTCTGGACTCTCCTAGCACCAGGCCCAAGTAGGAGCCAGGATGTGGCTTGTGACTGTTCAGGGAGGGACAGGGACAGCATCTTGTAGTCACCCTTTGGGCAAGCTGTCACTCTGTCCTTTAGAACAGACAGAGGTTTGGCAGTGACCTACCCAAAGATGCCAGCCTGGCGAGTGGGCTGCTTCTACATCTGAAGGTGGAGGAATGGAAGCAGGCACCACACTCCCCAGCTCCTGCTCCTGGTCTCCTGGGATCCCTTAGCACTTGGGCCCTGGGCAGGTGGCTCCAGGTCTCCCCGCCACAGGTACCCCATGGGTAGACTCTCCCAAGGAGGAACACAGCAAGCCACCAAGACTGGGCTGGGGGAGTGGCCTATGATGCTAGTCATAGGGACACCTCAGAGCAGGCCTCTTTGTGAGAAGCCATTTCAGGCAGGCCAGTGATGAGGGCCTCTTTTTTTTTTTTTTTTTTTTTTTTTTAATATTTATTTATTTGCTTTGGTTGTACACAATGTGTTTATTTGTACGTGGTGCTGAGGATCAAACCCGGGCCGCGCACGTGCTAGGCGAGCGCTCTACCGCTGAGCCACAATCCCAGCCCCTGATGAGGGCCTCTTAAGTCCCACTGGAGACTGTGGCTGATGAGGAGATAGTTACCCTGGGGGCCTCAGCTGCCCCTCTATCCCGCCAGCCCACAGGTGGCCCACCTCGCACCCAGACTCACCCAACCAGGATGCCCTTGGAGCTGCGAATGAGGCCCACCAACACCAGGAGGCAGATGATGACGTCAAGCAGCAGCAGGCCCAGGTAGCCCAGCCACCTGTGGGCACACATGGGGGTGGGCCAGGCACATGGGGGGACCAGGGAGGAGGGGCAGCAGGGGCCAGGCAGAGCAAGGCAAATAGCCTGGTACCCACAGGCAGTCCTGGGATGCAGGGACCAGGGTCAGGGCCTGTCCACTTGGGGGATTCCTGTCATTGCCAGTGACCTCCACCTGCCCTGCCCCCCACTGTAAGGCCTCAAGTATTCAGTACTAAGAACAAAGTGCAGAAGAGGGTGATGAGGTGATGATTGACCAGGTGCACTGGGCAGGCAGGAAAGAGGACATGGCTGTACCTGTACCAGTCGTAGAGATCCACCTGCTCAGCCAGCACCTCCAGAGACACGCCTGGGTTCCTCCAGAAGGGGATGGCAGCAGTGTAGCCCAGCAGTGTCCCCAGCAGGCCGTGTAGCCGCTGCACAGCCCGCAGGGCCTCTGGCTTCCCGGCCAGCTGCCGCTCCAGGCTCTGCAGGCTGGGCTCCGCCGTGCGGTTCAAGGCCGCTGCTGTGTCCCACACCTGCCACCAGGATGGCCAGAACTGAGGCCAGGTGCAGGCACCTGGCTCCCCACCCACGGACATGCACAGAATCAGTTGACAGCCCAGACACCTTCCCAGCCCACTCACACGGTCCTGGACCCCCATCACTGTGCGGTTGGCATGACGGAGAGAGTAGGTGGCCCGATGGACGCCATCGCTGGTCTCCCCCGTTGCCATAGAATCCCACTGCGATGCCAGCGCTGGAGAGGGCAAGGACATGAGCACGCAGCCTGCTGCCCCGCCCTGGTCCCAGTTCACACCCTGCCCACCTGGACAGGCCCTGCCCAGCTCACCTGCAGACCAGCGTGGCGATGATGACGCACCAGGCCGTGCAGCAGCAGTCGGCGTCCAGGTGCTCGTCGCTCTTGCGCCGCCGGCAGCACAGCCAGAAGGAGTAGAAGAGCAGGAAGAGGAGGTCCAGGGCGAGGCAGGCCAGCGCGGTGGCCCCCAGCAGCAGCAGCGCCTGTGGGTGGGCAGAAGCACGCTGCAGGGTGGCCCCGGCAGACCTCACACCTGACTTGACCACTGGTCCTGGCACAGACTCCCACTTAATCCTCCCCCTGCCCTGGGAGGAGGGGAGGCCTGTCCCCAGCTTACAGGTGAGGGATGGTGGCTCTCAACATCTAAGTGACTCCCATAGTCAGCCAGACCCCAAATTCCAATCAGCCCTGTGCTACCCAGGACGTGACCCCACTTGGAGGGGCCAGGCTGGTCTGCTGGAGGCTTCTAGGCCCTGTGCTCGCCTGTGGCGGGCCTGTCGGCTTCCTGCGCCCCAGTCTAGGGAGGGTTCCAGACTAGGCCTGGAGAAGAGGCTCTGAGTGGGGTGTAGCCAGAGACAGTGGTGACAAAGAGCCACCTAGTGGCTGGTGGGGCCAGTGCCATCCCTGATTGGTCACATGATCCAGGAAGCCCCTCCAGCTCCCTGAGTGGGTTTTCTCTTCTGTAAAAGGGGTGACAGCCCCTCCCCTGAAGAGGTGGATGTCACATGCAGTGAAATCCTGGCAGCCGCAGGGCCAGACAGCACAGTCCCTGGGGCTGCGAGCTTGCCTCCCTCCTAGTCACTAGA
Source organism: Tamias sibiricus (assembly GCA_025594165.1). Taxonomy (NCBI): domain Eukaryota; kingdom Metazoa; phylum Chordata; class Mammalia; order Rodentia; family Sciuridae; genus Tamias; species Tamias sibiricus. The sequence goes on from CM046674.1 coordinate 27,699,731, forward strand.
CAGAGGCTGCTCCTGGGGCAGGGTTCGTGCCCCTCCACCAGGCCTGGAACTCCTCAGTCCTGGGAGGGACCTGGGGTGGGGTGGGAAGGTGGCATAGCTGCACCCCACAGCCACAGCCTCCCTGTGTTCTCACCCAGGCAGGGGCAGGCATTTTGCCATCCGGAGCCCCCTTGCCCACAGTGCTGTTTTAGGAACTGTTAGGAACATGGGGGCCAGCTGAGCTGAGCTCTGCCCTGCTCACAGTGAGGCTTTGAGGGGTGAGCACATCCGGGGCTGAGGGAGCCACCCGTCCCCTGGTGCTCTCAGGAGCTGTACTGAGGACTGGGGAGTGGGCACTGTCTGGAGTCTCAAACTGAATGAGATGGGCTAGCAGCACACACTCCATGGCCACCTGACCAGTGCTGTCCTGTGGACACCACCTATACCAGCTGCATACAGTGCCCCCACCCAACACCTGGCTCTGAGAATGGCCACTGGTGCTGCCTCCCTGGGCCTCTGGACACCAGTGCCTGCCTGTCCCCAGGCCTGTGTCTTCAGAGGAAGTAGTCCACCACATGCAGCAGAGACATTTCCTGAGCACCCACTGTGGGGGAAGGAGGGTGACAAGCATGGCCAGAGCTGTCTGTGGTTGGGGCAGGCACCAGGCCCTGCTCCCCTGGACACTGTACCCTCAGTTTGCGTGGCTACATGCTTTCAGCAGTAAGGAAGCTTCAGAGAGGTAGAGAAATGACCAGGACCAGAATCCCATTTGTTCAAAAGCAGCCCCTTTTGGTCACATGAGGGGACCTCTGCACACTTCCTGTGCCAGGGTGGGGTGGCAGCTGACACCAGGCTGTGCCTCATGTTGGGGCCAAGAACTGAGACTCAAGCATCTGACTGAGGGAGACGTCCACTAATGGCTGTCAAACCAGGGCTCACCAGTGTTGTGGGGTGACCACCAGTTGCCTCTCACTGAAGGGAAACACCCTCCCTCCCCACATCTGATCATTTTGGCAACTGCAGCCTCCCTGGGGCTCGAGCCTGCCCCCTGCCCACCTCCCCCTGGGACAAGAGGCTCAGCCCTGGAGGGCACTGGGACTGCTGGATCAGTAGCCCTGGCGCCTAGTGGGTGTTTTCTAGGAGACAGTTGCCAGGCAGCAGGAGGATGGCGCTCCCTGCTCTCCCAGAAGCCAGCTGGTTCCCATACCTGGCTGCAGGCCTGCTTACCTTGCACCTGGCCAGGGGGACACTGACCAAGGGCTGCATATCCAGCCACTGCAGGCCAAGAACCAAACCTCTGCTGGGGTCCAATGCCATGCTGGTGCCCTAGAGTCTGATGTACATTTGGAGACTGGGCCTCTGCCTGTGACACACAATGAGGGAACCCTCAGGGGGAGACCAGGGTTCTCCCATGAGGCTGCAGTCACACGCCATAGCCCTTCCTCCTCCACTGCCCTGAGCCCCACAGTAGCCCCACAAGGAGCAATGTGAGAGCTGCAAGGTGTCAGAGGGAGACACTTTCCTGCTTCTTTGGCCCAGTGCTCAGTGCCCTCTGCTGCTACCTACTACCCCTGCACCAGCAGGCTGGGTGGGGGAGGGGAGCAGGCCCAGGGACTTGGCACCAGAGCCACTTCATCAACACAGGGATCCCACAAGACCCAGGGTGCTCACGTCAGAGGGGTGTCTAAAGCTCAGGAGGGCCGGCCCAGGATCATACAGGGGGTGGAGTCAGGTCCCAGTAGGAATCCCCTCGTGGGAATCAAGCACCCGTCCAAGGATCAGAGACCAGTCTCAAGGAGCCCAACATTAACTGCCCCTTACCCCTGCACCACCCTGCCACCCAGTGGGCTAGTAAACATTAGGTGCTTGAACAGCAATGTCACCTGGGCTCCCTGGATCTGCCCTCATCTGCATGCAGTGGGCACAGACTGGAGGTGTCAACCCCACCACAGGCCCCATGGGGCCCTTCATGACAGGTCGAAGGCCTATAGGGGAATGGGACACACTCTTGGGGAATGTGGCTCCAGAAGACCCAAGTCCGCAGATGCCTGCACTTCCACAGAGTCACTCTGGGGGCTTTTCGTGGTGTGTGTGGGGGGCACAGCAACCAGCCCCTTGCTCACAGAAATCCTCAGGGACCTGGCTGGAGTGTCCTCTCCCCTGCGTCCCCATCCCCACATACTGAGGGCATTCTGGGAGGGCTGTTGGGTTCCGCCCCGCACCTGGAACACATTCTCTTGGGAATACCCTTCCTAGGGGCGAGAGAAAACTGGGGATGAGGGAGTTCCCAATCAGGGGTTGATCCCAGGTGTGCACAGGTGGAATGTAAAGAGGCACCTGTGCTTTGCATCTAGCAGCCATCCAGGCTGGCCTGTCTGCTCAACACTCAGACGGTCATAGGGTGGACACATCAAAGAGCTTGCAATCCCAGATCACCTCCTCGGTGGCGCCAGGACTGCAACTCCCACTAGTCAGATGAGAAAACAGGCACAGCAAGATAAGCGCTCAGGGCCAATTGGGACCTGGGGTGCAGCAAGCCTGCCCCAAACAGCAGAGCCATAGTACAGAGGGCTCCTGTCCAGCAGCTGGGGTGGTGGGGCGGCCTTTGCTGCTGGTGCTACTCATGTAGGAAATACTACTAGATGCCAGGCACACGCAGGGACCCAGCAGATTCCCTCTGCAGTGAGGCAACACTGGCACTAACCCCTGTAGGCAAGCACTGGGGCCTGCTGTGAGGTGAGAGGGCCATGAAGAAGCAGGAGGAACGGACAGGAGCTGGAGTACTGGTAAGTCTGCATGCTCAGCAGCAGCCAGGGTTGGTGTGTGAAATGGAGATAGCAATGTCACTTTCTAGTAGGGTCACAGTGAGCACGAGCTATGGGAGCAAAGATTCCACCAGCAAGGGGAGCCCAGGAGAAGCAGGCTGCCCCTGGGGGGACAGAGCTGCTTCCAGGCCCAGCTCTGCAGCTCCGTGAGCTGAAGGGAGGGGACCTAGTGCCATGCAGAAGGCGCAAACACGCAACCACACCCACACGCGACTGTTTGGGCCCACATCCACACATGTGCGCATGTTCACACCTACACACGCTGCCACATTTGGGTGTGGCACTGTGAGCCCCCAGGCTCTGACTGGGACACCTGCCAGAGGCAACAGGCCAGCGGAGGTAGCACGGGCCTGGCCATGGTCCTGGGGGAGGGGGTCAAAGGGCAGGACTAGGGCAAGACGAGGTCCTGGAAACCCCCAGACCAGGTCATTGAGGATAAAAATACATCCTGGGGCTCAGAGGGGAGTCATTCAAGGACCCTCACTCTAGGCCCTGGAGGTGGTGACAGGCAGAGCTGTCAGGTCCATCTCCCGGCCCTTAGAGGGGCCAGATGTCCTCTCCCATCCTGGTCTGGCTCTACTCTAGGAAGTCCCTCATAATGGGAAGGACAGGGACCACACTCTCCCCTCTCTGTGCCCTGGGCTCTGCCTACAGATGCCTGGTGGATTCTGGGAAGGCCTTGCTGAGCTCGTCAAGAAGCCAGGGCTGGGGAGCGACACCACTCAGCCCTCTCTGAGCCCATCTTCAAGTTTACCTCAGGAGACTAAACCACAACCCCAAGCTCCAGGAGGCTGGGCAGATTCCTGTGGCAGGAAGTGTTCCTCCTGATGGGGCAGCTGGGAACTGGGCTCCCTGGCCACGCGCTGGGCCAGGGGTGGGCTGTGAGGCTGCACCAGGGCAGCTCCACAGGTGGAGAGACGCACCCTCCACTTTACAGAAGGGCAGGCCAGCAGGGTGCCCTGGGCCATCTGCCCCTGTGGACCAGTGCAGCCTGTCCTTGTCCAGGCAATGCAGGATGGTCATCAGGGTGCCCCGCCACCAGGCAGCTGCCTGAGCCAGCTAGTCTAGGGGGGATAGCACTGTGGCCAGTGTGACCTCTGCCCTTCTCTAAGGCCAAATTCCCAGAGGACAGGTGTTCATGGGGCACCAGGCCAATAGCATTCAGTGGTGGCCCTGCTGTTGCTGTCCACAGGGCCATTCAAAAGAAGAATGGGAAACGTCTGATCAGCATCTGGGCTCTGACCACATGGAATTTTCCGTCCATGGTGGAGTGATGTAAGGGCTCAGTCAGGCGAAGCAGATGCTCAGCCAGCCCTGTCCTGAGCCACCCGCCACAGCTCGGGCTGCAGGAACCACGCTGTGCTCTGCAGTGGGGACTCAGCCAGCCTGCACTGAGGCGGCTGTAGGCTGGACCACCCTCCTGTGGTCTCTGCTGTCCCCTCTGAACCTGGGGCTCCTGCTCCTCAGTCCTGGACCACCTCATTCTTTTCAAGGTCCTGCAGTCCAAAAGCCATAGACTGTGGCTACTGAGGATTCTGTCCCTGCCCTGTGCCCAGACTTCCCCTAGTTCTCACCCACTTTGAAATACCCAATGGGCCAGAAAGTGCAAGGTCTAAAGCCTCACCCCATCCCAAATCAGACTGGGGCTGCTTCTGAAGCTGTCAGGCCTCTCGGGTCCAACAAGCCCTGGGCCCCAGGGCAGAGGTAGATGAGAAAAGGTGGGTCAGGGCTGGGTGGAGGCCCTCTGGCCTCCACACCAAGCACGTGCTGGGCTTGAGGCTGGAACCCTGCTCCCTTTAGGGAATCCCTACTACCTCCCAAACTCTGCACAGGCCTCTTCCTCCAGCGTGTTCCAATATGCCAGAGACTTGAGTCCAAATCCCACCCTGTGGCCTGTCCTCCCCAATCCCTGGCCAGGCTGCCTATAGAAGTGGTGACTCCGACAAGCCCTGCTCTGAGAGGGGAGGCCCTCAGCATGCCACCGAATCCTTACAAAAAGGCTGGGCAGGAGGAGGCTCCACTGCATGGGCCAGTCATGGAGAGGAGGCAGGAGCAGGTGGCACAGTGCAGCCTGCGCCCTCCCACCTCCCTCGCAGCCTCCTGCTCAGGTCTGCTCTACTTCCGGCCCCTCCTGGACATGGCACCTGTTAGCCATGTGGCATGTGCACACTGTCACCCATATGCAAACCCAGGCCCAGCGCCAGCACAGGTCAGTAAGACAACTAAGTAAGGCAAGTACACCTTTGGCTGACTACACAGGCAGCTCTAAGTGGGTGTCTTTGTGGCTCTGGGCCCAACCTGGTGAAAGCACCAGGGCGTGGCAGCCCAGAGGAAGCATGTTGCACACTGAGTCACGACAGTCACACCTGCCTCCCCAGAGCAGGGAGCGCTTCACCACGCAGCCTAGGGCAGATCAGAACATCGCTCTGTAACAGGCCTTGAGATGGGTGCTGGGGCCAGGCGCTGGGCTCCTGCTGGGTCACTGTGGGGCCCTCAAGACCGCAACAGCGCAGAGCTGGGGTCCAGGAAAAGGAAGTAGGAGTGGGTCACCTACACTGCCATTGTGGGTTGACAGGCTACTGGTCAGGTACCCTGGGATGCGCAGAGCTCAAAGACAGTCCTGTGTGCTGGAGCCCAGCGCCAGCTGAGACCAGGCAGGAGGCAGGCGGCAGCTCCCATAGACAGACAGGAGGGGTAAGAGAAAGGGAAGTGGGACCCCCACCCTTAACACAGGAAGTTTCCCATGGCAGCGCTGGAACCATAAGAGGAAGAGACAGGGTTGAGGCGCCTGGGAGGCTGCTTGAGGGGCTCTGGTTCTCCAGTGCCATCTAGGATCTCACTTGTATCCCCAGCCAGGGTGAGGAAAGGGGAGGGGCTACCAAGCCTGGCGATGCCTTGGCTGGCACAGGGTGTGCAAGCTGCAGCCACAGTCCCTGTCTGGGGTCCCCATGAGACAGCACTCCTGCCTGCCCTGGATCTGAGCCCCAGCTTCACTTTTTTTGCTCCAGGGTTCCACATCCAGCCCACCCCGGGAGGGTGGGTGTGTTCTGTGCAGACCAGTTGCCTACAGCTGGACACAAAGCTGTCTTCACCCTCACAAGTGGGGAGCCAGGGTCCACACGCCTGCAGAGACCTCCAGGCTGTGTGGGCGCCAAACTGGCTGCGTGGCACAGCCCCCACCCCGGCATGCTCGGCTGAGGTTCCCAGTGACGCTGGCCAGAAATTAAAAACAGATTTTCCACCGGGCCAAGCTTGGGTTTCATGAATTCCATGACAGTGAGTTCTTGGCAGTTCTTGGAGAAAGTATAGCTGGTGGGGGCTATGCAGGAATGAGCTGGGGAGAAGTCGCCCAATTTTCGGACTCCCAGTTCACCCACCTTGAGGTTTGAGGTCCAGGTAATCAGGGCTGCACCTGTGCCCCTCATACCCGCCCTGAATCTCCAAAGGGGAGCTCCCACGGTCTCCCTGCAGGCTGCACACTGATCCTGCCACCTTAAAGTTGGGCGTCTGCATGAAAGCACAGAGACCCCAGCTCTCCTGCAGCCCACACCCACTCTCCCCAGGGAGGCACACACACCAGAGAGCAGGACATCTGTCCTGCTGCAGTGGACATAGCCATTTCAGTCCCACACTCCAACAGACTGCCCCCGTGCAAACACTAGAAAATCCTCTTCTCTTACCAAGTTAATTTGCAAGTAACTGCCCAGGCCACAGGCCTGACCCAGCCAGGAGCCACCAGATGGGCATGGTCACCCATTGAAGCCAGCATGGAACTGAGTCTCAGAGCAAGGCCCCTACTAAGGAAGGCGGTGGAGGGAGGAGGGTCCAAGTTGGATGCATCCTGAGGCCTGGAGAGCCACTCCACAATGACCAGAACCCAGCCCAGGTGGGGAGCGGGCTGAAGGGAACGCACCATGCCTGCTCTAAGAGGCAAAAGAAGTAGCTGGCCAGCGTGCGCTGTTCTCATGGCCCATCTGTCCCTTCCTTAGGGACCCATCCTCTGGGAGGAGGGACATGCCAACTGAAGGTGACCTGTGTATGCAGGACTGTGTAGGGACATGTGCATGCAGACACGTGGCTGTGCGCCTGTGCACACACCCATCTGAGGACATGAGGAGCCCAGGGCTTTGGGCAGTTGGGGCCCTAAGCAGCCCTCTTCCAGCAGCCCCCCCACCCGGCCTACCTGCAAACCCTGTACCATTCCCTGAGGGCAACCCCAGCCCCTCATGCCTTCCCCTGGCTCTGGACAAGAACAATAGCATCCTGTGGTCAGCTGGCACCAAGTGCAGCCCACCTCACCACTGGTGGGCTGAAGGCCTGGCCTTGACCAAGGCCCACTGCAGCCCTCACAGTTCTATCTGTGGCACAAAGGGCACCCAATGCCTCAGCATTTAGCCACTGTGACACGGACCACTTGGGAGGAGGAGGGTGCCAGCCTGAAAGCAGACTTAGAAGCCTCTGCTGTCAGAGACTACAACAGGCCCCTCCTTGGGCCTTAGCTCCTCTGTAAAGTAGCCTCACTGCAGCTTCTGGAAGCAGGAGTAGTGGCTCTCTGTGCTGGGTGGCACAGTGCCCAGGGTTCTCATTAAAGCCTCACCAGGCTGGGCCACAGTGGCTGGTTTCTGGGTTTGTGTCCTCACCCCTCCCCAAGACTGAAGCCCCTGAGGAACACATGCATCCTGGTCTAGCAGGGCTGGGGCGGCCCCCTTCAGACTGCAGGAGGCAGGTCTGCACAGCCAGGCCTTCCAGCAGTCTTGCCACAGTCACTGCCTGCTCACTGTCACATGTCCCAATCTTTCTGTGGCTGTAAGACGCACACTTCCCATATCTACAACCCCAGTTCCCTGGCTGTAGAATCGGTTCCTCTTCTGGGGCTGGGCCTCACAGGACTGCCTGTGGGAAGGGCACGGTCCAAACTCCTGAATTTCCTGAACCAGCACCTACTAGGAGGGGACACCTGGGAAGCCTCCACCCCCAGGCTCAGGAACTGCACTAAAACTGTGTCCACAGGGAGGAAAGGGGTGGGTGAAGCAGGAGCCCCAGCCCAGGGGCTTCAGCATTTGGCCATGCAGGGGAAAAAGTGTCCCTGTTCTCAGGGTCACTGTGTAGCTCCCCAGAAAAGTACTACAGATAAAAACAGCATAAACCCAGGCTGGGGTCATAGCTCAAGTGGTTGAGTGCTTGTCTCGCATGCGTGAGGCACTGGGTTCGATCCTCAGCCCCATATTAAAAATAAATAAAAAACCCCAAAGATATTGTGTCCATCTACAACTGGAAAAAAAAAAAAAGTTAAAAAAACCAAATCAAGGGACTGGGGATATAGCTCAGTGGGTAGAGTGCTTATCTTCAATGCACATGGACCTGGGTTCAATCCCCAGCACCAAAAAAAAAAAAAAAAAAAAAAAAAAAAAACCAGCATAAATCCCCTGGGCAAAGTGGCCATGACCTGAGGGTCAAAGCCACAGAGCACTCCACTCCCCCAGAATCTGACCAAGTGCACCCCGCCAATGGTCAGAAGAGCTAAGGTGCCTTAGGCAGCGAGTGCAGCACTGGGCAGGGCAGGTCCCCTGCTAGGTGTCAGGGATGGAGATTCCTACAAGAAGAGGCCACGTGTGCCTGGAAACAGACAGCTGGAGTGGCCCCTAGGGCTGGCTTTCGCCAGGGAGCCCAGAGAGCCCAGGGAGCCAGTGTCCTGATGAGGAATGACCCCATGCCCACACACTCAGCAGAAGCCTTCTTGAAGACCTGCCTTCTCTGGGACTTCACAAGGGTCCAAGACTGTACCCCAAGGAAATGCTTAAAGATCCATAGACTCCCGGGCACAGGGCTGGTCACTGCACTTTCTAAGTCTTAAAAATCAAGTGCCAATGAAAAGCTTGACATCAGGGCCTAGTGTGGCAACACAGCACCTCCCAGATGCCAGGTGAGAGGCCAAGCCAAGAGGGGCCCCAGTAACTGACCCCAGTGGGAGAGGGCTTGGTGGCCCAGGATTCACAGCCCACCTCTTCCCTGGCCACAAGACAGGCAATGACCCAGCCAGGGGCTTCCCTGCCTCCCAAGTGTAGCCCATCAGCTCCTACCCTCTCAGGCTTGCTCTAGAAGCTTCCACCCAGCTCCCTGGGCACTCTGTGCTTGGCACACTTCTGTCACTTGTAACCTCAGAATCCTGAGCAGCACTGTGGAATGCTGGGCAAGCATCTGGACCCAAGGCCACAGACATGTGGAAGCACACACGGTCCAAAAAGCAGATGACAAGAAGGTACACAGCATGACTCTGGTTTCAAGCAGCACCCGCCCCACAAATGCAGCGCAAGACAGACCCCAGCGTGAGGGGCTTCTTTGTCTTCATGCAGCTCCCCCTGCCCCCCACCATGGCCCATGGACATGTGCTGCCTTTGTAAGCTGGCAGACAGGCGACAGCGATAACACTGCCTTTTCAACCAGAGCTCATTTCCTGAGTAGTGGGGAGGATGACAACAAGGCCAGCCCTGCCCAGAGGATGTGGCCTCTGCCACTGGCCTGCAGCTGACCTTGTAAGCCCAGGGACTGTGGTCTTACCAGCCAGCTCCAAGCTCTGCTAGACCTAGGTGCCCTGAGGGCCACTCAACCCAGAGCATAAATCCCTCTATGTGGCCATAGTGTGGGCTACACACCTCTGCACAGAGCTCCCCACACCCATGGGCAGTGCAATCCCCACCAGAATGCTGGGCAATTCCCTGTGAACCAGGGGGCCTCCCTCTCCTGGGCTGAGGCTCAGGCTCCCTTGCCTCAGGGCCTTTGCACACGCTATTTCCGCTGCCTGTGACCCTCTTCACAGGCTCAGTCTTATTACTGGGGTCTCAATGGAAATACCTGAGTGTTCAGGGCTTTAATGGTAAATGGTCCCACATGTAAGGTGAACCTGAGGAAAGTGCCACCATCTACCTGGAAGCCAGTATATTGCTGAACACACTACAAGCTGGGAGCTGGGCTGGCATGTGGGGGAAGCCAGAGAGGAGGCAGGCAAGTCCCAGCCCTCAGGGTGGGCAGCCTGGCTGGAGGCCTCCATGGTAAGCCAGGTAACACCACCTCCAGGAAGCCTTTCCTGACTACTGCCACCCGCCATCAGCCCCTGTTCTGACCCCGCTGCCAGCCATAGCAGTCTTCCATCAGCTGGCAGCTTCCGGCTTGCCCCTGAACTGGTGGAGACAATGAGGCGTGGGAGAGACTTGAATATGACAGTGTGAACTTGATCCTTGCCTGAGGACACGGGGTCACACTGGGTCATCAGGGCTAGTAGGAAATGAGGAACAGACCCCCATCCCCAGAGAGGTGGGTGGGTCTCCCAAGGTCAGGGAGCAGGAAAGACAGAACTAGGATGCAGGCCCAGCACTCCCCACCAAAGGTGCCCATACTGCAGCCCAAGAGAAGGCTGTTACCCAAGCGGGGAGACCACAGGCAGCCAGGGCAGGCCCCCACATGCAAAAATAGCACTTTCACTTAGAGGACAGGCTGGCCTCAAGTCACCAGGCCTTGGGCCCAGTGCTGCCGGCTTAGCTGTGGGACCACAAGGAAGGCCCTGCCCCTCTAAGCCTCCAGCTCTTCCCTAAAGTGAGAAGCCCACCACTCTGCAGCCACAGCAGAGGCAATGGAGAGCTGGGGCACCCTGGGGATGAGCCAGCCCCAGAAGATAGCAGCCAGCAGCCGGGTTCAGGAAGAACATGTCACTAGCCCCCAAGAACCCAAACAGGCGACTCCCCACACTCCATCCACTCTGCAACCAAGAGGTGGACATAGGGACCACTCTCCCAAAATGGGGCCTTGGGAATGTTATGGCCCAAGATACTCAGTCCAAAGAAAGCTTAACACTGTAGGGTGCAGACGCTGGAGAAGACTGCGGGTCCTCAGCGTCTGGGGGTGAGAGCCCTGGTTCCAGCAGGCCCCTGTGGCAACCCTTGAATAGCCTCATCAATCCCAGTTCCACAGATTGAGCCCCTGCAGTGGGGGCCCAGAGCTGACTGGCCCCTAGAGGGGCAGGGGCAAGAGTTCTGAGGAAGGACTGGCTCCCCGGCTTGCTCCTTGGGTAATGCTGAGCAAGCCCTCCCTTGAGCCTCAGCTTACTGATCTGTACAATGAAGACGACTGTGCCCATGTCCCTAGGCTGTGTGAAAGGGGGCTAGTGACAGGCAGTCCCAGGGTGGGTCTCACCACGGATCCTGACAGTGGGTCATAGGGGCAGGGAACAGCAAAGGACCAAGGCTGGTCTCTCATGCCAGGACCCAACTCCTGGCCCACCCTGCCCCAGGATGGCCAGAAAGGCAAAGCTCTTCTCAGCAGGGCACAGAGGCTGAGGAGGGGGCCCAGGCCAGCATGAGTGAGGGTCACTTTCCCAGGAGTGGGGCAGCCAGTCCCACAGCAAGCAATGCCTCAGCATTGCCCACCCACTCTGGAAGGAAGCTCCTGCTCCGCTCCCACCTTGGCACCTACAAATAAGGCACGCCAGTCCCACTTCAGGATGATTCAAAGAAACCTGGTGCCCACCTAAAGGCACAGCAGAGGGAGAGCAGGGCAGGACACACATCCACAGCCCCTTGCCAGAGGCAGAGGTGGCGGGGGAAGGAGACAGGCTGGTTTCCACGCTGTGAATTATTCAGTGGCTAATTCTGCTCCTTAGAGAGAAGTGAGTCAGCACCCTCCCACCGTGGAGCAGGGCAGGAAAGGGGGCAGAAACCAGGGCCCTGCCGGGAGCCAGGCTGAACTGCAGAGCCCAGCCAGCACCCCGAGGCTTCTGTGGGCTGTAGGCACCTGACCCGAGAGCCAGAACCGAGGCACCCTGGAGGGCTGGCAGCAAGTTCAACTGTGGCTGGCAGCAGGAGCAGGTGGCAGCCTACGGGCCACAGGAAACAGCTATCCAGGTGCCCAGGGGCCCCTGACCTTCAGAACTGAGAAGTGGGCCAACCCTTAGGGCAGATAACTTTCCAGGTAAAGCACATCTACCTGCTTCAACAGCCCTCCAGGGAGAAAAGTGACAGAGCCACCGGATGGTCCTAGGAGCACAAGTAGCACGGGTTGCCCCACACTGAACGGCCCCAGGCACAGGCTTTACACAAATCCTCCTGGGGCTCCATATGTCCCGCCTCCTGCTGTCCCTGGGTGTGCCTAGGCCAATCTCTCGCCCCCCTTTCTAATCTGCTTAGAAACACCATCAGCTCGGGGAGCTGGGGTCAGGTAAGCACTGAGTGGGAGCAGAAGCTCCCATGCTGCCTCACCCTCTACTTCCGGTTCTCCTCCTTTGGACAAGGGAGGCTGCAGAGGACAGAGCTGAATAGCAAGTGCTACACGACCCCAGAATACTGGATCCCCACACCACCATGGTGCTCCATGTGACCCACTGGAGAAACCCTGAGGTGCTTGGGGTGACCAGGCACCTTAGCCAAGGTGCTTCTGGAATCCGCATCCCCAAACAGGAAGGAAAAGCTCACAGCCCAGTCCCCTGCACCCAAGTGACAATGGCTCAGCCAAGGGGGGTGGCGCTGGGACTTGGAATGAGGCCAAGCCTCCAGATCCACTGAGATGGGCCCCTACTGCTCCCTCAGCTCTGCATGGACTCAGTTCCTTCCAGCCTCCCAGAATGAGGCCCAACTAGCCTCCCTTTGGCCAGGACTCCCTCCCCCGCCAGGGGCTGCTGGCAGACTAGTCTCCAACAACCACACGCGCACTGTGTGTACATCCCACAGCCTGACCGCGGAGCAGGGGGTCATTACCAGCCACAGAGGGCTGGCATCTGCCCAGGCTACTTACCCACCAAAAGCCTGGCAGCGGGATTCCCCAGCTGGGGCTGAGGGGGCGAGGAATCCCCTCCTGCCTGCACCGGGGTGCTCAGGCATGAGCTCTGCTTTCAGAGCCCTGGAGCCCTGGGTAGGGGGTTGTGCTGGGAACCTGGGGCACAGGCCTGCCCCTAAGGATGGAAGGGGTGGGGGCAGGAACCCAGAGCTAGCAGAGGGGCTCCATGGAGGGGATGGAGGCAGCTCCACGAATCCAGAACAGGGGCCTTGTTGACACAGAGAGGAAGCCAGAATTTGGAGGGGGCTGAGGACCCTCGATGGGGGCAGGAGAGTATTTAGACCCTTGAGGAGGCCCATGGCCCACAGAAGACCCTCCAGAAGAAGGGGTTGTGACACTGGATGGGGGTGGGGAGTCTTCATACTCTGGGGAGAAACCCAGAATCCAGAGACCCTCCACTGGAAGGGACCGACCCTGACCCCGATGGGTGCTGGAGGGTATGTGAACCCCGAAGAAGGGGGTCCAGGACGCAGAGAAGAACCTCCATTGGAAGGAGCCCTTATCCCGAATGGGGGCTGAAGGGCATCTGTACCCCGAGGAGGGGGCCCAGGACACAGAAGAGACCCTCTAGAGGAAGGACCTGAGTGGTGACCCCGAATGGGGCTGGAAGGTATCTGGACCCCCGAGGAGGGACCCATGGCCAGAGGAGACCCTCCAGAGGGAGGGGACATGACCCCGGATGGGGCGGAGAAGGCGCGACCCGGGCCCTGACCCCGCAGCGGGGGGCGCGCGTCACCTGCTGATAGTCGGCGTCCGCGGGCCGGAACTGGCTGCTGGTGGCCTCCCACCGCAGGTCGAAGTGGGGCAGCCGGTGCAAGAGGCTCACCCACCAGGGCGCCGCGTAGCTGACCCCGGCCATGGCGGCCTGGCGCCTCGGCGGGCGGCGCCGCGCGGGCTCCCTCGCTGCTGGCGCGGGCTCAGGGACCCGCCGACCCTCGCTTGGTCGCCCGCATCGCCCGTGCGCTCCTTGGCCCGGCCCGGCCCGGCTCGGCCCGGCTCGGCCCGGCTCGGCTGCGCTCGGCTCCGCTCGGCCGCCCGCGCCCGCCGCCTCTTTGTTCGCCGCCGCCGCCGCCGCCCCCTCGATGCCCCCGCCCGCCCGCCGGGCCCACCCCCGCGCCGCTATTGGTCCGCCGTGCTAGGGCACCTCCCCGTCCCCCCTTCCTGTTCTCAGGCCTCGCCCCTCCCCACCATTGGCTCGCTGCCTGCCGGTCCCACCCTTCAGCGTGCGCCTCTCGCCCGTTACTGCGTCTCCATTGGTCTTTTAGATCCCTGGTCCCTCCCCTGCGCTCCTCCGCCCGCACATTGACCCAGGGACCGTTCGCCCCGCCCATATGCACCGCCCCCGCGTCGTCATTGGCCCGTCGGCAGAGGCTCCGCCCGCTCTCTTGCCCTCCGGAGGGGCGCCCGGCCCCAAAGTCCGGGGAGGTTACTCAGTGGTAGCAACTTGGGCGGGGAGGTTGGAACGTTGCTTGTATTCATCTCGTGTGTTCACTTGTTGGTTCGACTATTGCACGTTTACTGCACGCTTACTGCGGGGGTCCGGCCTAGAGGGACTGGACCAACCTCCCTGCAGCCGGCAGTCCAGATCTCAGAACCCCGCAAGGGACAGTGGCCTGTCTGTAGGATGGGCATGATTGGATTCTGAGCCTGGTTTGGTTAACTACAGCTGAGCAATCTTGGCAAGTTATTTAAACTCCCTATGCATTCACGTCTTCGTCTTTGATAGGGTATAATAGAGGGTGTAATGCGTGTGAAATGCTCCCAAACCAAGGCCTGGCATATGAGCCATGACAGCGCTAGTGTAAGGGGTGGGCAGGTAGATTCAACTCCCATCTGGCCTCCTTTTGAGGAAGGTTGAATCTTTTAAGACCTGAGATAAAGACAGTGCCTGATCCTGGGGTCCAGATGGTTACCCAGTCATACTTCCTATAGAACGGAGGAGGATGGACACACAATAGGTGCTTGACCCTTGGCACATCCTTCCCTCCTCACCTCAGGAGCAGTGGATACATCCTCTTGGCTCTGCTTGCTTACCGCCCTGGGGCCTTATTTGAGGACCTCCTGAGTTCTGAGAAACAGGTTTCCACACCTGGGCGCTTCCATCTGCTGTTCTGGGCTTGGTCAGCTCCGTGGGCAGATGGGCTGCTCCTGGCAGGCTGGGCAGTGGCTTGCCAGGAGACCTGTCCTTCACTTATCTGTTCTTGACTTGCCTGTTTTCCTGTGATAGGGCCCAGGGATAAGAGGCCTTTGCAGAGTTGTGGTTTTCTTTCTTTCTTTCTTTCTTTTTTTTTTTTCCATTTGATACTGGAGATTGAACTCAGGAGCACTCGACCACTGGGCGATATCCCCAGCCCTTTTTTAAAATTTTATTAGAGACAGGGTTTCACTGAGTTGCTAAGTGCCTCGCCATTGCTGAGGCTGGCTTTGAACTCGTGATCCTCCTGCCTCAGCCTCCCAAGTGCTGGGATTACAGGCATGCGCCACTTCGCCCAGCCGAGCTGTGGGTTTCCATTCTCTGGATAGCTTGAAGACACCACTTGGGAAATACTGGCCTGAGCAGGAAGAGAGAAGCTACATTCTTGGTCTCTAAAGGCCATGGACTCAGGGGGATTTTGGCTCCATCTCCTCTTTCTCCAATGCAGCCAAGGTTGCTGGGGCCATAAGGCAGAATGAAGGCCATGCTGTGATCTTAAGACCAACGCCAACTCCAGGGGTGGGTTGGTGCCTGGCCAGGTAAATTCTTTCCCTGGCACCAGGAAACTGCTGGCTGTGAGCAGTGGAGAGGGCAAGATGCCCACCCCTAATCCTACACTGCCTTGGCAGGTGGCCTGTCTCCTCACCTGCACAGTAAGGACAAGGCTTACCCCATAACTCCCCCACTGACTCTGACCTGGGGGTTCTGCATTTTGGGGAATGAACAGAACAGAGCCTGTACTCATGGATGGAGAAAGTTCTGGGTCCTATTATCAACAGTAGCTCTCTTGCTCAGAGAGAACCCCAGTATCCCTGCTTGGCCCCAGATCCAGTGTCCGCAACATCAGCCTTGTAGTCCTGCCAAGGTCCACCCATTGAGGCATGGGTTCCAGGAGTTTCTTTCCATGTTTCTAAATGCCTCACAAAATGGGCATTTTCTTCTAACGCAGATGTAGTAGGTTGCATTGTGTCTCTAAAAAAGATGTTCAAGTTCAATCCCTGGTATGGTGACCTCCTTTGAAAATAAGGTCTTTGAAGATGTTATGGAGTTAAGATGAGGCCATACTGGATTAGGGTGGCCCTGATTCAAAGACAATGTTCTTATAAGAAAAAGGAATTGGTACACAGAGATGCTGAGAGAGAAGCACCATTTGACATGGAGCCAGAGATTGGAGGTGTGTCTCCAGGCCATGGGGTGCCAAGGATAACTGGAGCCACTAGAAAGTGAGAGGGAATCCTGGGGTGGTCTCTCCACAGAGCTTTCAGAGGGAACCAGCGCTGTATTGATTGTAGCCTTCTCATCTCCAAAACTGATACAATAAATTCCTTTCTACTGTTTAAAGTCACTGGGTTTGTGTTACTTTGTCACAGAAGCCCTAAGAGATGATGAATACATGGATGGGACTCCTCAGAGTTTATGTGGCAAGTGTCTGTTTCTCTGATTTGAAATGAAAGGGAGTTAATTATCAACTCATGTTGTAGTGGGTTTGGTCAGTGAAAGGTTTTCCTAAGGAAAAGTTCTTAAAGGAAGAAAAAGGGACCTCCAACATATGGTCTAAAACGCTGAGGGGATCTGGTGCTAGAGAGGAAAGCTCACTGGAACTGACAGCCCCAGCTCTTAGGAGGTTGAGGGTTAAAGGAGACAGTGGAACACCAGGGGACAAGGCAGGAAAGAAGCCTTCTAGCACTGTAGTGGTTATTCTCTGACACCATGTTGCCCATCCTGGCACAACTGTGGATAGAGGGTGAGATTTAGCCCCACTTTACAGATGGAACAGTTGAGGCCCAGGTTCCGCCACTGCTTAGGAGGCCCAGAGAATCACCACACAATCAGGAACCAGGGTTCAGCCTCATTCATGGGCTCCCCTTCCTCCCTGCCTCCCTTCTTCCCTTCTTTCCTTTCTTTCTTTGAGTGAAATAAGGTTTGTGAGCTAAAAACAAGGAAGAGGAAGGCTGTAAGGAGAGAGTACTCAGGGCTGAGCCATTGAAAGCATCTGGCAGAAGAATCTGGAACAGAGGGAGGGGCAAGACAGACCCGGAGTTTCCCAGGGCTGTCTCCCAGGCCAGGAATTGTCTGGGCTGAGTTTCCTGGATGGCTGTCCTAAGACCTGAAGCCACTGGGAGAAAGGCCAGGCTGAAGCTGCAATATCCAGGCCTGGGCCAGGCCCCCAGATGCTGGAGCAGCAGCCAGAACAATGGAATTCCCTGGGTCTGGACCCTGTCCAACGAGGTCCACATTTTCTGTGAAGACAGTGCTCACGAGAACTAGCAAGGAGAGGAGAAGCCTGGCGTTCCAGGTTTCTTTGGTGCCTGCTGAGGTGTGGCTGGTGATGTTGGGGCCACACGGCCAGCTCAGCACCCAGTTTCCCCCAGGCAACCTGACTGGTAAGCCTTGGTCACAGGAAGTTTTGCTGGAGCAACGCTTTCAGTCTGGCTAGGAGGGATCCAGCCCATGGCTCTGGAGTCTGGGAGAGTTGCCAGCCAGCATGGTCCCTAGAGGGCTGCAGCACCAGAGATGATGTAAGTGCCTCTTGTGTCCCGAGAGTCATCTCCCCAGCTGCCTCATCTATCCAGAAAACCACTGAGAACCTGGAAATGAGCAGGGATGGTGTCTAAGCTGCCAAGAACATGGTCCAAATCCCAGCACTCCGGCTGAGCCTCTTGCTCAGAGTGCTCCCAAGCCCAGTGCATTCCAAGAGAACAGCCAGTGGGAGGTGGCTGCAATGGTGCATCCATAGGAAGAAATCACAGTGATGCCCTCCAGGGCAGGACAGTCACCTACAGGCTGCCCAGTCTGCCACTTGGTTTTGCAGAGATTAGAGCTGTGCTGAGAGGCAGAAGACTGTGATCCACATCAGTCTTTGCCACCTGCAGAGGACTTGGGTCCTCTGAGCCCAGTTTTCCCAAATTACATATGGGAAACTAAGGTTCCAAAGAGGAATGAGGCTCACCCTAAACATAACTCTGAGTCACCCCCAAAGCAGGAAAACACATTCCTGGCTCTTCTTATATTTATTTATTTATTTATTTATTTTTGGTACCAGGGATTGAACTCAGGGGCACTCGACCACTGGGCCACATCCCCAGCCCTTTTTTGTACTTTATTAGAGACAGGGTCTCACTGAGTTGCTAAGTGCCTCTCCATTGCTGAGGCTGGCTTTGAATTCACGATCCTCCTGCCTCAGCCTCCCAAGTGCTGGGATTACAGTTGTGTGCCACCGCGCCCGGCTGGCTGTTCTTATTAAGGGAGAGTGTGGGGCTGGGTGTAGCTCAGTGGTGGAGTGTTTGCATGGCACACACGGAGCCCTGGGTTCCTCCCCAGGGTCACACTGAATGCGTGCTGGATTCTGCCAGATTGTGGATCTCTGCAGCCTCAGGAGGGAAATGCTACTGACTCCGTTTTATTGCCAGGAAAACTGTAGGTAAAACTCCCCGGTATCCAAAGTCAGGGAGGTGGGAACAGTGTCACCTGTGTATCAGTCCCCTTATATAGTAAAGAGGTCAGCCTGGCCCACATTGAAGTCTGGCAGGTGCTCTTGGCTTTAGGGAGGTCATCTGTATCCTGTCTGATTGGGGGTCTTCGTTCAGAAGAGGGTCTGACCATGCCAGAAAGACCAACCATGTGATGTGGGATGGGGACTTTGGATCACAAGGCATCTGTCAATCAGTCACCCTGTGGGCAATCATGAATCGATCAATCTTCCTACAGAATGAAAGCCCTGCAAAGACTTGGGACACTGGTTGGCAGCACTCTCTTGTCACATGTTGATGCTGGCAGGGTAAGGCTTCCCCAGGACAACAGGAGCTTTGCATTTGGACCCCTGCCAGACTGCCCTGTGAGCCTCTTCCCTGACTGACTTTAAAGTGCATCCTTTCCCTGTGATAAGCCACAAAACGTGGGTGTGGCAGCTTGCCGGGGATCTGTGCATCCTTCCAATGAATGATCAACCCTGAGGGTGTCACAAATGAGGCAGTCTTGGAGACTGTGTCCCTGGACTTTTGGCTAACTCTGGATAACCATGAAGGTCAATCCCCAGTGCACTGTTATGCCCAGCCAGGGTCCCGCTTAATCCCCACTCAAGGCAGAAGGTTGATGTGCCCCCTATTTTCCAGAAGAGAAAACAAAGGCTCAGAAAAGTAGGTACAGAGATGATGTGGAAACCCTTGTCTTTTTTTTTTTTTTTTTTTTTTTTTAAATTTCTGGCCCAAATCTCTCTCTAGGGTGGCCTACTAAGTGGTGTATTTGTAAAAGTCTCAGGTACATGTTATTTATTGCTGTATAATGGAAGTCCAAAGCCAGTGCTTTTAAACATAGACCGCTGTGGTTTGGGCTCAGCTTTGCAGTTCTTCTGCTGTATCCTGGAATCTCAGTTGCACCTGCAGTCTGGGCAGCTGGGGCTGGATGTGGTGCAGCAGCCTCACGCATAGCTGGTGACTGGTGCTGATTATCTGCTTCAGCGGGCTTGCTTGGGCTTCTTTTCATGACGTCTCAGAGCAACAAGAGAGCACAAATCCCAAAGCATGCTTGATCATGCTTGTTGGCCAAAGCCACCACATGGCCAATCCAGAGACGGCAAAGGGAACCACATGAGGCACCAATAGGACTCTACTCTCCTAGCCAGGGTGGGGTTCAGGGAGGCAAGGTACCCTAGGGGCTCCCTCTTCAGGTAAGGCTGCCAGTCTAGGAAGCCCCTGGAGTCCCTGATCCCCAAAGCTGCTGCTGGAGCTGGGCTCCATTCTCCAGAATATTGACTCGTTGTAGACTGATCGCGGCCTGGGGGGAAGGGGCTGTGTGCATGGAGTCTATCTACAAGGAGGGAAGGTTCTGGAAGTTGCCCTGGGGGTGGCATTCTTACTCAGAAGGGTCTCATCCACTGAGTAGGGAGAGTTCTGGGGGCAGGAAAGTCCTTTGTCTTTTGGGTCCTGTAGGGGAAACCCTCAGGCGTGGACGGCCAGGTTAGGGAAGGGCTCTGACACCCTGAGCTGACACCAGGCTCATCTAGCTTAAGGCTGGCCTCTGGGAGTATCTTCCCAGCTTGAGCTCAGAAAAGGAAGTGCCTTGATCAAGGTTCCCTCGGAGCCCTGGGCCAAGGTCCCTGGGGAGCAAGGGCAGTGAGCCTCCCTGAACCCCTCCTTCCTGTCTCTAGGCCAGGAATCTGGCCAATGCTGTTTCCTTGCTAGCCCCTCCCTGATTTCCCAGGGCCTCAGGACCAAGTCCAAAGTCCCTAGGACAAGTAAAGTCTCCACATCTACCCTGAGATATTCCTGGGCCTCACTCTCTGGGGTGTAGGGCGGACAGCTCAGGTGAAGTAGGCTGTGATGACCATCTTGTATGTTTCTGGAACAAATGTGGTCTCATTCTGCAGAGCCCTCCTGGCCAGCACAGGCCCTCCTCAGCCTCTGGCCAACAGAGACACGGCCAGTGCATCTTTGTTTACATATAGGGAAACTGAGGCTTGCCCCAGTCCCCCACCAGGATGGGCTGGCTGGGCCCCCTGCCTGCATTCTTCTGCTGTGGGTCCAGGATCCCTTTTCCGCCCCACTTCCTAGCTGGCTCCCCAGCACGGGTGCAGAAGGCCCCACCAGGCCAAGCGTCACTCTTCTTGTTGGTTCCCAGCTCTGTGGGCCCACTCCAGCTCTGCACACCCTGCCACATCCTTTCTGTTCCACCAGGGTCCCTGTAAGAGGCGTGAGGAGCCTGAGCGCAAGCAGCTCCAGCAGGATCACAGAGGAGGGGCGGGTGGACATGTACTCCCCCTGAGGCTGCTTCTTGGGGGCTAGGCCTCCTCCCCTTTAGCCTCTCTTGGCCAGAAGCCAGGCTGTCCCCTCCCTGGGGGGCTCTGTGGGGGCTCACAGGCACTGGAGGCAGGCGATCAGCATTCACATGTTCCTCTTCAGCCCAGAAACCATTGTCCCCTTCCTGCTCCTGCTTCCACCTTCTAAAATGCAAATCGGACTGCTGTTCCCCTGCCAGCAGCCTGTTCCCACGGCCCTCAGGGCCTGGTCCAAATGCCTCCGCCAAGCCTGCATGTCCTTCCCCAACCACCACCAGCCTCTGTGGCCCTCCTGAGCCCTGTGGTCGCCACCACACCTGGCCCACCATGTGCATCTGGCTCAGGGCCCTTTTGACATCTTCCCACTGCTTAGAGTTCAGGAGCAGCCCCAGAAGCAGCCAGCAGTCCTGGATCGGGGCTCAGAGAAAGCATGGAGTGGAACTCACCCCATCCCAGAGCAAATCAGAGAAAGAGCAGTGTGCGGAAGCATAAGCAATATAAAAACGCGCTACACGAGACAGAGGGTATAAGACAGACTGCCTGGAAATGATAGACAAAAAAACTCAGGGTGTCAGAAAACAGTATCAGAAGGACAGAAGAAATCTTGGCACAAGTTTAGCTTTGTGCTAAAGAACTTGGTAAGAGAATGAATGCAAGAACACAGAGCTCAGAGATTTAAAACCAGGGAGAGCTCAATGGTTCAACAATTTCTTCAAGTTCCCTTTTCTTCCGTTAAATTCAAGTAAGTGTAATATTTAAAAAAAAATCAAAATAGCACATATCTGTCTCTGTTCATATTCACATTATTTTTGTGTGGCATTTGCCTTCTTCTCTTCCCTTACTTCCTTCCCTTCCTCCTTTTATCCATCCACTCATCCATCCATCCATCCTTCTATCCATCCATCCATGCCACCACTACTTCATTCATCCATCCACTCACTCATCTATCCATCCATTCCTCCACCTAACCATGCATGCATACATTCACTTATCCATCTGCTTACCGAACTATCCTTCTACCCATCATCTATCCACCTGCCTGTATAATCATCCATCCATCCTTCTTCCATCCATTCATGTATAAATGCAGAGTGAAGCCAGGCACAGTGGCGCACGCCTGTAATCCCAGCACTTGGGAGGCTGAGGCAGGAGGATTGTGAGTTCAAGGCCAGCCTCAGCAATGGCGAGGCACTTAGCAACTCAGTGAGACCCTGTCTCTAATAAAAATACAAAAAAGGGCTGGGGATGTGGCCCAGTGGTCGAGTGCCCCTGAGTTCAATCCCTGGTACCAAAAAAAAAAAAAATGCAGAGTGAGGTGTCTGCCATGATATTTACCAAATACCTATAGCAGATATTTCTTTTTTTTTCTTTTTCTTTTTCTTTTTTTTTTTTTTTTTTGGTACTGGGGATGGAACTCAGGGGCACTCGACCACTGGGCCACATCCCCAGCCCTTTTTTGTATTTTTATTAGAGACAGGGTCTCACTGAGTTGCTAAAGTGCCTCGCCATTACTGAGGCTGGCTTTGAACTCACGATCCTCCTGCCTCAGCCTCTCAAGTGCTGGGATTACAGGCGTGAACCACCGCGCCCAGCTAGCAGTTATTTCTAAGTAGGGGATGGTGGACAAGTGTGGCCACTCTTTTTTTGTTTGTTTGTTTTTAATAAAATATTAGATCTCTTTAAAGAATAAACACATTATCATTTCTACAAAATAAACGGCCAGAGGGTCCTTCCAGTTGAATATGGGAATGAAACAATCAGAGTGGGACGACCCTGTGCATGCAGGAAAAGGAAGAAGCCACTGGCCTTGGGAGGAGGAAGGACTTGGCAGGGGGCAGAGTCAGAAGGCTGCCATGCTTAGAGTGGGGTCCTGCAGGCCAAGGTTGGGGGTGTGTAAGGGGACATGTGTAGGAGGGGTGAGAAAGGCCCTGGTTTCAAATATAAGGTGAGGATTTTTCACTAAAAAACATACTATTTGGATAAGAGGGAGATGAATTCTTAAGTGCTTAGAAAGTATCTCCCAGCGCCAGGCTCTCAATTAGCTGCTCCTTACAGCTACATCATGTCTGGGGAGACAGAGGAGCCGGAGCGGGAAGCAGTGCTGACAGGGCTCGCCTGACGACTAGTTGCAAACACATGAGTGGAATTTAGCTCAGGCTTAGTCATGATTCCAGGGGTAGATCCTCTCATTTGCAAGTTCTGGGCGTCACTCTGAATCAGCCTTAAAAGGCCACTTGAAACACACAGTCAGTGGTTACTCTGCGGTAATGGGAAGTCACCGCCACCTCCACAGACTACCCTTGGGTTGTGCGTACTGGCATGAAGGCCTGGGGAGGAGGGTCCCAATGACAGCCTGACCTACTTGGGGTTTTAAATCGCTGTGGGAGGGTCAAACAACTCAGATGGGGGTCAAGATGCTTGGGGACTGCATGAGGTGGTTCAAGACGTGGCAGCAAAGGTGCGACCTAGCAGACGCCCAGGAGCCCCATCCAGGGGGTGTTTCTAGGCTGATGCTTGGTATTTATTTATTTATGGCACTGGGAATGGAACCCAGGGCATAGAGCGTACGAGGTGAGTGCTCTATCACTGAGCTACACCCCAGTGCCTGAATGCTTTATTTTAGATGCAATTTCAAATCTGTATGTGTGGTGTCAGGTCAACTACTTATTAGTCAGTCGGCCTTTGACATTTTCATCCACATGGATAAAACGTCCTCATTTTCTTTTTTTTTTTAATATTTATTTATAGGGGCTGGGGTTGTGGCTCAGCGGCAGAGCGCTCGCCTTGCACGTGCGCAGCCCGGGTTCGATCCTCAGCATCACGTAAACATAAATGTATTGCATTGTGTACAACTAAAGTAAATAAATAAATATTAAAAAAATAATAAAAATAAAACACACACACACACACACACACAAAAAAAAAAAAAAAAAAAAGGGCTGGGGATGTGGCCCAGTGATCGAGTGCCCCTGAATTCAATCCCTGGTACCAAAAAAAAAAAAAAAAAAAAAAAAAAACCTTGAAAATAAATACCTAATAAATTTCTTTATTTTCTTTTTCTTTTTCTTTTTTTTTTTTTTTGGTAGTGGGGATGGAACTCAGGGTCATTCAACCACTGGGCCACATCCCCAGCCCTTTTTTGTATTTTTTTAGAGACAGGGTCTCACTGAGTTGCTAAGTGCCTCGCATTTGCTGAGGCTGGCTTTGAACTCACGATCCTCCTGCCTCAGCCTCTCAAGTGCTGGGATTACAGGCGTGAACCACCGCGCCCAGCTAGCAGTTATTTCTAAGTAGGGGATGGTGGACAAGTGTGGCCACTCTTTTTTTGTTTGTTTGTTTTTTAATAAAATATTAGATCTCTTTAAAGAATAAACACATTATCATTTCTACAAAATAAACGGCCAGAGGGTCCTTCCAGTTGAATATGGGAATGAAACAATCAGAGTGGGACGACCCTGTGCATGCAGGAAAAGGAAGAAGCCACTGGCCTTGGAGGAGGAAGGACTTGGCAGGGGGCAGAGTCAGAAGGCTGCCATGCTTAGAGTGGGGTCCTGCAGGCCAAGGTTGGGGGTGTGTAAGGGGACATGTGTAGGAGGGGTGAGAAAGGCCCTGGTTTCAAATATAAGGTGAGGATTTTTCACTAAAAAACATACTATTTGGATAAGAGGGAGATGAATTCTTAAGTGCTTAGAAAGTATCTCCCAGCGCCAGGCTCTCAATTAGCTGCTCCTTACAGCTACATCATGTCTGGGAGACAGAGGAGCCGGAGCGGGAAGCAGTGCTGACAGGGCTCGCCTGACGACTAGTTGCAAACACATGAGTGGAATTTAGCTCAGGCTTAGTCATGATTCCAGGGGTAGATCCTCTCATTTGCAAGTTCTGGGCGTCACTCTGAATCAGCCTTAAAAGGCCACTTGAAACACACAGTCAGTGGTTACTCTGCGGTAATGGGAAGCCACCGCCACCTCCACAGACTACCCTTGGGTTGTGCGTACTGGCATGAAGGCCTGGGGAGGAGGGTCCCAATGACAGCCTGACCTACTTGGGGTTTTAAATCGCTGTGGGAGGGTCAAACAACTCAGATGGGGGTCAAGATGCTTGGGGACTGCATGAGGTGGTTCAAGACGTGGCAGCAAAGGTGCGACCTAGCAGACGCCCAGGAGCCCCATCCAGGGGGTGTTTCTAGGCTGATGCTTGGTATTTATTTATTTATGGCACTGGGAATGGAACCCAGGGCATAGAGCGTACGAGGTGAGTGCTCTATCACTGAGCTACACCCCCAGTGCCTGAATGCTTTATTTTAGATGCAATTTCAAATCTGTATGTGTGGTGTCAGGTCAACTACTTATTAGTCAGTCGGCCTTTGACATTTTCATCCACATGGATAAAACGTCCTCATTTTCTTTTTTTTTTAATATTTATTTATAGGGGCTGGGGTTGTGGCTCAGCGGCAGAGCGCTCGCCTTGCACGTGCGCAGCCCGGGTTCGATCCTCAGCATCACGTAAACATAAATGTATTGCATTGTGTACAACTAAAGTAAATAAATAAATATTAAAAAAATAATAAAAATAAAACACACACACACACACACACACACACACAAAAAAAAAAAAAAAAAAAGGCTGGGGATGTGGCCCAGTGATCGAGTGCCCCTGAATTCAATCCCTGCTACCAAAAAAAAAAAAAAAAAAAAAAAAAAAAAAAAACCTTGAAAATAAATAAATAAATAAATATTTATTTATTTTATTTTTGGGGGGAGGACAGTTTCTGGGGATTGAACTCAGGGTCATTCAACCACTAAGCTACATCCCTATTTTGTATTATATTTAGAGACACAGTCTCACTGACTTGCTTAGTGCCTCACATTTGCTGAGGCTGGCTTTGAACTCACGATCCTCCTGCCTCAGCCTCCCGAGCCTCCTTCATTTATTTCAAAGACAAACCAAGAAAAAGAAAGCATGTCTGGCCAACTTGAAAATGAGGATGTTTTGTGGGCTGGGATTGTGGCTCAAACTGGCTTGACTTTCAAGTGTGTGTTTCTGTTTGTGTGTGGGTGTGTGTCTGTGTGTTTGCATGTGTGTACATGTGTTCCTGTGTTTTGTGTATGCATGTGTATTTGTGCATGTGTGTTTGCATTGTGTGTACATGTGTGCATGTCTGTGTATATGCAAGCATCTGTATGTGGGTGTGCATGTTTGTGCATAGTGTTGCATGTGCTGTGTGTGTGTGTGTGTGTGTGTGTGTGTGTGTGCACATGGCACTGTGGTCTGTTCAGGAATTGGGTTTTGTCCTGGAGCCCGTGGAGCTGGCTGGTTGGGTCTCCTGCCTTGCTGCAGAGCCTGGTGCTGTAGGAGGGCTGAGGAAGTGGAGGGAAATGGGGAGCATCCCCAGGTCTCTTGTGGAGACCACCGTGTGGCTTGTGATGTTGGTCACTTGACAAGGAGCAGATTGAAGGAGCTACACTGGAGGCATCCGTTGTGTGTGTGTCAATGTCCAGTAGATATATAGAGGGATGGGTAGGTCGGGGCCCTGGGGACACCTCCATTAACAGGGGAAGGGGCTGAGTGCCAGGAGTGGAAGAAAATTCAAAAAGGAGGGAGGCGCGTGATCAGATGGGAAGGGCAGCAGAACGGTGGCGGGCGAGCGCGGGCACAGTGTGCGGTGGAGGAGGCAGGTCTGCGGAGGGGTGGGCAGGGAGGTGGCCATTAGCAGGGAGCCGCCCCTTTCATGTATTATGTGAGCTGTGCCCCTACCCTGCCCACGCGGCCTCTCCGCTTTCATCCCTTGGAAGCTGGGCCTGGGAAGGGCGAGGCCGGGAGGAAGATAGCCCCCAGGCTGGGCCCCGTGAATGGCAGCTCAGGAGCCTTGGCACACAGAGGACCTTTCCTTTGAGTCCCGGACTGTTCTGGGCTTAATTAACGAATAGCTCAGAGGCACCCCCTCTCCTCATTCAGAAAGGGACACAGCACCATGGAAACCTCATCCAGATTCCTCGGCGGGCACTGTCTAATGGGGCCACCCCTTAGGGCTGTCGCTGGGCCCAGCCCGCAAGAGCCGCTGGGAAAGTGCTGGCTCAAGGCCATTAGCTGGTGCTCATGTGGCCACGCCAACCCGTCCCTCGTTCTCATCATTCGTATTCTGAACCCAACATCAGTGCCAAAAGGAACTAGGGATTCAGACTCTTCTTTTTTCAATGTCCCCCGGGGACTTGGGAAAATGTCATATTTAAAACTGTCTTGGAGCTAGGCATGGTGGTGCGCACACTTGGCATCCCAGCCATTTGGGAGACTGAAGTAGGAGGATGGCATGTTTAAGGCCAGCTTTGCAACTTTGTAAGACCCTATCCCAAAAAGGAATGGGGATGTAGCACAGTGGCAAAGTACCCCTAGCTTAAATCCCTGGTACCAAACAAACAAACAAACAAAATGCCTTGGCTAGGACCTAGGGTTACTCTCTCCAGGTCCTTAAGAAGACCAGCATGAGGGGCTGGGGTTGTGGCTCAGCGGTAGAGCGCTTGCCTAGCACATGCATGGCCAGGGTTCGATCCTCAGCACCACATAAAAATAAAGGCATTGTGTACAATAAAACAAATAAATAAATACTTAAAAAAAAAAAAAAGAAGAAGAAGACCGGCATGATCCTTCCAGGCCAAGCTGGACAAATTCCTAAGAGCACGAAAACCATGGTAGGAATGGGCAGGGGATCATGTGCGTGCCTGCGTGTGAGGGTAAGTCACCGATGTCCTACGTGTTCATGTAGGCCCTGAGGTTCCATGGGAGGCCTTACTTTCTTCTTGCCCTCAGCTCCAGCTGTGCCGAGGCTGCCTTGCTCTGCTCCTACACCAGCTCACAAGCAGGTCCGTCAGTGGCTGGGGTTTGCGGCTGGGGTGAATGTCCCTGCCCTGTGCGTTCTAGTACCACAGGCTTCTCCAGGACCTGCCAGCTCCTCTGTAAAGCAGAAGTTCCCAAATTTGTCAACTGGACACTCATGTGATCTGGGTACAAAGACGAGCTCAGGCAAATGCCAGAGCTAGCTCACGAGTCACTGGGTTTCAGACAAACCAGACCCAGGACGGGAATTCTGGAAGGGCGTGGTGGGAGGGAAGTCACAGATGCCCTGGCTGCGCAGCAAAGTATCAGACAGCAAGGCCCAGGTACCAAGTTGGTTTTTTTGGCATTGCTATCTATGTTTGCTTCCTAATTATACTCTCCCTGTTCCCGAAACAACGATTAGGCAGAATCTGGAGAAATTCCCACACATACACACGTTTTAATTTCTTTTTTAAAAAATATTTTTTAGTTACAGGTGGACACAATATCTTTATTTTATTTTTATGTAGTGCTGAGGATCGAACCCAGTGCCTCACACATGCTAGGCAAGTGCTCTACCTCTGAGGCACAACCCCAGCCCATGTGGTAGGGAACGACTCTCAATCCCCAGCCCCAGTGAGGACCCAAGTGAAATGCCCAAGGCCTAGGAAGCTGGGGGCTCCTGCAGCAGATCACCCCCTCCTAGGGGCATGTACAGAGAAGCCGCAAGAACGCACCAGAGGCCATGGGAAGCAAGAGATTGACAGGGCAATCCAAATGCCTACCAGACAGCAGCCCTTACAAAGGCCAGGAACAGGCTGGGCGCAGTGGCCTGTAATCCCAGCACTTGGGAGGCTGAGGCAGGAGGATTGCGAGTTCAAAGCCAGCCTCAGCAATGGAGAGGCACTTAGCAACTCAGTGAGACCCTGTCTCTAATAAAATACAAAAAAAGGTCTAGGGATGTGGGCCAGTGGTTGAGTGCCCCTGAGTTCAATCCCCAGTACCAAAAAACAAACAAACAAACAAAAAACCCCACCAGGAACAAGTAACATAAGAAATGACAGAATTAGTTTTTCCAAAAGATTCATGTGGAAATTATGTGTAAGCTTTGAGAAATTCTAAACAAAAAACCCCAAAGATCAACAGATCAACTCCCAACTCCCCTGAGCCATCTTGAGAGTTCCATTTGAGCCTCCAGATAGAGTTCTTCTCGGGCGCTTTTTGGGCCCTGGGGTGCCCTGCTTGGGGTAGTCAGCCTAGCGTTAGTGCTTCCAGGAGGCCCCTGGGGAGGTGGGGAGGTGGGAGCCTTGAGAAACTGCCTGTACCCATGGCACCGTTTTCCTGTTAAGTCTCCAGTGCTCAGATATGCTCTGTGCCACACGAGCATGAACACTGCTTCTAACACCCAAGGAGGAATTTCAAAATTAGTTTAGACAGGTTATAATGGAATTTTTATTTAGATCTTGAAGGTTACAGTGCTTTCCACAGAAGTTATTTATATCTTTAAAAGTGAAGCAAAACTGCTGGGCTTGGTGGATCTGAGCTAGGATGGTCTTTTTCTAATACAACTGGTCTTTTTGTAGGGAAGGTTTCTGGTCCACCTGAGGGACAGAGAGCACTGTCCTCACTCCCCTTGTCAAAGAAAAGACATTCGTCAGCCAGAACACAGCCAGCACATGTAGCCAGGGTCATTTGTCCAGAGGCCTGCCCTAATGCACAGACTCACGAGCCAACAGTCCCTAATACATCACCTACTTTGTCCAAACACCAGGCTCTGGGCCTGGGGATTTAGTCCTGGCTGGCCCCACCTACCAACCTTGCACTTGGGTCACCCATGGGTAGCGGGTCAGGAAGGCTGGGAGGCTGGGAGCCGGGGTCTTGGCTTCTCGGGCCCCTCTGCTACTCCTTCACGGACTACTCAGGCCTGCTTTCCATGCTGCATGTCTCTCTGGGGTCACACTCCCCACAGAAACTTGCTGCCAACCTCCCCCCAAATCCACCTGCCACAGGTTGTGCCCCATGCATGCCCACCTCCCTTGTCTCCTTTTTGCTAAGTTTCAGGGCAGCCCAGTTGGTCCCAGCTCCTTCTCTCAGTCTTCATTAGCTGCATCTAGTGGGTGGAGAGCCATGGTACTGCCTGGATTCACCTTTGTAAGTCACCTGGCATTTTTAGAAGGGTACCCCCCACCCCAACTGTCCTAGCCAACGGACAGCAACCTGGAAAGGTCCTGCAGGAGCTGTGTCCCAAGCCAGCCAGCCTCCTGTACATCTTTGGGAATGCCTAAAGCCTCCAGGCAGTGCTGCTGTGGAGAAGCTCAGCAGGGACAGGGGTCTTCATGGAGTGTGCACCTGCTGCAGCACACCTGCCACTCACCAGCTCCAGGTCAACAGGTGTGGCTGCTGCCCACAGTGGAGCCGGGTCTAGATTTCCCATCTCCTGTTAGTGCTTGTTAACAGGGCACGGGATGGAGAAAGTGTCTTTCTTTTAAAGCTGGTCTACCTACACAGCCTACGCGGCAGGTAGTTTTGCTACTGTTCAAGTTCAAGGTGATGTGGCGGTGTTGCAATGAAGATCAGGGTTGAGCCTCTTCCTCTTGCACTTTTGCAACAAAGGGTCATCTCCCTGGCTGTCTCGCTACCCAGGAGGGGGCTGTCTCGCTACCCAGGAGGGGGCTGTCTCATCTTGCAAAGCAGCACCAATATAGGAAGGTGGAGTTCAAGGCTGACCTGGCTGCTGGCCTCTTCCCCTCCCGCCCCAAGCCAGCAGCAGCTCATGTCCCCACTGCCCCAGAGCCCAGGACTTGGGCCACGGGCACCATGTGGCACAGCAGCCAGGCAAGCAGTCCCAGCAGAGGACTGGATGACCAGCAGAAGCTGGCGGCTGAAGACAGACGAGGTATTGTCACTTACTGAGGTAGCTTTAAGACAGAACATTTGCTTTTAATAGATCAACAATGCTTACCAAAATACAGACAGGACAATGTACATATTTACAATTCTCAGGGCATTTTCTTGGAAAACTCAAGCCCAGCGGCTGCTTTTGACCCCCTTGGCACTGCCCCTTGCCAGGCCCCTTACAGTTCACGTAAATGGATGCCTCAGGTGGGCAGACCCTGGTCATGGCTGGGGCACCCTTTCTACCCCAGCGGACTCTCCTGAAGCATAGGCTTGTTCCCCAAACCTGAGGCAGGGACGTCCCTGTCAGCAAAAAATCTTCTTCAACCCCATAATCTAGAACTCGGGCCACTGGTCCCGAGGAGTGGATGATGTAGAAATGCCCTCCTTTAAAGGGCCACCTGGGCCCAGCAGATGAGCAGGCACCCTGGGGTGCCTCTTGCACTCAGTGGGTGGGCCCGAGGCTCTGGAGGAGGGTGCAGGCTGCCAGGGAACAGACCTAAGGGACACAATGAAGGTCTACAGAGGGCTCATGTCAGACTCGAGGTCAGTCAAGATTCCAATCAGTTCAGTGGGAAAAAGAAAATGGATTCAGTAGCCCACAGTCCAAATGCAGAAAAAATTTATACCAGCCAGGCCCCTGGCACCATGTTTTTGTACCCACTCTGTAAATAGTGCCTAGGTGGAGAAGGCACTGGGCACCGACCTGTGTGGCATGCAGGTCCTCCAGCCTCTCTCAGCCCCATCACAAAGTGACAGGGAGGCCCTCATACTCTGGACAGGTGGTCAGCACAGAGCTCCAGTCCCTGCCAGCCCTGTTGGAGCCAAACACAGCCCAACTGCCCAGAGATCACACTGGAAGGCTGCCATGTTCAAGAGCACTGGCTGTTCAGTTGGGGGTGCACCCAAGGGATGAGACTGTCCCTAAAGGTAAGACCCTTAGGTGCCCCCATCAGTCCAAGAAGGAGCTTTCTAACATCATATCTCTCCTAGGACAATGGCCAGCCCTGGGTGATAAGTTCCCGTGTCCTGAGTGGCTGGCGCTGAAGTGGCCCAGTTTGCAGGGATTCTGTAGAGTGGACTCAGGGTCTGGACGTTCCCAAAACCTTGTCCAACCCGAGGCTCTTTGTTTTTACCCATCAGCAAGGGCTAATTTCACAGATGAGACCAAAACTGTGGGCTCCTCTAGGAAATTCCACAACACACACCTCAAGCTGCCAGCTCCTGAGGGGCCAGCAAGTCAGCGCGCTCCACATCGAGGGTAGCAGGGCTGTCGACAGACCCCAAACGAGACTTGTCCCCATCTGAGACTTTGCTTTCTCTGGGATGACAGGCCTGTCTCCTTGCCCTGCTTCCCTGAGGATGGCCCTGGAGGCTAATGCACCTGCCATGGGCTGGTAAGCAGCCACCTGTTGCTTCTGCAAAACCAGGTGTGGTGCTGCTTCTGTGATCATTCTCTCCTACTTTCCAGTGTTTGTCTACTGACAAGACTCCACCCAGACTCCTTCCTAGGAAAGGTAGCACCAAGGGGAAGGAAGAGGGAGAAGGGGACCTGTGGGTAAGAGCTCACTGTGGGACCCTGTGATCTTCAGCTCCTCACTGGCTTAGAAAAGGCTGCATTCTGTTGTGGAGCTGGGGAAGCCTGGTTCACCCCCAAAAGTGCAAGGGTGCTTCTGTTGGACCCACTGGGCCAAGGCTGGTGATGGCATCCAGGATGAGGATGGGCGGCATGCACTGACTCCTGATGAGGTGGCTCATCACAGGTCAAGGTCAAGGTCAAGGTCAGGTGTAGGTTGTTAGGTGAGCACCATCTTTGCAGAGCTCCTTGGCTGTCACCAGTTCAGGATGCACATGCCTGTGGGCGCTGAAAACCACTTTGTGCACTGCAGCAGGAGGTGAAAGAGTGATGTGGCCCCCTGGGCTTCCCCAGAGAGGAAGATAAAGGCAGCCAGGATTCCTCCAACAGACCAAAGAGCAAAACACAAGAAAACTGATGGAGATGCTGAGGGGCTCAGGAGGGATCATTCTTTCCCTAGGAAGATAAATCATCTTTCCAATTTAGTTATGAATCCTCTATAGAATGTGCTTTGTCCTTTAACTCTACCTAACCTGTCCCTGGAAGCTGTCACCGTTTGGAGATGATGGCCAGGGACCTAGAATGGGGAGGGGTTTTTCTTTGTGGGCAGAGATGGCACAAAGACAACATCATCAGAGTCATCGGAGTTGATGTCATCAGGGGCTGGGGGCTTCATGGGCTGCAGCCCCAAGGAAGAGGACCCTGCTGAAAAAAAGAGGAGGGAGGTCAGCCACGCCGAGTCACAAGTGGGTCTCTTCTTAGGGCTGTCAGCATGGACACACTATACTACCAGCAACTCCTGGCAGGCAAGACCAAGGTCCTGCCCAGAAGGAGTGAGCCAGAGGCCAGACCTTCAGAGCCAATGTACACACTGCCAGAAAGCCCTCTCATCATCTCCCAGCTCTGAATACTGAAATTGAAACATTTGTGAAAGGACCCTGGACCCTGGGTGAGTAGCCAGCCCTTGTGTAGACAAGGCTAACCTGTGAGAGAGCCAGGTTCCTGGCTAAAGGTGTGGCTTCAGGATGAGGCAAAGGGGTACTGGTGACCGATGTAAGCTCCCCACATAAACACTTCAAATCCTTATTCTATGCTGGAAAGAGGCGCCACTTCCAGGCTGAGAGGGGGACATACAGGGCCGAGGGCTGCCACTGAGGAAGGGCCATTTCCACCACAGCAGAGCCTCAGGGCTCCTCAGAAGAGAGGCTTACTCTCACTGCTAGTAAAAAATAGCCAGTCGCTATCTTGAGATTTAGGAACAGGGAAAAAACTTCGCTGCAACCACAGGGCAAATAATAGAACTGCGGCAGATTTTTTTTCCTTGCAACTTTCAAGAAATTAATATGAAAATGGAAACTTATGAAGTTAAAAACACCCATTTTCAAGGTTATTTTCATTATTTTTTTTAAAAACACCATCAGGTCAAACAAGGGCTTGACTTATACTTCACACAGACCTGTGGCCTGAGGCCAGTGGCAGCGGAGCACCTGGACACGATCTGAGATCACGCTCCTGGGCAGGTGCCTCTTCAACTTTACTCACATTTAGCAAGAGGAGGAAAGGGCAGCACCAATAAACACTTCAGCTATGATCAAATAATCTAAAGGTTGCCAAACACTGGGTTTGGAGAATCAGCATAAACCGGGCTTTGAGAGAACAATTTAAAGCCTTTTGGGTGCACAGGGTTACAGGCAGGCTGCTGGCCTTTCAGGCTTTGGTGCCTGCATGTCATTCCTGAAAGTCCCAGGGCCACTGATCTTTGCTCACTCAGCTTTGCAGATGCAAGTTTTGGAGAGAATATCAAAGTTCAGAGTTGTCTAGCTCTAACAAAGCCATGGGAAAAGTGGCTCAAGTGGGTGAAATGCAACTGCAGACATGATTTCCAGGCTAATTGTGGAGTGAGACTCTCAGCTGGGTAGCAGGTTCTCCAAGACATGCCTCCTAGCCAGTCCCTGGGGAGGGAAGGGACATGCCTAACCAGAAAGAGATGGCCGGCTGAGGGCACAAAGGCCACTAGGTCTGGGAAGGCTCAGACTTATGGCCTCATCCTGAAGTGTGACTATTCTGTCATCAGAGAACGAGGGTGACCAGGTGGGAAGGGACAACCTCCACCTGCCATCAGCCCCCACACTTACCGGAGTGGGGCTGAGCGCCTGCGGGCTCCCCTGGCTCATCCTCTGCAACCTCCCCACTGCTCACTTGGCTGTTCTCACCTGAAGAGGCAAATTGGACCCCATTCCACATAAGGTACACGAGTCCTGTCACCGACTTTTACTACCTGTCTTTCTCCCTTATCATAGCAAGTGCCCTGCTCTCCCCCAACTCCCCAATCCTTCCTGGTTCCACCAGAGACCTAGGAGCTAAGTGCCAAGACTGCCCTGTGTGAGGGTGTCCGGTGACACAGGACCCAGCAGGCTGTACTCACAGGTAACGCTTTCGACTCCACTTCCCTGCCTGTGATGGCCCCAAACCTCCCCCGCCTTCTCACTCCTGCCAGCTCTCCAGTGGTAGAGGCCACCACGGCGAGCTGCTGCTGTGGGTTTGCACTCGAGCGTGAGGCAGGATGCATCTGAAGCACATGCAGGGGCTCATCAATGTGGGGGCTGAAAGGGATTTCCGAGCCATCTCTGCACCATTCTCCACTCTGCACATGAGGACAGTGACCCCAGAGAGAGGCTGGGGCCTGTGGGGATCACCCTCAGTGTGGGTGGAGCAGGGGCACAACAAACAAACAGGACAGACACTGGCCCAAGGAGACACCTAGCTCAGGCTGTAGCTGAGGAGAACAAAGCTGGGCACTCAGGGCTGGGGTTGTGGCTCAGCGGTAGAGCGCTCGCCTAGCACGTGCGCGGCCTGGGTTCGATCCTCAGCACCACGTACAAATAAACGCATTGTGTACACCTAAAGCAAATAAATAAATATTTAATTTAAAAAAAAAAAAAAGCTGGGCACTCAGAGCGGATGTGTGGACACAGAGCTGTCAGCAAGGAGCTCCTGGCTGCAGTGCCCAGCCAGGGAGGAAGCTGGTGTGGCCACTGTGTGACAAGCCTCCCTTGCCTTCTCATCTGCCCAAGCTGCCTACCAGGTAGCTACTCTTTTGTCTTAACCCCTGTAAGGCCAGTGGCCCCTTGTGTCATTATCAAATACGTGACATTACCAGGAGAAGCCGTCAGGGAGGGTGGGGAGGCCTCTGGGTGTGTGGCTGCAGCAGCTCTCCTAGGCGTGGAGATGGCTATACTTTCACTGCTGGCGCTGGAAGAGAGAAAGCTCCCATGAGTCTACACCAAAGGATGCAGACCTCGGGGCCTGGACAGTGCTCACCAACTTGCCTGGGCAGTTTGTCCCACCATATGGACACTGTGCTCTGGCCATGCCCGGGGCCCTGAAAAGCCTCAAATGTGTCCTCGGGGCCCACACTGAGGTCAGGCTGTGAAGGTTTATAAGCCGAGTGCAGCCATCTTCCTGCCCCACTCTGTCTCTGGTTCCCAGTGAACATGACCATGACACACAGCCGCCCTCCTCCTGGTCTGGCTGACGGCATGGGGTGGTGGCCAACCTAAGCCAAGCCCTTGGTATGTGCTACACCACGTGGTCGAGAACTGAGACTCAGACTTGGTCTGGCTCTCCTCTGGGGAGAGAAGCTGCACACTCAAAAGCAGTAGCTGCCATTTTCTGCCACCTAGCCCAGAGTCCGAGAAGGAGAGTGAGTGTGACAGCAGGGTGGGACGGGGAGGTGGGGCCTGGCTTCCGAGCAGCACGCCTGCCTGGGGCCCCAGACTGTCCCTTCACTTTCTGCAAACTCCACCTCTGAGCTCTAGCAGGGATGCAGGGACCCAGCTTGTCCTGTGTGGACGTGTGGCTGCAGGAGGGCGCTGGCAACACCTGTATCTTATTGAACTCTGGGATCATGTCACATTTTTTCTTTACAAAAGGGATGATGTGTTAGCCCAGGCTGACAGCATTTTGCCAACTGATGGTTGCTTGCCAAGGTGGCACCTGACCCCTTCGTCTTGTTTCCTCCCAGCACCAAGACACACCTACAGGAAGCCCTCCTGCAGAGGGCCAGGTCCTGTGGCCATGCCGTGTCGATGCGAAGCAGGAATCTCCCAGAAGGTCTAACTCTTGCCATGGCTACAGGCCAGGTCCTGGCTTGCAGACAGCAGGCACTGCACCAGCTCACTGCCGTGCCCTGTGCCTGGCACCACCAGCTGCTCCTGCACCGGGCTTTCCCCATGACACAGCACGGCCGCGTGCTTTGGCCCCACTCACCTGCTATGCTTGGCCCGAGCCAGGTGTCCCCGGAGGACAGACTGGATGGTAGTGATGGCCTCCTCCTGCCCTGGGCTGCCCTCGGCCTGGGCACTGGGGCTTGGGACACAGGGCGTGGGTGAGCTCTGCAGTATAATGACAGCAGGGAGAGAACCATTTGGCAAGCCCTGCTGGCATGGCTCTGTGTGCAGCACACCAAGCATCGAGGGCTAGACGAGCTGCCTTCTCAGGGGTACCCCGTTATTGCTGTCATAATCAGATTCCCGCTGGTAGGTATTCATTTTTAAACTCTGGAGATTCTTTTTTTATATATATTTATTTATTTGCTTTAGTTGTACACAATACGTTTATGTTTACGTGGTGCTGAGGATTGAACCCGGGCCGCGCATGTGCTAGGCGAGCGCTCTGCTGCTGAGCCACATCCCCGGCCCCGAAACTCTGGAGATTCTTTAAGTAAACATCTTCTTTGCTGAGGAAGAGGCTGACATGGGAACATAAACCTGCACTAGCACCTGGCTTCACTGCGAGGCAGATGTGCCACTTGAGTCTCTAGACCTCAATCTGGCCTCTAAGGCCAAGTCCACCCAGCAGCTGGGCTCGCAGGCCACAGGCTGGAGCGTGAGACACACCCACCCGCACGGTCAGACAGCAAGACAGAGCCCTGAGCTTTCCTCGGTGGATGAAGTATGAGAGAAGAGGTATGGAGAGAACTGGGCCCGAGTCCCGCCACCTGGACGTTACCTGGTCTGGAAAGCCCGGCAGGCCCGGAGATTCTGAACCACAGGTTTTGCTCGATAACAGCTTTGCTCGTGCTAGATGTCCCCTGAAAACTGCCTGGAGCAAAGTGGCCGCCTGGCAGGGAAAAAAGGAGGGAGAGGAAAACTTAATTTCCGTGGAAGATGATGGGGAGGGGTTAAGGAAGATTCTAGAGGGAAAAGCTGTACTGGCAGAGGAAACTCCTTCCTGTACTACTGTATAACCCAAAGAGCAGCTCAGAGTCGTCTTCCTCACTCCCCCTCAACACCTCTCCACCTGGGGAGAAAAGGCTCAGGCACCTCGTGCCGCAGGGGACAGTACCACTGTGGACACACACGAGCCAGATGCTAGGTGGACTCCCGCGGCTGCTGGCACAGCCCGTGCTCCACATAGACACGTTTTCAGGTTGGGATAGTTGACTGCTTCGTCTACATTACAGGCATCTTCTAAAAATCACAAAGGGCACAGCAAGATCTCTAGAGCAATCACAAGGGAACCACTTATCCTTTGGCCTTCAAACTAGTGGCTTTCTTAAGAGTGTGCACAGGCTGGGCTGGGGTTGTGGCTCAGCGGTAGAGCGCTTGCCTAGCACATGCGCGGCCTGGGTTCGATCCTCAGCACCACGTAAACATAAATGCATTGCACTGTGTACAACTAAAGCAAATAAATGAATATTAAAAAAAAAAAAAAAAGAGTGTGCACAGGTGCTCCCAAGGCCTGAGTTGATGCTCTGCAGTTTGGGGGAAGCACTGGATTTTGAATCATCCTGCCTCCTGCCTGGTTCAGACTCTCATGGTGTGGCAGAGCACTCGCTGCTCTCAGAACACTTAGGAGAATGACAAGCCAGTGTGAGAGGTCTAGATGCTTCTGCAATGACTGTCAGGAAAAGACAAGACCTTTTGCTTTTTCTTGAAATCAAGGTGAAGGAAATGTCATAAACAGACTAGGGAGCAAGTAGAGCAAAGGAAGGTGAGATGCCATCAGTTATAAAGGATAAATAACCCCCTGAAAGTACAGCAACCACCTCCCCCGGAGCCTCACAGGAAGTACTGCCAGTTGACAGGTGACTGCGTTGGCTGGAAGTCAAGCCAACCCAAGATGGAGGGAAGGCGCATGAAGACCCTCTGTGCCCCAAGTTTGCATGTGGTGACACAGCCCTTGCAGTGACACTATAAAGTGGGCCTCATCGTCACCTTACTTCAGAGACACAGAATCAAAGGGAGGAGGTGTGGGGAGAGAAGAGGCAGAACACGAGACAGCACATGCTCAGCCTCCCGCGGAATCCTTGGACTATTCACTCGCTCATTCATTACAAAAACACATGCTGAATCCTTCCACACACAGTTTTCAGGGACATCTAGCATGAGCAAAGCTGTTATGAAGCAAAACGTGTGGTTCAGAATCTCAGGCACTGTTGTAGAAACTAGGGATCTAGTAGTAAAAAGACAGGTGGGCCCTACCTGCAGGGAACTCTCATCCTAAGGGCAAGTGTCACTGCTACATGCTGTGAGAAGGTTAACCCTGGGCATGGGGCAGGAGTGATGGGTGAGGGGACTTAAGAAGGGGCTCTGAGGACCTGCCATTCTAGCCCAGTCCTGAATAAAGTGAGTGGCAGGACATGTGAGTGGGGGGGAGGCTCCTTCCTGGCAGGGGGCGCAGCACACAGGGACCCTGTGGCAGCGATGTGCCAGACTCAAGGTGCGCTGGAGGACCCTAGGCTGACGCATGGTCAGCACGCAGGCTGGTAGAACAACTCTGGGTTTTTTCTAAGTGTGAGAGGAAGATAAGGCGTGGCACTAGCTAACATTTAAAAATACCTGCCTAGCTGCTGTGAGGGATTAAGGTGTAGGGGGCAGGAGGGGAAAGGAGCAGACTGTTGTTACAGTCCAGGCAGGAAGAGGTGGGGTCTGGGCTAGAGGGAGCAGTGGACCTGGGAGAAGAGGCTGAGTTTTGTTCACTTTCACAGGCAGCTCCAGGTTTGGTAGGCTTGGTGGTAGGATGTGGGGGAAAGCGGGGGGCAAGAGCTGAATGCCTTTGTCCTAGGCAAACGGGTATGTGGTGGGCATCGCACCTGAAGATGAGCAATGCCCGGGGAAGAGCAGGTCTGGAGGTGAAAAGGGAGATTTCCACAATAACATGAGGTGGTGGAATCTGGAGTGACAGGAGCAGGCTCTGCTGTGGTCCAGGCCAGCTGGGGTCCTGGGGTGGAGGAGGAGCCTGCTGGCTGGGAGGAGCCGGGACGCTGCAGGGTGCTGCAGCACAGCTGGGGAAGACCAATGTGCCCTTGGCTGCCTGCCCAGCAGTGGGGGATATGCCCCACCTGCTGTCCTTGGGTGCCACTGGAGGAGGGTTCAAGGCAGAGACACTGCAGACGAGATGACAAGTACCACCAAGAAGAAACCCAAGCACCAAAGGTTCAAGGAGGTAAGTCTCAGGTGCCCTGCAAGACTCAGGGAGGTGAGGACTGGAAAGATCCACTCTGGGCTGAGCAGCTGAAGACTGCTGGACAGGGACAGGTGGGTCCTAAGAAGGGAGGTGAGCAACTGCAGAGCTGGAGTTTGGGGAAGCAAAGAACAGGGACAACTGATGGAGGGCAGCGGGCCTAGGGAGCACTTCCCATGTCTGCATCCTGAAGGAACCAAGCCACACAGGAGGGGACGGACGGGCACGGGGCCCTGGATGCTGCAGGAAGCGAGCCCCTGAGTGGAGCAGGCCCCCGAGTGTGGCAGGCTCCAGCGCCCAGGGAGCTGGTGGCTTTCAGTAGGAACATGGAGCCTGGCAGTGGGAGGAGGATGAGGAAGTCTCTTGTGTTCTTATATTTTGAAGTTTTTTAAAAAATTGCAAAATATACATCAAGTTTTGCCGGGTGCGACAGCGCACGCCTGTAATCCCAGCACTTGGGAGGCCGAGGCAGGAGGATTGTGAGTTCAAAGCCAGCCTCAGTGAGATCCTGTCTCTAATAAAATACAAAAAAGGGCTGGGGATGTGGCCCAGTGCCCCTGAGTTCAATCCTCAGTACCAAACACACACACACACACACACACATATCAAGTTTACCATTTAACTACTTTAAAGTGTACAAGTCAGTGGCGTTAACTCCATTCACTACGTTGTATAACCATTGCCTTATCATTCCAGATCTTTTTCATCACCCCACATGGAAATCCTGGGCCATCAGCCATAACTTCCCATCCCTTGCTGCCCCTGGCCTTGGCAGCCAGTGACTCGCTTTCTGTCTTCATGGGTCACCTGTTCTGGACACTTCCTATCACACAACAGGTGCCCTGGCTTCTGACTTAGCATCATGTTCTTGGTATGCTAAGCTGTACTGGGTCACACTCCCAACAGCAGAGCACCAGGGCTCCAGTGCTTCTTGTTTTTTTAAATATTTATTTACTTGTCTTAGTTGTACACAATGCCTTTATTTTTACGTGGTGCTGAGGATCAAACCTGGGCCGCGCACGTGCTAGGCGAGTGTTCTACCACTGAGCCACATCCCCAGCACCCGTGCTTCTTGTTGTCTAGTTTTTGGACTGTGGCTGTTCGGGGGTTGGAGGTGGCCCTATTATGGCTGAAGGTCCCCTGACAGCTTCTGTTTCTCAGTGGACTCTTAAGGTGATCAGCTGAAGGTGGGGGCAGAGCCTGGGGAGAGCTGCAAAGTACAACAGGGTTCTCATGGAGTTGGGGCTGAACTGTTGACGGGGCCCTGGGCAGTACTGAAGGCTACCTGCCCGGGGTCACGGCACGTGCTTTTCTCCAGTCCTTCAGTGGGGCAAGGGCAGAGAAGGCAGGACAAGGACTTATCGGGGATGGGGTCTACAGGAAAGTATGACTCTGAACCACGAAACAGGGCAGTCAAGGCACAAGCAGGGCGTGGCAGGCCAGGAAGGTGTCAAAGAGAGGGCAAGGGTGAAGGTGGGGCCTCAGAACTGCAGGTACAGTGGGAGTAAGAGAAGACAGGAGGCAAGGCCAGACAGTGACATTTGAAATGGCCATTACAGCTGGTAAGGAAAAGGGAATGGCTATGGGGTGGCTGGCCAGGAGCAAGGACAGGACCACATGAATAAGTAGGCTGAGGATGGAGAGGCCAGGGACTGAGTACTGAGGTGGCACCTGGTGTCCATTGCTAAGGACAAGCACAGAGGTGAGTAGGGGACCTTCTTACATGTGGAGTGGCAGGCCGATGTGGCAGCCCAGCACCTGCTAGCAAGGGGAGCTCAGGCCACAAGGACCTGGATGTGAACTGTCCATGCTCCCTCACCTGCAGCAGGCTGGCTCCCCCTGCCTAGGGTGTCGTTACTGCAGACACAACGCCAGGGAGTCAGGGAGGTGCCCCACTGTTATTAGGCACCCCCATTGGGGCCCGCACTTCGCAGGGCACAGCCCTGAACACAGCATCGGCTCTCTGGCAAGGGTGCATTTCCAGAATGTGGGTCGTGTGTGGTCAGTTTTTCTGCAACCCACCCAGGCCACCTGCTGGGCTACCTGACAGATCAGGTGAGCCACCATGGTTTCAAGGACAGCAACATCACGGGAAGAACAGACCCGCCCTCCAGCAAAGCTTTGGTTGCTTGCTGGAGGAGCACCTGGCAGCCAGGCAGCCTCAGGGCTCAACGTCCTTGCCCGGATCACCTCATCTAACTGCTCAGCCCAGGGTAGCAGGAAGAAGCCAGCGGGCAGTCCTGCAACCAGCTGCCCATCCTCAGGGCTGGAGACTGCAGCCTTCCCCGCAGCCCAGATGGAAAAACACTGCTGCCCCAGAAGGCCAGAGAGAAGGTGGAGAGGTGGAGAGGCTTCCAAGACTTGAACAAGGTAACGTTTATTTCTCTTAGTGCATTACTAAAAAAGCATGGTGGCTCAGATCCTCACTGCTCTCGAAGGTTCCTAACACACCTCTGTCTGTCGCTGACCTCCCTTCCAGCTTCCTCTCACTGCTGTTAGCCACATGGACGTCCAGTTCCTGTTCCTGACAGCTCTCCTGCCCAGGATGCCCCTTTTCTCCCTTCCCCTGGTCCCTCCTCACAGGGACCCTCCTGGCCTATAGGATGGCAGTCCTGACCCCTGCACTGTCCCAAGATCTATCTGCTCAAGTTCTCTCAGCTCATCAGATTGCTTGACACAGACTGATAAGTGAAAGTGTGTTGAAAGAATGAATTAACAAATGAATTTGAAAGTGTGAAATTATTCCAGTATTCATCCAATGTTTCTATTACTTAGGCGTCCTAAGTCTAATGTTGAGGTTTGGTTTGATTTCCTGAAAACCAGGATTTAATGATGTGTCTTTAAGTATCCCCTCAGTTACCTTGCTCCAAAGTCAAAACAGGCATTTCAAAATGGTGAAATTGACTTTGCTTACCTCATTCAGGACAGCTCTTTTTTTCTGAAATAAAGAAAATTTAAAAAATGAATTAACATGAGAAGGATGAATTTTTCATAATAGTTTCCCTCCTTGATCTTGCCTCTGCCCTGAGTCAATAAGAGCTGGGAAACAGTCACTTCTGACCTTAATGGCTGAGATGGCAAGTCCAGCCCTGCAGAGGAAGGCGCAGGAGCCAGATCAAAGGGGATCCCAGGGCTAATTC
This sequence comes from Tamias sibiricus, assembly GCA_025594165.1. Taxonomy (NCBI): domain Eukaryota; kingdom Metazoa; phylum Chordata; class Mammalia; order Rodentia; family Sciuridae; genus Tamias; species Tamias sibiricus. The sequence goes on from CM046674.1 coordinate 27,742,212, forward strand.
AGGGCAATTTTAATGATAAAAAGAATAATGTCTGTAATTAATTTTAAAAGACTGAAAAAATAAAAGGTGTTGAGTCCATAGTCACATTCTTCCCAACCCTGAGAGGGAAACAGAGAGACAGGGAGAGAGTCACTTGCTCTGCTGAAGGTGACTGACTATCAAAACCACGCCTTACTCTGAAACTGGCATTTCCTTAATACTTGAAGGGAAATTAGTAGGCATTACGCTGTCTGCTTGGGAGGGCCTGGGACGGGCAGCACTCAGGGCAGTGCAGGGATCCAGCTGCCATCCTGTAGGCCCAGAGGGTCCCTGCAAGTGGATTAGGGGAAGGGAGAGAAGGGGCATCTTGGGCAGGAGAGCTGGCAAGAGTTAGGAGTCGGAGGTCCTAGTGTGGCTGGTAGGGAGTGTGAGGAAGCCTGGAAGGGAGGTCCGTGCACTGAAGAGGAAAATACTGCTTTAGAAAGTAGAAGGATGAGAGTGGGAAGATGCTGCCCTTGGAAATCATCCAAAGTGATCAGGGGTCATTAAGCGTTAGAGGAGGCTGTTGGGGCGAGACACTCACTGGGCAGACTCTCCCTCTGCAGGTTACTGGTTCATCATTAGTTTTTCTTTTGTGTGTGTGTGTGTGTGTGTGTGTGGGTACCAGGGATTGAACTAAGGGGCACTCGACCACTGGGCCACATCCCCAGCCCTTTTTTGTATTTTATTAGAGACAGGGTCTCACTGAGTTGCTAAGTGCCTCGCCATTGCTGAGGCTGGCTTTGAACTCGCCATCCTCCTGCCTCAGCCTCCCAACTGCTGGGATTACAGGCGTGTGCCACCGTGCCCGGCATTATTAGTTTCTTTAAAAAGGCAAGAACTAGCAGTCACCATGCTGAGACATAGGTGGGGACCACTGATCTCACTTGTGGGATGAACACAATTTCACCTATGAGATATTCTTTCCAGTAGAACTTCTCATTTAGGAAATAGAGGGACAGAAAAACAAATTAAACAACACCATGAGGAAGCAATCGGGTCTGAGATGTAGAACATCCTATAAGGCACTGGGGCCTGCTCTCTTCAAAAAGAAAATGTCTTTAAAAAGAAAAAAGACGGGGCTGGGGTTGTGGCTCAGCGGTAGAGCGCTCGCATAGCATGTGCACAGCCTGGGTTTGATCCTCAGCACCATGTAAAAATAAAAAGGCATTGTGTACAACTAAAAACAAATAAATAAATACTAAAAAAAGAAAAAAAAGCCGGGCGCGGTGGCTCACGCCTGTAATCCCAGCACTTTGGGAGGCTGAGGCAGGAGGATCGCGAGTTCAAAGCCAGCCTCAGCAATGGCGAGGCACTTAGCAACTCAGTGAGACCCTGTCTCTAATAAAATACAAAAAAGGGCTGGGGATGTGGCCCAGTGGTCGAGTGCCCCTGAGTTCAATCCCCAGTACCAAAAAAAAAAAAAAAAAAAAAAGAAAAAGAAAAAAGAAAGAGGAGATGGGGGAGGGGACTGCTAGAAATCACACTGAGACCTAACCACCCAGTGAGGACCCCAATCCAACCATGCCTGGATCTCAGCTTGAAACTGACAGCTAGGAATGGCATCCTGGCACATTTGGGGAATCTGAATATGAAGGACCTAATGGATGATAGAAAATTATTGTTAAAGTCTTAGGTGCAATAATGGTATTGTGGTGCAAACCTGTAATCCCAGTGGCCTGGGAGGCTGAGGCAGGAGATCACAAGTTTAAAGCTAGCCTCAGCAAAAGTGAGGTGCTAAGCAACTCAGTGAGACCCTGTCTCTAAATAAAATACGAAACAGTGCTGGGGATGTGGCTCAGTGGTTGGGTTCCTCAGAGTTCAATCCCTGGTACCCCCGTCTTCCCACTGCAAAAAAATAATGGTATGATGGTTAAGTAGGAAAATGTCCTTCTTAGAAGATATGTGCTAATGTTTCATGTCTGAAGCTTTCTTTCAAGTGTATCTGAGGAAAATATTGTATATATAAAAATAAATATGACTAAGTGTTAACTATCTTTGAATCCAGGTGCTGGCAAGATGAGTTGAGTATACTGTTGAATATGCTAAGTTCTTTCCACTTTTCTGTAAGTTTGGAAAGTCTTAATAACAAAAGCTGGGAAGAAACAAAGATTTCAAGAGGTTTCAATGACCAACTAGAGCCAAAGTCTTATGGGGTGCAGGCAAGGAGAGAAAGCCATTTTGTTTGTTCAATTAGGGGGAAAAGGTGATAACTTATTTAAACACTAGGTAGATCTTTTAGAGCACTCATCTCACCTGAGGACACCACTGCCTTTTAAGCACCAGAGTCTCAGAGACACGTACCCCTGAAGAGCCACCCAGGTGCTCAGGAGGGAGCCCCTTTCTTCCCTCACCTGAGAGGCAGAGAGGAGTCTTCCCGGCCTGTTATCTATGGGCCGTGGGCAGAGCTGCCTACTGATGAAGACCCTCTGTATTCCCAACAAGATGGACTCTTCTGCAGGCACTTCCTCCCAGGGAGCCCTGGAAGAGGGCTGGCTGTGGGTGAGTTCAGTTCTCCACGCTTACTGTGTCCACGAACTGAAGTGCTCCTGAGCTCTGGGACACAGAGCTCAGGGCTGACCAGGGTGCATTTCTGGAATGTGGGTTGCCTGCAGTTAGTTTTTTGCAACCCACCCAGGCCACCTGCTGGGCTGTATGACAGATCAGGTGAGCTAACAGGGTTTCCAGGACCTACCATTGCCTTGTTTCTGTGTAGCAAAAAATGGAATCCTGTTTACCCTCCACGGTAGCCAAGGTGCTCTTCCCGGAGACTTCCTCCCCTCTCGCCCTTCCTTTGCTCCATGGCAGGCAGCAGGGCTAGTCTCCCCTCCACCAGCACCTACCCCTAGCTATTCACATTGTCCTCCTGTCCTCCCTGCCTCTTCCTACACGTTGATGGCACTGGCCTGTACATGGCACAGAGGCCAGTGCCAGTTGACTGAACTCATGAACAACTGAACACCTTCTGCAGTTGGACAAACAGCTGGGAATGTGAGCGCCAGGCCCTCTCAGGAAAGCTCACCTTGTGTCTATGGGCCTTCCAGCTGGCCTGTAGCGTCCTGGCAGCGGCCTCTCTCCTTCCGTCAGAGCAGGGGATGGGGGAGAGGGCCTGGGAACAGCCTTCCGGCCCAGAATCCGGTTCAGAGTCTTGCTGAGAGTGCCTGCTGCTGGGAAGGGGTGTGCAGAGCTCTCCGCAGGCCTACAGGAAATGGAAGGTGGACGGGCTGGTGCAGGGAAGATCTTGTCAGGCACCTGGCAGGACATCACCTGGCAGACGGCAGGCCGCACTTATGGATGAGTCTTATTCGTTCTGAGGAGGACCTGTTCCCGCACTGCCCACTACACCCTCGACAGATGCCTGGTCAGCACGTGGGCCCTGGACTTGTCTGGAAACAATCTCCTGGGAGAAGTCTGTCCTGCCATTGTAGCATCTGCAGGGAGCTCGCCCACAGATGGCCACGCACTTTCAAATAGCAATCTGTGACCTGAGAACCACCGCTTTTAGGGCTGGGGATGTGGCTTAGTGGCAGAGTGCTTGCCTAGCATGGGCAAGGCCCTGGGCTCAATCCCCAGCACTTGGGGAAAAAATCACCCGTTTTTCTGCAGTCTTTTTTTGGATCTTTTTAAAGTTGAATACTATATTTTGACAATGATATTTCTGTGATTACAGGCAAGATATTTCTATCAAGGCTTTTGATACAAAGAAACAGGAATTGCTATTGTGACCATCAAAATACCACTGATTTCTATCATGTATGGTTCCAATTTATTATCCACAAGGACAATTCTCAATAAAAATAAAAATACTGAACTATATGTCTGACCTCAAAAGCTCAGTGGAGAAGCCCATCTGTGCAGAAGGCCCTCACAGAGATGCGGAGCTGCTGGCCGTGAATGTGCAGCCGAGATGCCTGGTGCGGGTGGCCTGCCCCAACCAAACCAGCCGGCCACTCAGTGTAGAAACCAAGCCTTTTACTGTCTATATTACATGATGCTGTGACATTTGGGCCTGCTGACCCTGGAGAGACAGGCCACTCCCTAGGGACAGGAAGGACTTCCCTGCGAGAAACCTTTCATATGAAACTCACCAAGCCCAGCCCACATCCCACCCAGTTCCCTTGTGTGACCCTCACACACCAAGCTAGTGTCCCCTGCCCCCTAGCACCCAGGGCCAGGTACCCAACCAGCAGGCCCAAATGTCACAGCATCATGTAATATAGAATTATTCAACCCAACCAATCCTCGCCTGCCCTTCCTTGCCTCACCCAGTCCTGCCCAGAGCAAAGGCCTGGGCCACACTCTCCCAGGGCTGCTGCTGCCTCCTGCCTGTCCCCTGTACCCCATGCATTCCCACGTGGCACACCTGCTCCTGTTCTAGGGGCGTGTGAGGGTGGACCTCTGTGACAGTTATCCATGTCTGTGGATCTCACCGTGCCTGACCAGACAAGTCCCAGCACATCAGCACGGCCACCCATCACCGGGCTCTCTGGGTGTGTGCCACGTTACCTGGGTCCACGTGCTGCCACTTAGCTGTAGTGTTCTGAGTTGTCCCCTAAGAAGGGCCTCACAGCCTCCCCTTGACCCTGACTCATTTTCAGACCCTCATTCCACTCAAGTGAAGTGTGAGTCTGCCACATGTTTTGTGGCAATAATGTGACCAAAAGGTAAAAATCGGCCACTTAGAAGATGGAGAAAAATGACTCCAAAAACTCTGGGCAGATGGCTAAACCAAAAAATGAATTTTGATATGCATATAAATTAAGTGAGGCCCTGCTTCATTTTAACCTACAATTAACCATTCTCACAGGACGGTTGGGAGCAGGAGCCCTTACTCAGAACAACTGTCCTTCCAGTTAATGCCACTCTTCCTTTTATTTAAAATGGAAATTTTTTTTCTTCCTGATACTGGGGATTGAACCCAGGGCATCACACATGCTAGATAAGTACTCTACCACTGAGCTACACCCTCAGCCCTTGTAAAATTTTATTTTGAGGCTGGCCTCAAACTTGGGATCCTCTGGTGTCAGCTTCTCGAGTAGCTGGGATTGCAGGCAAGTACCACCACACTTTGCCAAAATAGGAATGTTTTTATAAGCAGGAAAGAAACAAAGCTAATTATGTTTATGAAGAAAAATTCAGCCAGGTGTGGTAGCACATGCCTATAATCCCAGTGGCTTGGGAGGCTAAGGTAGGAGGATCATGAGTTCGAAGCCAGCCTCAGCAACTTAGTGAGACCCTGTCTCAAAATAAAAAAATTTAAAAAAGGACTGGGATGTGGCATAGTGGTTAAGTGTCCCTGGGTTCAATCCCTGGTACCAAAAAAGAAAAATTCAGACAAAAGAAAGGGAAGAAGTGCTTATAACTCCACCAGAGTAAAAGCTAATTTTGGCAGTACTTTCAGATATACTTCTAAGTAAAATTTTTTTAAAGTAAAAAGCAATCTATGTATATATACATATATACTTTTTTGGGGTGGGGGTTGTTTCCATCAAACAGGCCATAGGCATCTCTCACGTCATAACTGAAGACCCACTTTATTCTTTGTACTGTCTGCTCAATACTGCACCGATGGGGACACGGCCAGCTCATGAGTGAGCTGCACACTGTGCTCTTGAGTTTGCTGTGGCTCCTCACTACTGCAGAATGGACTGCAGCCAGCACCCGTCACCGCCTCGCTGCAGACTACAGTGATGCCTTCTGTGGCCCCAGTCTCGGCGAGGACAATGGGAAGCCTGGGATCCTCAATGTGCTCCTGTCATGTGCAGGAACACAAATCTCAAGGTCATGTAAGAAGATGCCAGAACTAAAACATTGAACGAAATTTTGACACCAAGTGAAGTCTCCTAAAGCCTGACTTGGGAGAAGTTAAGGATATAACTCCTGGAGAAAAAGAACTTTTGTGCCTTCTTACTGATGTGGCCACTCTGTGCTGAACAGAGTTAGTGGAAAATTTAAATCCCAATTACTGGGAAGCAACAGACCCTGCAGTACGGATCTCAAAGAAAGCAGGTGGCCCTGGAGCATGAAGCTGGATCCTTCCATGGTGTCAACACACAAGTCAGGAGGGACAAGCCATCTACACCGAGGGTCTCCTTTCCTAATTTATCTGTGTCTAGTTATTGTACAGAGAGGAAACTCGTGCTGCCATGGTCTTCTGTGTTCAACCAAGACACTAATAACACAAGAGCACACACTTGTTTTTCTCCATTTTGAGGATCTACAGAAACCCTGAGCATGCCAGAGACAGAGAGGTGTCTTCACACATAAGGCCTTCTTTCCAGCCCCACTGTCTGTGGGAAAGGGGTTCCTCCCCCTAAGGGATGTGTGACTTTGAAAGTTAACAACGGGGCTGGGCGTGGTGGTGCACGCCTGTAATCCTAGCACTTGGGAGGCTGAGGCAGGAGGATCGTGAGTTCAAAGTCAGCCTCAGCAATGGCGAGGCACTTAGCAACTCAGTGAGATCCTGTCTCTAATAAAATACACAAAAGGGCTGGGGATGTGGCCCAGTGGTTGAGTGCCCCTGAGTTCGATCGCCGGTTCCCCCCCCCCCCCCCCAAAAAAAAAAAAAAGAAAATTAAGGGGGCTTGGGTTTTGGCTCAGCGGTAGAGCGCTCGCCTAGCACGTGCACGGCCCAGGTTCGATCCTCAGCACCACATAAACATAAATGCATTGCATTGTGTACAACTAAAGCAAATAAATAAATATTAAAAAAAAAAAAAAAAAAAAAAAGAAAGAAAGTTAACAACGGGCAGAAACCCTGACATTCCTTCATTGCTGAGCACCTCTCAGGGGTGAGGGCTACAGAAGTAGCCAAGTGACAAATCAGTAAGTGCTGCAGCCTCCCTGGTCCCCAAGGGCACTTCACCAACGTCCTGTGCATGACACGGATCAGAGGCACTCAAGCCCAGCTTGTCCCACACAATGCCCTAGGCACATCACCAGGCAAGAATAAGAGTCCAGGAGGACACTCAGAAGAGGCCTATGTCCCTTGGGGTGGGCAGTGTGGCAGTCAGGTGAGTGGATGAAACATGAGGGTGCAAAGAGAGTGACACATTCCCTGGGAATGGGACAGTGTCTCTGCATTACTTAGAACATTATCCAGAGCACTGGAAAAACTGCCACAAAAGCATGTTCTTGGGGACAGCACAAAACCACATGCTCTGTCTGAATAGCAGCAATGTTTTCACAAAGGACTGAGATGGACTCTCGCTGTTCTAGCAGCACGCACACTGCCAGCAGGGTGTGCCACAGTCACAGTTGCCACACAGCCTGCCCTGGCCTGGCTGGCACACACGCAAAAAACCACGGGCTTCCCCCCAGCTGGCAGTGCTGTGGTACATCTGAATTTGTAACTGAAAATGTACTGAGCAGCTTCTCCAAACTCCCTTTCAGTTTGCCTTCTGCTCTTGAGCTGGCTTTGAATGAAAAGACCCTAAAATTAGAATCCAGCTAAGTAAACCAGCCTTGGAAGAGGAAAGCCAGTCCAGATCAAAACAAAACAAAAGCCCCTTTATGTTCCACAACCAGCAGGTGACAGTCCTGCAAGGCCCATATTCCCAGGCCAAGGGAACCGCCACCTGTCAGCCTTTCTCAGCTGACACTGGTCCTGCTGCAGCAGGTCTGGTGCATTCCAGGCCCTGCTCAGGTCTGTGGCAGGCAGGAGAAGGGTCACAGGAAGGGCCTGCAGAAGAGGCTGCAAGGGGCTTGCCACTATCTCCAACCTGGGCTCATTTTGGACCCATCTAAACCACACTGGCTTTATCCGCCGCACATTTGCGTGGTGGGCCATCTGGAGCAAACAGTGGCCACAGGATCTTAACGCCTAAGTTGTTCCCTTTTGTACTGAGTCAGACCATACCTGCCATCTCAAGAATCTATACATTGGGAAAAGATTCACAGGGAGGTGTTCTCCAGCTGCCAGAGGTAGAAGTGCAGGCAGCGCAGGGCCGACAGGGACAGAGCCACCTTGCTGACCGCTGGGGCAGGGAAGGGCAGGTGACCCTCACATGCCTGCCTCAGCCACAGCTGCCTCCTGCACATCCATCTAAATGGGCAAGGAGGGGAAGTGGCCAGGTCCTCACCACACTGTCACTCAGCACCACATGAGCCAGAGATCAGGGATAGAAGGGAAGAGGCCTGGCCTCCCCCAGAGAGTGCAGCATATTTTGGACTTGCCTTTTGGGGCCTCTGCAGCCTCCTTGATATAGTAAGAGAGCCTCTGCTACAGAGCTGAATTTGCTGCATGCTTGAGGTCTGGGAAGATCTCTCACCAGCCAAATGTCCAAGTCCCAGCACTAGTCTGAGAGGTCAATCCACTGACCAGGGGTCAATCCACAGCCCCTAACTTCTATACACACCACCCACATCACAGACATTGACTGGTGCCAACAGGAACGGGACTGCCAACATTACAGTCAGGAAAGGCTCTGGGCATGAGGATAAGCATGTGTGTTGCCTGTCAGCTTAGAGTCCCAGTGCCTAACAGGAAATAAAACCGTACCTCTTGAGTCACTTCCATGGGAGCGCCGGGCTCCTCTTTCTTGGTTTCTTCCAGCTCTTGACACTTGTTGGTGAGTGTTTGAATTTCCTCTCTAAAGTGGAAAGGGAAAAGATGATACCTCATTAGTCACTATGTGAGGAAGGACCACTGCACAACACAGCGGGCAGTTCTATGCAGAGACAAATGCTAGACAGGGTGCAGAGAGCCGGCAGCCACCTCCCTGGTGGCACCAAAAGCCCCACTGCAGGATAGGGCTTTCTAATGTGTCTCCCCAAGCTGGAAGCCTTGTAGGGCTGGGGCTGGGGATCTCTAGGGTCAGCACGATTCCCGAAACATTGTCAGAACTTGAAGAGTAGCCATTGCACGCAGCATGTGTGAGGCCCTGGGTTCAATCCCCAGTACCACACACGACAAACCAACAAGAAAAAAAAGTCATAGCATGAATGATGAACAGGAAGTTATAGTGTGGAGTTGTTTTTTTTTTTTTTTTGGTACCGGGGATTGAACTCAGCGGCACTTGACCACTGGTCCACATCCCCAGCCCTTTTTTTGTATTTTATTAGAGACAGGGTCTCACTGAGTTGCTAAGTGCCTCGCCATTGCTGAGGCTGGCTTTGAACTCGCGATCCTCCTGACTCAGCCTCCCAAAGTGCTGGGATTACAGGCGTGCGCCACCGCGCCCGGCTTAGTGTGGAGTTTTTAATAAACAATGTGAATATATTCTTCCTACAGATGCTGAAGTCAGAACAACTTGTTTCTGTGCACCTGCCTTTTCAATTTAACTTTGGCTTCTGACAGACTGAGTTATATTTCTCTGAAAAGAAAATGCTCTATTTGTTTCAGTAATTTGTACCTTACTAATTATCTCCAGTGCTGAACATTCCCATTCAGATTTCTAATCTAGTTTTCTTATATTTTAAAAAATTGAGCTCTTCGCTTCTTGGTTGCCATTTCCTGAGCTGCTTTCCTCCACCATTGATGTGCTGCCTCACCTTGGGCAATGGAGTTGGCCATCTATTGACTGAGACCTCTGAAACCTGCCTGCCAAAGAAAGTTCTGCTAATCAGCACTGGAGAATACTGATACCCATCACCATCACCACTATGAGGGCCTTAGACCAGTCCAGAGGAGGTGTGTAGTACGGTCATCTTTGCATATCTGTGGGAGGTTGGTTCCAGGATTCCCAGGATACCCCAATCCATAGATGCTCAAGTCCCTTAAATAAAATGGCAGTATTTGCACATAACTAGCCCATGCATATCCTCCTGTACACTTTCAATCATCTCTCGATCACTTATTATAATACACAAATGTTCTGTAAACAAATGAGATAAGATCAGCAATATAAAATTCATTAATTTAAGCCGGGCGCGGTGGCGCATGCCTGTAATCCCAGCACTTTGGAAGGCTGAGGCAGGAGGATCGCAAGTTCAAAGCCAGCCTCAGCAACGGCGAGGCATTTAGCAACTCAGTGAGATCCTGTCTCTAAATAAAATACAAAAAAGGTCTGGGGATGTGGCCCAGTGGTCAAGTGCCCCTGAGTTCAATCCCCGGTACCACACACAAAAAAAAAAAAAAATCATTATTTTGAAGTGTACAATGAGGTGGTTTTTAGAATATGCAAAATGACAGACAACCTTCCACTAATTCTAGAACATTCCCAGCACCCCCATAAGGATCCCACGCCTATCAGTGATCACTCCCTATTCTTTTCTGCTGGGCTCACGCAGCCCCCTCTGCTCTGTCACTGGGAGCTGCCTGTCTGACACTTCATGTAGATGGATGGCACTGCTGTGGCCTGTGTCTGGCCTGTGTTCCAGGTCCCTCCATGCTGCAGTGTGCAGTGCTTCCTTCCTGGCTACTCCTACGTGTGGCTTGCCCTTGGGCTGCCCATCCAGCAACAGCTGGTGTAGGTATGGGTGGTTGCTTCCTGGCTCTGGTGACAGTGCTATTATGGCGAAGCCTGGGAGGCAACTCCCTGCAGCAGCAGCAACATGAGGGTTGGAGTGTGAAGTCGTGGGCAGAAGTGGCAGAGCCATGATGCTACAGAGACAGCAATGATGGAGAGCCTCCTCCCAGAGTTTGAGTTTCTACTCCAAAGGCAAAACAACGCCTGGAAATATCTCAGGGAGAAGTGTGGCCTTTGCAAAACCCTCTCTGAGGCTCTGCTGAGCCCCCATTGGGAAAGGCTGGCACAAAGAAGTGTGTGGGTCCTCTTTGAAATGCGTCACCTACCGCAAAACCTGCTCCTGCTCTTGCCTCTCCTGCTTGCCTTCCCGCATGCTCTCCAGCTCCTTCTCCAAGTCGGCCTTGGCTTGCAGCAGCTGCTTCACCTCCACACTGGATGAGAGAACCAGAGACATTTCCACCCTCATTAAAACCAGAGGCCATTAAGGCAGGGGGATGGCCTCCTTCCTTAGGACAGTGGACCAGGGTGGGAGGGTCAGGAAAGGGCCTTGATTCTAATGAGTGGTGCCAGGAGCAGCCCTGAGGGTCCTGATTGAACACACAGATACCAGCATGTGTGAGGGACTGTCAGGGGTGGGACGACATGGGAGTAAAAGCAGATGAAGTCCTGGGGACAGGCGCCACAAGATAGTCATGAAACAGTCACACATGGAGCACCCTCTCGTTCACACCACAGGTGCAGGTCTGAGCCAGGGAAAAAAACTGCCCTAGCCTAGACTGGGGCCCTGCTCACACTGGGCCTGAGGAGGATAGAGGTGCCTGGGCACCTCTACTAAGTTTCCTTGTGACCTGTGTGTGGCATGGCAGCCACAAACTAGACTCTAGTGCAAGACATCTGCCTGAACCTCAGACTGACTGCTGTCTGTGCGACTTAACCTTTCAGGGTTCCCATGCTGAGATGCTCCCAAACTGTGCAGCAGAGTGCCTGTCACCTGCTAAGTGTGCACAGAGTATCTGTCACATGAAAGGTCTCAGTCAGTGGTAGCTATGATGTTACTTAATAGCATAATAGACAATACCAGAAATTATTTACCTTCCAAAATGACCAGTAAAGACCTTTTCGTGAAATACTTTTTTTTGTGGGGAGAGGGGGGTACTGGGGATTGAACCCAGGGGTCTCTATTGCTGAGCTACATTTCCAGCTCTTTTTATTTTTTAACTTGAGTGAGGGTCTTGCTAAGTTGCTTAGGGTGGTCTCACTAAGTTTCTGAGGCTGGCCTTGAACTTACAATCCTCCTGCCTCAGCCTCCCCAGTCTCTGAGGTTATAGGCACGTGCCACTGTGCCTGGCTATGAAATACTAATTTTTACAATGAACCTATCAATCACATGAATGCACCATGAGGCCACTACTCAGGTGGAAGGAGTGGAGTGTGAAGGATTTCCTTCCACCATAACACAAGATGACTGAGCACTCAGAGAACCAGGAGGCAACAAGGAGATTCTTCTCCAACTCCACTGGACTCATGCAATCAGAGGGCCTGGCAGCACCAGAGGCCCGATCTCCAGTGAGCTCCCAGGGGGTGCACACGCTGCCAGCTCCACAGGCCATGCACTGTAAGTTGCAAGGTCACTGAAGTCTCGCAAACATTTCAGAAGATGGGCGGGTAAAGTCACTTCTAACAGCTGAGATCAAAGAAGGCACAGGCAAGCAGCGCCGGGTGGACTACAGACCATGAAACACTGGTGAGACTCTGCCTCCCAACTCCTTTCCTAGGGTTGTACTGGACATTTTGCAGCATTTACATCTTGTTTGACAGACAGATCATGTGCCATCAATACATTACTGAATTTCAAAACCACTGTGCCTAAGATGTAATTGATTTTACACAATCGGTGACAGTAAATTTCTATCCAGGGAACAATTTGGGAATTCCTCTGGAATTCAGAGTAAAGAGACTCCTGTGGTACTCTCCCTGGCCGGCCCCCACCCCCACTTTTTTTTTTTTTTTGGTACGGGGGATTGAACTCAGGGGCACTCTACCACTGGGCCACATCCCCAGCCCTTTTTTGTATTTTATTAGAGACAGGGTCTCACTGAGTTGCTAAGTGCCTCGCCATTGCTGAGGCTGGCTTTGAACTCGTGATCCTCCGGCCTTAGCCTCCCAAGTGCTGGGATTACAGGCGTGTTCCACCACGCCTGTCTTGGCCGCCCTCTTTTTTTTTTTTTTTAATTTAAGTATTTATTTATTTGCTTTAGTTGTACACAATGCAATGCATTTATGTTTACGTGGTGCTGAGGATCGAACCCGGGCCGCGCACATGCTAGGCAAGCGCTCTACCGCTGAGCCACAACCCAGCCGCCCCCCCCACCCTCTTTTAAGGTAGCATCTAAATGTCTTCTTTTCTCCACTCAAACAGCTTTTATTTTACGACCAAAATGTAAGAAGTCTTGAGTCCTAAACAGTATTTATACAACAACCACCATGAGCTCAGCGCTTTTCCAAATTCATGACAACAGACCTAGAAACAAGGGCCCCGTGGGAACCTACTCTTTTTCTAGCAGCTGTGCCTGCAGCGCACTCCGCTCTGCCTTCAAGCTCTTCACTGTCCCTCGGAGGAGGCGCTCCTGCTCCTCTGACCGGTCCCTCGGATGCTTGTGTGTTGCGCTGTTGGAGGCGGAGTGGGCCAGGGGAGTCGGTCTGTGGGACTCTGAGCTGTGCGGTTTGGCGTTCTCCATCGAGCTTACTTTCTGGAGGCAAAACAGGCATTTGTTAGACATTACTGTTTTTGCTTTCCAGTGAAGAACCCAAGAGAAAGAGGACAAGCCTCAGGGACTAGTCTTCAGCAGGTGGGAGCAGCTTTGCTGTGTGACCCGAGTCAGCCAGTCTTCTGGACCCACACAGTTCCTGGCAGTCTGAAATCAAAGTGGGAGAAACTGGCCAAGGGGGGCCTGGACAAAGAGCCTCTAGCATGACAGGAACAAGCCACAAGGCAGGCAAGGTGGACACACAGGTGGCTGGTCCCTGTGCTCGCTCAGCCCACCGCCTCCTTAGACTTTCTGAATTTCCATCCTTAACGCTTCTAACCTTCAGCTGTGCTATGGTTCTGCCAGGAAAGTGACCCTGAGCACGGCGCGCACACTTCCACGCTGCCCGACGCCCAGCCCACAGGCGCCCGTGATCTTCTGCACCTGCTCTGGCTGCCTGCATTTCCAACAGCTTTATTTGTAAACGTACACAACGTACAGAAACTTCTTATATTTTCTACTTTGAACTTATTTGTGAACATTCCCCAGGGTTCGCTCTGTTTTGCCAAACAACAGAGAGCTCAGTATTCTGGAAGGACCTATTCCACAGGATTGGAGGCACCCACGTGGGGTGTGAGGAAATGTTAACTGCCTAAATCTTCTGGTCAGCGGAGAGTGGCTGAACATTTTTCTGCAAATTCAAATACTATACAAGTGAAAAGAAGTCTGGGGAGCAGCTGGCAGCTGGGTTGTGGGGGCCTCCAGGGTCATGTGCTTGGCCCTGCAGCTACGCACAGAGTCTGATGACATCGCATGGCCATCTGAAAAATGAGGGCTGTGAATAACACAACTCAGGCCTTGTCCTGAGTCCACATGTGCTGACTGCTAGATGGCCACCATTTACTTGCTCAGTGTAAGCCTATGTCCCTCAGTTGCCCCACTGACCCTGAGGCAGATAGGTCCCGAGTAAGGGGGTGACGTGACCCTACTCACCTTTTCCAGCTCTGCGATGCGTCTCAGCAGCCGAGGCTTGCTCCAGTCCACGTACCCTAATGGGAGCAACAGGTTTGCTCAAAGACTGTTCCTGGTGCCCTTTGGCCCAACCACCCATCAGCAAAACCACAAGGGCTCTGGTGGGCAGTCCTGCCACCCAAGGGCTTTTTCCGGCTCTGGATGATTTCTGTTCCCTTTGGCTGTTAAGAATCACTGATAGGGCTGGGGTTGTGGCTCAGTGGCAGAGCGCTCGCCTCGCACGTGTGCGGCCCCGGGTTCGATCCTCCGCACCACGTAAACATAAATGCATTCAATTGTGTACAACTAAAGTAAATAAATAAATATTAAAAAAAAAAAAAAAAAAGAATCACTGATAGCCGGCACGGTGGCACACGCCTGTAATCCCAGCACTTGGGAGGCTGAGGCAGGAGGATCACGAGTTCAAAGCCAGCCTCAGCAATGGTGAGGCACTTAGCAACTCAGTGAGACCTGTCTCTAATAAAATACAAAAAGGGCTGGGGATGTGGCCCAATGGTAGAGTGCCCATGAGTTAAATCCCTGGTAAAAAAAAAAAAAAAAAAAAAAAAAAACCCAAAAAACAAAAACAAACTATCATCATGCCTCTCCTCTTAGTGTCACCTGCTAAAATATGTTGGCTTAGCTGGGTGCAGTGGTACACACCTGTAATCCCGGCAGCTCAGGAGGTTGAGGCAGGAGAATTGCAAGTTCGAGGCCAGACTCAGCAATTTATTGAGGCCCTAGCCAACTTAGTGAGACCCTGTCTTAAAACTAAAAAATACAAAGAAAGAACTGGGGATGTAGCTCAGTAGTAAAGTACCTCTGAGTTCAATCCCTAGTACCAAAAAAAAAAAAAGAATCACTGATACCAACATCTCCAAGTGTCTTAGTGGGATGTCCTGTGCCAATTCTACCCCAGGCAGTTTTTTTTTTTTTTTTTTTTTTTTAATATTTCTTAGTTGTCAATGGATTTTATTTATTTATATGTGGTGCTGAGAATTGAACCCAGTGCCTCACACATGCTAGGCAAGTGCTCTACCACTGAGCCACGACCCCAGCCCCCCAGTCAGGTTTTGACCTCACTAGTCCATCGAGATGGTCTAATGGACCCTAGGTGGATTCTTAGTCCTCCTCCTCCCACTTGCTTTCAGGCTGCCCCTGGGCCTGGCTTTGCTACCTGGCCAGGGGTTACCCACTGGGCTTTGCTGGCTCGCCCTCCCCTCCCAGCCTCCTGAACGTCACTAGGTTTAGGACCCTGTCCTGCTCCTCCCCTCTGCTCACACCCACCCGCGGCCCCTCTTGGTTCCATCTGTTGCTGACGGCCGCCTGTCCAGTTCTCCAGCCCAGGTCTCTGCCTGGCTGACCTCTGCACACCTCAGACCTCACCTGTCCCTTTTCCCCAGACATGTGCTGCTGTCCCCCCCCTCAGAAACGCTAGCTCTGTCCTTTTAGCTACTCAGACAGAAAACCCTGGACCCTGCTGCCCCCCCTCTCACAGGCTACCCCCAGTCTCCACATTTCCTGCGGGGTTCACCTTAAAGACACACACAGAGCCCAACTCCTTCTTGCCACTTCTGCTGCCACAACGGCTCACACTACCTGTACTCTCACCAGGATAAGTGCAGAAGTCTCTGCTGCCAGTACCCCCTTTTCTGCACAGGAGCCAGGGCCCCTCTGAGTTCCACGGTGCTCAACACCAGGCTTTGTGGCAGCAACTACCGTGGCTTACCTGTGTAGCCACACTGGCCTCCACTGGGACCTCTGCACTCAGTTCCCCCTGGAGCCCCCAGATATCTGCACAGCTGGCTCTCTCCTCTTTCAGGTCCTGCCCAGCCATCGGTGTCTCAGTGAGGCCTCCTGAGGGCCCTGCTGTGGCTACACATGTTGCTGCCCCCTGCCCCTCCTCTTTCCTCCACAGTACTTTCACTGTCTGATATGCTTGGACTTCACCTTCTCCTTCTGTCCCACACGGTCACCTCCATGAAGCACATCTGCACTTCTGTTCCCTGCTTTGTCTCCAGGACCGAGATGGCTGCTTGGCTACATTTTGCGATCACTGCTGGGGTAACTCTGCCTAATGGGACCTGTCTGCCATGAGGCCAGGGACTAGGGTCTTCGTGGTTGGAGGAAGCAAAGGCCATGGACAGCATGTGCTGTCCCTCTGGTGCCTTCCCTCGTAGAATGAGACGTGACCTCTTTCCCTGTGTTTCCCTCACTGAGCGGCTTTGAGGAAGGTACCCTTGATTTTGGAGACGGTGGGGGAGTTGCTCAGCATGCGGTCCAGGTCTTCCTTCAGGCTCTGGTTCTCTTCGGTCAGTTCCTGGACACTCCGGGACAAGTTCAGAAGTGTGCTGCTCATCTTCTTCTGCCTCTTCATGCCCATCTTCTTTTCCATCGGAATCCTGGGAATGACCACGTCAAGGGGCTGAGCTCTGGATTTCTAAACTGGCTTAATAATATGTTAAGTGAGGGACGTGCAAATCACAGCCCACTTCTATCTAGTTGTGAGCCCAGAGTTTTTGCAGAGGAATATTTGCAACTGAATAGGGAACACTAACTTTGAACCCCAAATAAGCAAAATTATTAACCCTTATAATAGAATTTCATATTGCTCACAAACCTGTATAGCAAAATACGGTATTCAATCACTGGTATCATATCTTGGATGCCATCACTAAAAATCTCATAGGAACTTACTTTTTTTTACCTAAGTCCCTCTTAGCTTTCATTTTGCCTCTTATCCCACTAAAGACTAAAACATTGGTGGTCCTCATTTCTAGCAGATTCCTTATTTGCAAGTTTGCATACTCATTAAGATTTATCTGGAAAACTCATAATCAATCCTCATGAGGCTTTTTTTTTTTTTTTTTTTTTTACCAGGGATTGAACCCAGGGGCACTTAATCACTGAGTAACATCCCCAGCCCTTTTTATTTTTATTTTTAAATTTTGAGACAAAGTCTTGCTAAATTGCTTAGGGCCTTGTTAATGCTGAGACTGTCCTTGGACTCACAATCCTCCTGCCACCGTGCCTGGCCCTTGTGGGGTTTTTCAAGAGAATCAGTGCATAGGCAGAGTGCTGAAAGACTTTGGTGAGTTGCTGATATGCGTATTCCCAGTGGAGGTCTAACAAAGCCTTGCTGTATTCTTGCTTCAGTTCTTCTACTGCAAGTGTCCTGTTTGCAGTCTATTTAGTGTAGAGACAATATTTCACATTTTTGTGCTCTGTACTAGTGGTTTCACTGTTTAAAATGGCATTACAGTGTAGTACTGAGGCACTCATTGTCCAGTGTCCCTAAGCACAAGGATATGATGAGCTTTATGGAGAAACTGTATGTGTTAGACAAGACTGGTTCAGGCATGAGTCAGCGCCGTGGGCCTAAATGTTGACAAAGTGTGAGGTTGGCTCCGTGGCTTAGCATCTGCTAATCCAGTGTCTACAGAGACTGCACAGAATAACTATCCATTTACCGTGACTGTCAAGACTCTAATAATCCTAGTAAGGTTGATTTGCTTTGAAAAATAGCATTTTCCTGTTGGGTGTGGTGGCACATGCCTGTAATCACACATACTGAGAAGGCTGAGGCAGGATAATCACAAATTTGGGGCCAGGCTGGGCAACTTAGAGAGACTGTCTCAAAATAAAAAATAAAAAGGGCTAGGAGGTGTAGTTCAGTGGTAGAGCACCCCTGGGTTCGATCCCTAATGCCTCAAAAAGAATCCCAAAAGAAAAACAGCATTTTCAATTCTGAACTGGAAGCTGCTATGCAGTAGACATAACTTATGCGTGGAGTGCTGAATGGGTGCAGCTGTCAACATGAAGGAATTAGGGGCACGCCTGCAAACCCTTGAGTGGAAGCAAACCAACTCTAACCATCAGCAGCATGGGCAACGTGGGCACTGCTGCTGAGTTAGGGCAGGAGCTGCTGTTTCCAGGCAACGACTACCCTGCTGTTAGACAACACATAAAACGTGACTCCACACATTATCATACTTCTTTCCTGCAACTTCGGAACTCGCCAAGAGAGTCTGGAGACGATGGATCTGAAAGTGCCAAATTAGAATGTGTTAAAAACATACAGAAGCACCAAGACAGCTTTCCCCTGAAGCTGTCACCAGATTCCTGACCCTGCTTCACGGCAGGAAGCAAGAACCAAGCTGCTGGGACTCATTTTCATGTCAAGATAAGTAGGAGACCAGCACCAGTCTCAGTTCATACCTGGTCAGCAAACTCCCCCCCACGCCCATGGGCACCCTCCCCTTCCACGTGCCATGGAGAGAGAGCACGCACCTCCTCGTAGTAAGTGTCCATGGCAATTCTCATCTCCTCCAAGTTGGTGGTCTTTATGTCAGTCTGGAGTTTGCTGGAAACCCAAGTTCAGAGTTAGCATGGCAGGTTTGGGTTCCTGCAAACCTCCTCCCAGGACCAGAGGATCAGGAGTTCCCAGAACACTTAGGGAAGGCATGGCTTCAGAAGAGAACCTGGCGGGAGCTGGGCATGGTGGTGCATGGCTGTCATCCCAGCAGCTCAGGAGGCTGAGGCAGGAGGACTACGAGTTCAAAGCCAGTCTCAGCAACTTAGCGAGACCCTAAGCAATTCAGCAAGACCCTGTCTCTAAATTAAAATAAATAAATAAATAAGTATGTGTGTGTGTGTGTGTGTGTGTGTGTGTGTAAAGGGTTGGGGATGGCTGGGGTTGTAGATCAGTGGTAAAGCACTCGCCTAGTACATGTGAGGCACTGGGTTTGATCCTCAGCACCACATGAAAATAAAAAATAAAAAAGGGGGGGGACTTGGGGATATGGCTCATTAATGGTTAAACATCCCTGGGTTCAATCCTTGGTACCAAAAAAAAAAAAAAAAAAAAAAGAGAGAGAGAGAGAGAAACTGGTGAGAGAGAAGAGGACTGAGTGGGCCCTCAATCAGCTTTGGCCTTGAACAAATGGAGCATGCTGTGACTGACAGGAGGGGTCCTCACACCAGAAAGTGCCCCTCTGGGTTAGACTACCGTTTCCCAAGAGTCAAAAACTCCCAGAAGACATTCTTTTCCAAAGAAGAAGAATAAACTGCCTTTATAACCTTAGAGTAGGTACTGAAAGTCCTCAGAGGTTGGACAAACCGTCTCTGGGGCCAGGTGAAAAGAATGACCAGTTTTATTAAGAAAAGGATTGTTTTCTCCCCTTGTACTGTTACTGTGTCGTTTTGTTCTCACAGACCATAGGCTTTAGGCAAAAGGTACTTGTGGAGGTGAAAGCTGAGTTAGCATTCTGAAACGTGGAAGAATAGGCAAATAACCAATTCACTTGAAGGTGCCAAATTTTAGCAAGAAATAAACAAAGGAAACTAGGAATACGAGACATGAGGTACAATATTCCTCCTTAACTTCCTCAATGAACCTAAGCGGAGCCAAGAAAGACCACCTCTTTACACCAGCAAGACTGGTAAAGAAAGACAGGTGAAAAAGCATGGGTAGCCACACCAAGACCCATGCAAGGACAATGCCCAGCGGAGAGGTACCAGGGGAAGGGTTTGTGTGCCACTGGCTATATCAAGATCTAGGAAATTCATTCCAAGGAACCCTAGGGGGAAAAGCACTTCTTGAATAAATCAAGAAAACTTTGAAGGGAAGAAACACTGTTCCCTGATAAAATCTGGAGAGAAAGCAAATTTTAAAAAATGAAAGAGAGGTAGCTAGTACCTCCTTTCATTTTGGGTGGGAACAGGGACATGGATGGAGGATGGTGGATGGGTGGCAATGAGAAGGCAGAACAAAACCAACAAAGAAGTAGAAGGCAGAAGAGTGGCCAGTTCTAGTGGCCCAGGGCGGCTGGCCCAGGACCCTGCGAACCCTCCATGAAGTCCCCGGGCTCACTGCATACTTGATTGTGCCGTCCTTCTCCTTGCACTGCTGCTCCAGCTTGAAAATCCTTTGCTTCAGCCCGTTGATGACCTGCCGACAGAAGGCCACCACCTCAGCCACCATCTCGCAGCGGCTTCCCTCCCACTCTCCAGCTAGAGGCTCAGCTGTCCATTCCCCAGGCTGGCTGGATGTCCCCTACTAGGCGATCCCACGGCACTTCTTCCCTACGAGGGCACTTCCATGTCCACCTGTCCTTCCTTCCTTAGCTGCTACCTTCTAGGTTACATACAGCAACGACAAAGGCTCCGCCTCTTCTCACTCACTGCCTGAAGCTGAGCGAGTCAACAGGAAGAGTGAGATGCCCCGCTGGGGCAGGAGCACAGCAGCCAACTGTCAGCCCCAAAGGCAGGACCCTGCACTTAGGAGAAGGGGCAGGATGTGCTGCTGTTAGTGGTTTTAAATAAAGGAAGCCATCACAAGCCTGGATGTTAAGGCCACCGACGCTCACCAGCACAGGGACAACTCAGTTTTCCCAGTGGGGTGAGAGGGCCAAGGAGCAGGTTACCTAGAAGGTCCCCAGGGGCCCTCATCTCCACCTGGGCAGGATGGCTGTGCTACTGGGTCATTTCCTCCTTCTCTGTTAATGTCTCCTTGGGACACCACACCCTCTATTCCCTAAAGAATATCCTTTTCTTTTGAATAGACAACTTTTTTTTTTTTTTTTTTTTTTGTGGTACCGGGGATTGAACTCAGGGGCACTTGACCACTGGGTCACATCCCCAGCCCTTTTTTGTATTTTTTATTTAGAGACAGGGTCTCACTGAGTTGCTAAGTGCTTCCCCATTGCTGAGGCTGGCTTTGAACTCGCGATCCTCCTGCCTCAGCCTCCCAAAGTGCTGGGATTACAGGCGTGCGCCACCGCGCCCGGCTTGAATAGACAACTTTTAAATCAGATTTTAATTTAGTAATAGGTGAATATGTTTTCTTAAATGGCTCTCCTCAAATTTCCTGCCAAACTGGGCAGCTGTAAATGTCATTGTGCATATGGCTTCTGACACTGAATTACTTTCTCAAGAGAGAGTCCCAAGGAGCATCATTAGATAAATGGTAGGCACAATTCAGCTCTGCCAATGTTGCTTTTGATCATTTGTTATTTTTGTTGCTTTATGGTGTGAAGTTTTACTCAGAGCAATTTAAAATAATTTCTTCACTCAAGTATGTATTGCTGGTGAGATGATGGGGTAGGGACGGATACCAGCCTGCCCTCACAGCGCTTAGAGTCAGTAGCTGGGAGCCCAATGTTGGCAAATGTTTTAACTTCAGTTCCTTATTTTAAAAATAGGGCTTAAAGTCCCTGCTACAAAAGATCAAATGAGATCACATACATGTGCAGATTAAACAATTACATAACTTTGGAGTATGCTGTTATCTAAAAATTATTTTCTTATAGAAACACCATTATTCATTCACAACTATTGTTAAGTATTGATCTAGTGCCATCCTAGGCACAGAGCTAGGCTTTATTCATTTATGCTAAATGGATTGTATTTCTATGACATACATATGTATATATTTCAGAACAGACTTTTTCCTTTAGAGATTTGTGCAGATTTTTTGCACATTGTGAACAGAAAACAATGTTTTTTTGTTTGTTTTTTGATACTGGGGGACTGAACTTGGGGTGCTTTACCACTGAGCCACATCCCCAGCCCTTTTTATTTATTTATTTCTATTTTGAGACAGGGCCTCACTAAATTGCTGAGGCTGGCTTTGAACCTGCAATCCTCCTGCCTTCTGAGCCACTGGGATTATATAGGCGTGTGCCAACATGCCCATCCAGAAAACGTTGTTGTATTGATTAAGAATATCCTTCCCACTGGGCATGATGGTGCATGCCTAGAATCTCAGGCTTAGGCAAGTTCAAAGCCAGCATCAGCAACTTAGCAAGACTCTGAAAAACTTAGCAAGATCCTGTCTCAACATAAATAATAATAATAATAAAATTAAAATGGGGCTGGGGATATAGCTCAGCTAGTAGAGTGCTTGTCTCCTATGCACAAGGCCCTGGGTTCAATCCCCAGCACCACCAAAAAAAAAAAAAGGGGGGGGGGGGGGCGCTGGGGATGTGGCTCAGTGGTTGTGTCCCTGGGTTCAATCCTTGGGACCAAACAAACAAACAAACAAACAAACAAACAAATAAATATTCTTCCCACCAGGTGTAGTGGACACCTTTAATTTCAGTGGCTCAGGAGGTTGAGGCAAGAGGACTGCAAGTTCAAGGCCAGCCTCAGCAATTTAGTGAGGTTCTAAGTAACTTAGTGAGCCCCATCTCAAAATAAAAAACAAAAAGGGTTGGGGATATGGCTCAGTGCTAAAGGGCCCCTGGGTTAAAATGTCCAGTACCAAAAATAAATAAATGAATGAATAAATGAATATCCTTCCCTCTCCCATTATATTGTTTCAGCCTCATGGGTTTTTACATAAATTTTAATTTTATATTATCAAGTCTACTATTATTTTATTCTTTGTATTTAATAGTCTCAAAAGTTTATCTCTTCCAGCTTTAACTTTCACATTTGAAAAAAATTTACTTCCTGACTCATACAAGTTCGTGGTGATACACTTTTCTCCAAATGCTATCTCACTTGTTGCCACAGCATTAACCAATGGCTCCACCAACCCTTGCTTTGTGTCATTCCACCTGCTGTGTATTGTTGTACAACAGGAGAGGTGTTTATATCTGCCTTAAGGACTTAATTGTATTGCTGCTTTCTTTCTTTGTTTTAAATCAGAACACTTGTTAAGCACAGGTATGTCTGGGCGTGACAGGGGAAGTTGCCCTGTGACTGTTTTGCTCTGTAATGTTTTTTGGGCCCTGCTCACTCCCCTTCATTAATCCTGAAG
This sequence comes from Tamias sibiricus, assembly GCA_025594165.1. Taxonomy (NCBI): domain Eukaryota; kingdom Metazoa; phylum Chordata; class Mammalia; order Rodentia; family Sciuridae; genus Tamias; species Tamias sibiricus. The sequence continues at coordinate 27,765,161 of CM046674.1, forward strand.
GATCTTCTTGTAATCCCCTTGGCTCCAGAGAGAATGGTTCCAGAAAGCTCTGTGCCCATCCCTGCTCTGCTGCTGTGTGTGCAAGTGCTTCAGGGAAGCAGCATCTCTCAGTGTGCACCTGTTTCTATCTACAGCAAAGGCTCTCTGTGGAACCAGACTACTCACCCAACCAGCATCGGGCCTTTTCTCTGCCAGAGTCCGAACAAAATCTGGGCCCTGTGGTAAAGATTGAGACATGAGGACCACGTGCAGCTCAGCCTCCCCATCCCTATGACAGTCAGTGACCATAGGCAGGAGTCCACCATGACGTTCAGGAACTTACTCGACCTGGATCCAAAAGCTGTTCTATCTGCCTATCCTTTCTGTTATTTTCCTCTTCCAAGCGCCGAAGCTTTGTTCTCATAAGATCTACATCACTTTTCTTCGTGTGTAAAGACTAAAGAAAAAAAAAAAAGCCACAGCATGCACTGTGGATTGCTACCTGGGACAGGACACAAAACTACACCACACACCACAGACCTCTCCCTGGGACAGGATGCAGGGCCACATGCACAAGTTGTGAATCTAAACTTGGGATATAACAGACACACACGCTGTGAATCTATCCTGGGATGGGACACGCACACTCACACTGTACCAATGACAATTTTCCAGTTTGGACATTGTGTTGAAGTTGTGAAACCTAACCACAGGAGGCAAGTGAAGGGGACAGTGACCACTTTACACTATCCACACAACATCTCCTGGGATATGCATATATATACATCTCCTGGGATCTGTAATTATTTCAAATCAGTTTTTAAAAAGTGGCCAGAACTTACTGATCTCTTACTGCCTGTCAAGCACTTTCCTGGTCTATTTCATGACAAGCCTATGAAATCAGTATGATTATATCCCTCTCCAGTTTTTACTGGTGGTCCTGGGGATGGAACCTAGGGCCTGGCACATGCTAAGCGGCCCTCTACCATTAAGCTGCACCCCAGTACCATGCCCATTTTTTAACAGAAAACTGAGACATTGCTTATGTAGAAAAACTACACTGAGGGGCTGTGGCTGTGGCTCAGTGGTAGAGCACTTGCCTGGCATCTGTGAGGCACTGGGTTCAATTCTCAGTATCATATATAAATAAAAAATAAAGGTCTATTGACAACTAAAAGAAAGTATATTAAAAAAAAACACCCAGTAAAAAAACAAAAACAAAAATTAAAAAAAAGAAAGAAAGAAAAACTACACTGATGCTCAAGATCCTAAGGATGAAGTATCAAAAAACAATTCTTGCCGGGTATGGTGGTGTACGCCTGTAATCCCTGCACTTGGGAGGCTGAGGCAGGAGGATCGCGAGTTCAAAGCCAGCCTCAGCAATGGTGAGGCACTTAGCAACTCAGTAAGACCCTGTCTCTAATAAAATACACACAAAAACAGTTCTGGGGATGTGGCCCAGTGGTCGAGTGCCCCTGAGTTCAATCCCTAGTACCAAAAAAAAAAAAAAAAAAAAAAAAAAAAAACCCAAAAAACAAACAAACAAACAAAAATAATACTTTTCTTTCTGAATCTGGAATCCAGGCTGACTCTATCCAGAGACCACACGTGTCGGAATGAAGTCAGCACCATCTCCCCAGAAACATTTCTAGCCCAGAAGACCTTCCCCTCCCCCAGAGCGCTAAAGAACACCACCATTCAGTGTCAGGGCTCTCAGGCCCACTGAGAATAGTCTTCCAACAAGATGGGAATTGTTCAAGAGCAGCCTGACCTCTGCTTAAGACATCTGTGTGTGGGTGTGTGCTATGCAGGAAGCCCCCTCACTACTGGGCAGCTCCCATGGTCACAGGACTAAAACCTAAGTGCTGTCTCTGGACTGGTAGCAAAGGCTGCCCAGGTTCCCTTGCCATGCTGTGCCTCTCTGGTAAGATGCTCCTGACTCCTTGCCATGCTGGCTGCCAATGCCCTGCTTACCCTCTCATGCCAGCCTAAATGCAGTCCTGAAGACGCAGTTTGGGTGATTTTGAGTCCACTGTTATGAAAGGCCGTCCCTGCCCTGACACTTTTTTTAAAACCCACTGTTACTGAAGGCTGGCCCTGTTAAATCAATAAGACGCAGACAGACCTTCTTCAACTCAATAATCTCGTCATACATATCTTCTTTCTCTCTGTAGACGGCAGTCCCAGGGACGTGACCTAGAGGAACACACACAAGCCTCTTAGGAAATCATCAGAAAGGAGAAAGAATTCTTGGCTATGCCTTAAGGAAAACCTTAAAGTCAATAAAATTATACTTTTAAGAGGAAAACAAAAAGAAGAGCAAAAAACTTTCACTTTTACCCTGATCATGGTACTTGCAAAAATAGCAAGGACACACACACACACAAAAATGGTAATGATATAGAAAAGAAAGATAAACACAGAGTTTAATTATGGTAAACGGATTAAGGAAAGTAGTCACAAAAGGAGAAGTGATAGGGCTGGGGTTGCGGCTCAGTGGCAGAGGGCTTGCCTCGCATGTATGAGGCACTGGGTTCGATCCTTGGCACCACATAAAAATAAATAAATAAAATAAAGGTATTGTGTCCATCTACAACTAAAAGATTATTTTTTAAAAGAGGAGAAGTGATATGCTTAGATTTTAAATAACAAACAGATAAAAACCAGACAACAAATATATATAGCATCAGTACCCATTCCAAAGAAAAACTAGTATAACTTTACTTTTTTCCCCCCACCACTGGGGATTGAGCCCCAGTGGTGCTCTACCATTGAGCTACATGCCCAGCCCTTTTTCATTTCTATTTTTTATTTTGTTCGTTTGTTTTGTTTTTGTGATGCTGGGGATCAAACCCAGGGCCTTGTTCACGTGAGGCAAGTACTCTACCAACAGAGCTATGTCCCAGCCCTCTATTTTTTATTTTGAGACAGGGTCTTGCTAAGTTGCCCAGGCTGGCCTCAGACTTGTGACCCTCCTGCCTCAGCCTCCCAAGTACCTGGGACTGCCGGTGTGCACAACCAACCTAGTTTACTTTTTTTTGTACCTCAGATTGAACTCAGGGGCACTCGACCACTGGGCCACCACATCCCAGCCCTTTTTTTTTTTTTTGTATTTTATTTGGAGACAGGGTCTCACTGAGTTGCTAAGTGCCTCACCCTTGCTGAGGCTGGCTTTGAACTCACGATCCTCTTGCTTCAGCCTCTCAAGTGCTGGGATTACAGGCGTGCACCACCGCACCCAGCTTTACTTTGGTTTTAACATGACCCGTAATACGTTAGGAATCTGGACTACTAAACTGTAACTCCTAACCAGCAAAAGCAACAGGGGAACAGCAAGACGCTGTCACCAAGCCCTGCAAGCTGCTCTCCTTTGCAGAAAGGACCGGGATTTGTGGCAAGGACTAGAGATAAATACAGAGACGTAAAACAAGTCAATTGTTTTTGGTGAGATTCAAGCTTTTTGTTATTTGCCATTCATATTTGTTTCTAATACTGTTTATGCAAAAAATTTAAATAAGACTCTAAGTTTAGGGAGGTTGGCACAATGAAAGCCTGGTTGTGAAAGCCTTCCTTTCTGCTTTTCCTCAGTAATGCCCTCGACCACCAACATGCTCCCCGTTGCTGGCAGAACACCTGGGGTCTGACCTCTTTGCTCTCACAGCTTTGGTCAGGCAGTCAGGAGTGCTGCTGGGGGGTGGGTCCTCATGTGATCCAAGATGAGGCTGGAGTTCAGGGGTTGGGCCAGAGTTTCTGGTTTGAGCGTGCATGGATTTAATATGACAGGTACAAGCAAACACAATGGGGGTTTGCCTCCCATTGACCTTCCTAAACTGAGGAAAGCTTCCATCACCCTCTGCTACCAGCTGTGAGTGGCGTGCTGATGTCTAATAATCAGATCTCAAAAATAAATCCCTGAAGCCCTGCTTGCAGCATTTGCCCATTTCTATGGTGTAAATATTCCCACCGTGCCCAATTTTAAGCTGCAAGTGTGACATTCACCAGCCCACAAAACTCCTAAAAATTTAACAGCTGGACTTGGGAGCTGGTAGGAGCTGGCTCCCACACACCACTGCCACTGAGCAGCACAGAGACAACTAGAGACCAAGAGGCTACAGCGTCACTTGAGCAGAACCAGAGAGATCATCCGGGGTCTACACATGACATACAACTCTGACTACATGCTCAGTGTCTGCAAGACTAAGACCACGCAATTCAAATAAGGAATGTCAAAAGCTCCTTCTCAAACTTCCGCAGCAGTTCCTAAAACCCTACTCTTGAGCACCAGGGCCGCGGTGGGAGCAACCACATACCTTGCTTTGGAGCTCCCAGCCAGAGCTTCTGTGGGGTTAGGGACATTCTGCCGCTCAGAGGCATGTTCCCTACTGTCCTGAGAGACCGCCAGGATGCTGCTTTTCTCGGCTTAGAGTAATAGGGTGACTCTAAAAAGATAATATATGGTTTCAGAGTTGGAAAATATCAACTCCCCCAACACATGTGCTTTCAGAAAGACAAAAATGATAAAATGAAATATTCAAAGAGCATGCTGATTCTAGATAGAAACATTCTGGCAAAAATTCTAAAATAGTTTTATCTATATTATGAGACAGAGTCTCATTGTGTTGCCCAGGTTGGCCTGGAACTCCTGGGCTCAAGTCATCTTCCTGCCTCTGACTTCCAAGTAAGTGGGATTATAGGTGTGCACCCAGCTTTACAGTTATTTTATACATGTACATACATTTACATTCTCTTTTAATTTTTACTATAAAGAAAAAATAATAGGAAACTTAAAAATATAAAATTCTATTAATATTAGCTTTTTTTTTTTTTTTTTTTTTTTTTTTTTTTTTTTGTACCGGGGATTGAACTCAGGGGCACTCGACCACTGGGTCACATCCCCAGACCTTTTTTGTATTTTATTAGAGACAGGGTCTCACTGAGTTGCTAAGTGCCTCACCATTGCTGAGGCTGGCTTTGAACTCGAGATCCTCCTGCCTCAGCCTCCCAAAGTGCTGGGATTACAGGCGTGCGCCACCGCGCCTGGCTAAATATTAGAATTCTAACATTATAATATTTAGTGTCCCATTTAATTTTTTCCAGATATGTATATATTTTTACATAGTCACAATCATGATGAACATATAATTTATATGCCTCAGTCTCTTGAGCCCCTGGGATTATAGGTGTGCATCACTGGGCCCAGCCACATATATTTTAAGTAGCAATGAAATTTATATCTGTAGAAGGCATGGAAATTTAAGTTTACTATGCTTACATGAGTTTTTTTTTTTTTTATGACTTCACAACCTATAACCAAGAATGCTCTGCTCTGGGTGTGTTTTCAGGTACCCCAGGGCCACAATACCCCCCCTCAGGGGTATTCTGATGGCCTTCCTTAAATGTTTGTTTAAACTGTCATTTACAAATATAAATTAGTGATTAGAAAAAGGGCCCGCAAATTACATTTGGATTTATTAATGAACAGTAGGGATCCCACAGTAAAAACTTTTCAGGAAAACATATGCATATGGGTAAAAGCTGGGGCAGAAGAAAAAATGAAAACAGGATGGTGGGAACATGCTGGTGTTTGATAGTGCCTGGAAATCAAACCCAGGGAAGGGGAGCCTCAGGGCGGCTGCTCCCTCCTCTCAGAGCAGTGCCTGGAATACTCTGGAAACTGCACACCCATACACACACACTGACTAGACATTCATGAAGTTGAATGTTAAGTGAACAGGACAGACAGGGTCCCTGCAGTCATGGCTTTTCACATCCAGACAGAAAAGCAGGTTGTGAACAAGGTTAGGAGGACACGACTCCCTCCGAGCCAGGAGCAGTGACCCTGAACCCCAGGGCAGTGAGATATGCTGAACCAACAGTGGGAGAGGGCTATGTGAGCTTTGCTCCAGGGGCCCCAGAGGACTATGGGAGAGGAAAGCACAGGGTGAGCTGAGGGCAGGGCCCAGGGGGCAGCTGGAAGCACCCGGGTCCTGAAGAGGCAGAGTGGAGGCAGCAGGTAGAGAGACAGAGTGAGGCCACATTGCCAGGTCAAGCATAGCCCTGGCTCTGGTCGCGCTAAGAGCTCTGGCCTACATGAATCCTGTGTGTGTGTGTGTGTGTGTGTGTGTGTGTGTGTGTGTGTGTGGTGATGGGGGATCCTGACCTTTACAGGACTCCAGATGAATACAATTTGATTATGATGATTTCCAACACTTGAAATGCTTGACATTCAATAAGAATAGTGAATGATGGTGACCTTAGTTACCTTCAGGCCAAAGAACTGAAACAAAATAATTCTGAAATGAAAAGGTTTGAAACCCAAACAGCTATACTTTTATATCAATTCTCAATGTCATTCCAAGGAATGACATAGTTATCATTTGGACGTGAAGTGTCCCCCATAGCTCCTGTTAATGCAGGAATACTCACAGGTGAAATGATTAGATTTTAAGAGTCATGACCTAATCAGCCCATCTTGGTCTGAGTGCGCTGACTGCACATGGCTGGTGACTGGAGAGGTGGGTCACGGAGGATGTACCCTGGAAGGTGCACCTTCCTGCAGCCCCTTCCCCTACCTCTCGCTGCCTCTGGCTGCCACGAGTGGAGCAGCGCTCACGTGCCTCACCTTCCTGCCAGATGTTCTGTCTCACGTTGGGCCCAGAGCAACGAGTTGGCCCACTGTGAACTGAATCTGGACCCGTGAGCCAAAGTAAACTTTTCCTCCTCTAAGCTGTTCTTGTTGGGTGTTTGGGTTATAGTGACAAAGAGCTGACACGGACCTCAAAAATCCAAACTGCCAAATGATTTCTTTCTAATATGTATATTTATTCTTTACATATAATGTGTTCTTTACAAGAATGTACCTTTGTAATTATGTTTTCTCTGTCCACTATGAAAGTTCATTTGTATTCTCTGAATATATCATGTGTATGACTGAATGTGTTTGAAACAAATGATAAACACATGATGCATATAACACACGCACATGTATACAGATGATGAGGTCAGGAAAGGCCACAGGTTGATGGGTAGCAAAAGGAAGCCAGTCTAGGATTTCACATCTTCCATGAGCCCTTTTGTGTACATGAGACCAGCACATGGGTCACTGTGTCCTAGAGCAATGTTAGAACAACAGAGACAAATCAGGAGGCCTTGCTGCATCTGGACCAGCCCCGTCATGGCATTGTTCTACCAATAGGAGCTGCCTCTAGGCCATCCGTGGAGGGGCAACAAAGCTGCTCTCATGCTGCTGAGGATGAAAAGAACTCTGCCAGCAAAATGAGCCCAGGGAATCCCAAGAAGAACAAAAAGGTGAACTTCCCATCTGCCTTGGAATGTCCACACCTTCTCAGTACTGGGCCCAGATGAACAGCTTTGATGCTCAAGAAATGAATTATAACTTAAAAACATCTTTTAACTTTGACAGCATTCTGGCTTTGAGAAACCAAGACAAAGAAAGAAAGAAGAAAAAAAATTGGCCACAATGTGCTGTGTCTCATGGGAGGCTCAGTGGGACAGTGGCTGGGCCCTACTCAGGAGCTGCACCCTGACAGCTTGGTGCCTGGGACAGGTGGGGACCCCAGGAGGACATGCACCTGAGGTCCCAAAGCAAATGGAGCTGGTCCCAATGCCACCATGTCTCACCTCCCCCACGGCACAAGGAAAGAAATGTCCTCTGCTTTCTCTGGGACACCAGGGAAAGGCAGCTTTTGGAAATGCTCCAGAGTCAGGGCGGGGACAACGGGACAGGAGGCCTGCTCATACTCACTTGGTGATGTGGGAGGCTTGTGGAAACCTTTCCTTCTTGCTTTCTGAAAGAAACAAGAGGTGATGTAAAGCATGCTGAGCTTCCTGCGCTTCCGTGGTGGTTCCTGCTATGGAACCCTGCCGCGTGTGGAGAGGGCCCAGGCGGTATGAGGGGATGAGGGCAAATGAGGTCAGGGGAACCCGGTGCAAGACTGAGGCCAAGGCATCTTCTCCACACACACCCCCCACCCCCACTGTCCTTGAGGTCAGTGCTGGGGCACTGATGCACACCTGTGTCCACACTGCAGGTTTGGCAAGATGAAACCCTAAGTAACTGCAAATCCCACTGAGGAAGACAAGTCCAGAAGGAATGGCCCCACGTGTGGGCCTGTCTGCCGTGACAACCATGATGTCTAATGCAGAACTGGGTGCAAATTTAGTTCTAATCCTTGCCAGTTCTGTCTCAGGGAAAACAGCATTGCCCTTCGACCTCGTTTTCCTCCTGCACTTCACACCAGACAGGGAACTTCCCTCACTTCCCCTCTGGCAAACACAGTGAGCCCTGTGTCTGAGGTAGGCTGAATTCTATCTAGGGGCTGGCGTGGGTTGCTGCTCCTCTGGGGGTACTTTGGACCCCATCCCCAGGGATGTGGAGGGACAGCTTTTCAGACAGAGGTCCTTCATGGGGACAATGCCCTAGAGTGGAGTCAAAGCTTGCTGGTTTACTCAGTGCTGATGTGCCACTGTTTTTCTAGAACAATCTACAGTGACAAGCTTCTTTTGCTTATCTCTAAGCAAGCAGTTAACAGGCTTCCTTTGTCACCTGGCACAGTGGCAAACAAACTAAGAAAGGCCAACTAGGGCATCATCGTGGGCCTCTAGGCCTGATCACCTATTCCCTGTCCCCTCCCAGCTGATTCCCAGCACCCCAGGGGCCCGGCTGCTGGCCAGGCTATCTTGGCTCTGGAAGTGAGCCTGATCACCTATTCCCTGTCCCCTCCCAACTGATTCCCAGTACCCCAGAAGCCCGGCTGCTGGCCAGGCTATCTTGGCTCTGGAAGTGGGCCTTGCCTGCCTCACCCAGCTCCACCTTCCCTCATGTGAAGACTGGGGGCAGCAAGCAGGCCAAAACCAGATGCAGGATAGGAACTGGTCACTGGCCTCAGGTGAACCCTGCTCAGGATCTTTTCTGGAAAAGAGTTTTAAAATTATAATCTAAATAATTTAAATCCCACCAAGTGACTAAAACTTTTCAAACACCAAGGAGCATTCAGGATTGTTTTCTGGCTTAAGGACATCTGTGGCACTCGGCCTGTTCTACTATCTGATGAGCACGTGTAAGGGCAGAATAAGTAGCAGCTGCGAGTCATGATTAATACTCACCGTCTCAAAGTCTGAGTCAAAGGTAATTGCAGATAGACTGTCATCTCCCTGGAAGAAGAGAAGCAAACCCGGTAACTGTGTGGCTCCTGCTCGGTTTCTGATGGTCCAGCTCACAAAGTGAACACAGCCCATCTGCAGCTGCTGAAGCGGAATCCACTAAATCCAAGGCACAGGACCCTGGGACTCCTCAAGCTGGGTGGCCAGCTCGCTCAGACTCACCAGAAGGGAGGGAGGGGGAAGCAGGAAAAAAAAGTCTGCCAGCAGAACTGCTGTGTCCCCAAAGCTAGCAGCACTATGTCCTACAGAACTGCTGTGTGCTCGTCACAGAGAAAGAGTTCTTGACCAAAGTATTTCATTTCTCATACAGTATAAACATTCTGGCTTTTGTGTGTGTGTGTGTATGTGTGTGTGTGGTGCTGGGGATTGAACCCAGGGCCTTGTGCACGCGAGGCAAGCACTCTACCAACTGAGCTATATCCCCAGCCCTCATTCTGACTTTTACTCAGCTTTGCATCAAAGTACAATGAATCTTTGATGTCTCCTGCTAAGAACATCAGTCATGGTTCAGAAAATATACTCCTAGGGCCTGAGGGCGCCACTCAGCCTGAGGTAGGCCCTGGGTTCTATCCCTAGCACCACACCAAACCAAACCCAAACCAAAAACACTCCTGGAGATGCACATGTGCAAGAGAAGACATTTGGGCCTGTGAAGGCTCCTGCCTGTTCCAGTGTCTCTGCCCTGCTTAGGGAGGGTGATGAGGCACACCAGCCAGTGTTGGCAGGAGGCTGCCAAGAAGGAAGGGAGCTGGCCAAATAAAGGAGGCTTCCCACCCTAACGCAGGTCCAAGTCCTAAACAGACTGAAAGCAGAATGTACACAAGTCCCTTCAGAAAACATGTGGCTAATCTGCAGTACTGGTACTGGACGCTGGGATGGGGCCCTTATTCTGAACCAACAAGGCTGTGGCTCGGTGGCACAGGTGGCTCTGCTTCAGGATTTGCCTGGCATGGAGGAAACACCAGCATCACAATGGGTTACTGCACCCTGAAAGGAGATGAGCTGCCCACAGATGGGTAGCACAGAGAGCAACGATTCCGCCAGCAGCTTGAGTTTTACCAGCACACATGGCCATGTTATCACATGCATGAGGGGCAGCTGAGTTGACATGGTACTTACCCTGCTACCTCTTAAACATGCAGAACTCAGATTAAGAACACAGTGTGGCCGGGCGTGGTGGTGCACGCCTGTAATCCCAGCACTTTGGGAGGCTGAGGCAGGAGGATCACGAGTTCAAAGCCAGCCTCAGCAATGGCGAGGCACTTAGCAACTTAGTGAGACCCTGTCTCCAATTAAAAAACACAAAAAAGGGCTGGGGATGTGGCCCAGTGGTGGAGTGCCCCTGAGTTCAATCCCTGGTACCACAAAAAAAAAAAAAAAAAAAAAAAAAAAAGAACACAGTGTGACCTAAGCTGGGGCACAGCAAACAGTTCATTCCAAATAACCAGAATCATTCACTGATTTTGATTTCTGCTGTCATTTAATGGTATTAGAAGCATATGACAATTATAAAGTTTTCATTTGAACAAAGTGTACTAAAATGATGTACACAATTTAGGAAGGCAGGCAGGGAACCAGACATATCAAGTAAAGTCAGAGAAGCCAAGTGGCTAGCCTGCGTATGAGTTCCCAGTGTCCCCAAGGAGGGGTTTGCCGAGAACAGATAGAGAGCTGTTGAACTCTGGAAAGAAAAGTAGCCACAAGAGTAGAGGAGAAAATCCAGATGGCCAGGGGCTCAAGTACAACTCCGCCCAACCAGTGACTTTTGCTCACCCAAGGGCAACCTCTAGGTAGCTAAGCTAGGAATTAAAATGGGAGGAAAAACCTGAGTAGGAATCAAAAGTCTTCATGATGCAGGGACAGACTCCAGAGAGTAAGCTCAGCCCCATCACTAGTCAAGTAAAGGAGCAACGACATCCACCCCCTGGAGCAGGGGTCCATATCCAGGGTCACCATAATACCTGACCAAAATGTCTACGTTCCAATGGAAAAATTATGAGACAAAGGAACCGGAAACAGTGACCCTCGCATGGGGAAAAGCAGGCAATGGGAAGTACTTTTGAAGGGGCCAGCTGTGGGACTTGGCAGGCCAGATGTCAGAGCAGCCATTACGAGATGTTGTCAGAACCAAAGGAGGCATTCCTGACCAACTGAAGGATGTATGACAACGTGGTGTCTTAAATAGAGACCACTGGAGGTGGGCATTATGAGAGAACCAGGCGGAAATTCTGGAATTGAAAAGTATAATAAGTAAAAATGAAAAAAATCACTAGCGGTCAGCTTTAGAGCAGATTTGAGGTGATAAAAACAAAAACAAAAACCAGCTGGTATGAAGACAGCACTGGAGATCATGCAACTGGAAGAGCAGAAAAAAATCATCAGGGCTAGGATTATGGCCTAGTGGTAAAGCACTTGCCTAGCATGTGTGAGGCACTGGGTTCGATTCTCAGCACTGCATATGAATAAATGAATAAAATAAAGGTCCATCAACAATTCAAAAAATATTTTTTAAAAAAGAGAGAAGCCGGGCGCGGTGGCGCACGCCTGTAATCCCAGCACTTTGGGAGGCTGAGGCAGGAGGATCGCAAGTTCAAAGCCAGCCTCAGCAATGGCGAGGCATTTAGTAACTCAGTGAGACCCTGTCTCTAATAAAATACAAAAAAGGGCTGGGGATGTGGCCCAGTGGTCAAGTGCCCCTGAGTTCAATCCCCAGTACCAAAAAAAAAAAAAAAAAAAAAGAGAGAGAAAAGTCATCAAACACACACCTGTCAGAAGGAGCGCCAAGAAGGCGCAAGTGCCGGTGGTTTCCCAGGGCTGCTGACTGCCAAGTGCTAAAAACTGGGGGCATCAGCCTGAAATAAGTGTCTTGCAGTTCTATAGGCTGGAAGTCCAAGACACAGTACTGGCAAAGCTAGGCTCCTAACAGAACAACCAGGCAGAAGATCCACAAGGAATTGAAAGACTTGAACAGCACAATAAACTAATGGACATTCACAGAATGTTCCGCCCCATCACAAAGCATGCGGCTTTCCCCAGCACAGCAAACACAAACCACATAGTAGGCTCCAAGACAGAAAAGTTCAGAGACAGAAATCATGCAGAGTCTTTGATCACAGTAGAAATGCAAAATTCAACAAGAGAAAACAATCAGGAAGTTCACAAATGTGTGGAAATTAAACACATTCCTAAACAAGCAATGGATTGAAGAGAAAATTAGAAAACACCTTAGGGCCAGGCATGATGGCGCACACCTGTAATCCCAGCGGCTTGGAAGGATGGCGAGTTCAAAGCCAGCCTCAGCAACTTAGTAAGGCCCTGAGCAACTTAGTGAAACCCTGTCTAAAAAAAAAAAAAAAAAAAAAAAGAAAATACCTTAGGTGAATGATTTTTTTTTTTAATATTTATTTATTTACTTTAGTTGTACACAATGCAATGCATTTACGTTTAAGTGGTGCTGAGGATTGAACCCGGGCCGCGCACGTGCGAGGCGAGCGCTCTGCCCTGAGCCACAACCCCAGCCCAGGTGAATGATTTTTTAAAAAAAAATTAAAATGCATTTAAATTAAAACTTGGAGCAGGGCTCAAACAGAAACAGCTGTAAAGTGTCTTTATTTAAAAGGTCACATCAGGGGCTTGGTTGTAGCTCAGTGGCAGAGCACTCGCCTAGCACGTGTGAGGCACTGATTTGATCCTCAGCACCACATAAAAATAACAAAGGCATTCTGTCCATCTACAACTACAAAAAAATAAATAAATAAATTTAAAAAAAAGGTCACATCAATAGCCTACTCTTCTACCGCAAAGAAAAAAGCAGAGTCTTGGGGACAATTTATAGCTGCAATACCCATGTGAACAAAGACCTCGGGTGAATACTAACTTTCTACCTTTAGAAACAGAAGAGAAAGTGAACCCCAAAACCGGTAGAAAGAGAAAGTAATAAGGATTAGAGGCTAAATAAATGAAATTGAAAATCAATAAGGCCTAATGAACATTGAAATGACATATCACCAAATAAAGACATGAAAGAAATACATGAAATTTATTCTTTGACCTCTGTTCACAGGCAACATGATCTTATATACAAAAAAATCCTAAGGAATCTACTAAAAACTATCAAACAAGTTTAGTTTAACAACTTTGAAGGAAACAAGAGTCATATAAATTTCCATTATAGTTATATACCTGGCAGTGAAAAATCTAACATGAAATTTAAAAAATTCCATTATGGGATAAAGAAAATGTGGCATCTACACACAGTGGAATACTACTCAGCCATGAGAAGAATGGAACCCCATCTGTCATGTGTGACAACATGGATAGGACCGGAGATCATCATGTTAATTGAGATGTTAGGCACAGAAAGTCAAGAACTGAATGATCTCATATGTACACTAAAAATAGCTAATCTCAGAAGTCGGGAGTAGGATGGTAGTTACTGGAAGTGGGGAGGAGGGTACAGAGAAGGTTTGGTTAAGGGGTATAAAAAGTTAGAAGGATTTAGTGCTATTATAGCACAGTAGAGTAATTATAGTTAGCAATAACATACTGTATATTTCAGAATAGCAATGAGAAGAATTTAAATGTTCCCAACACAAAGAAATTAGCATGGGTATGCTAATTACCTTGTTTTGATCATTACACATTTTACACATGTATCAAAGTATCACTGCACCCATAAATATGTACAATTGTCATATCAACTAAAAATTAGCCAGATGCAGTGGTGCATGCCTATAATCCGAGATGCTTGGGAGATGGAGGAAGATGCCAAATTTGAAGCCAGCCTCAGCAACTTAGCAAGATCCCATCTCAAAATAAGAAATAACAAGGCTGGGGCTGCAGCTCAGTGGTAGAGCACCCCTGAGTTTAATCCCCAGTACTACAAAAAATAAATAAATATGGCCAGCAAGAAAGTAAAAAAATGAGCTGCAAATCATGTATCTGATAATAGACTGGCATGCAGAATATATAAAGAAATCTTACAATTGTAGCTCAGTAGTAAAAAGACAACTCCCCCCCACCCTTTCTTTTTGCAGTGCCGGGATTGAACCCAGGGCCTGGGCATGCTAAGCAAGCGCTCTACCACTGAGCCACATTCCCAGCCCAAAACCAAATTCTTTAAAAAAGAAAAAAGATCTGCATATATATTTTTCCCAAGAAGATATTCATATGACTAGTTAGCACATGAAAAGATGTTCTGCATATATTCTAAAGTTATTGAAATTGTAAGTTTTAAGTGAGTGAATTTTATGGCATGCAAATTATATTTCAGTAAAGATGTTTGAGAAAAAAGAATGAGTTAATCTACATGAAGTTAGGAAAAATGGCTGTCTATTTTGGGGGAGAAAAAGTTGGATTTACCTTTCATCTTAAGCCAAAATAATTTCAAGTGGATTATATATCTATATGTTAAAAAAACATGTGAAAAGTTAACTGAAGTACAGGGACCTAGCTACCTAGACTGAGCCCAAACTAATATAACCTATTAGTGGTCTTGGGCTCGCTGCTTGCTAGTCCTTGTGGCCAGTCCTAATCAAATATGTGGATGAAACAGGAGACTGATAAAATGTGAGTGAATTTGAAAATCTCCATTTCATTTAGATGGAAGACGGTAAATGTCTCAGATGGTCTCTGATCTGCAGAGAAAAGAATTCCTCACAGAAGTTAGAACTCCGCAGGTCTACCTACCCAGGCCCTTGACACACGTCCTGTTTCAACCCTTGAGTTCTGAGAATTCTATCTGCTGAAGCTTATAGAAGAAAAAAAAAATAGCCATTTGATAATATGCGTGGCCATCTGATGACGCACATGGCCAGCATGGCTCACCACGCGGTGCCAGGACCTCAGCGGTCTCCCGGCTCTGAGTCTGGCGTCCTATTGCAGGCTGGGGTGAGAGCTCTGGAGCAGGGGCCTGAGTCCAGAGCAGACAACACCGTACCTGCCAGAGGGGAATGTCTACCATGTCTCTGTTCATCTTAGGAAACTGTGAACCTTTCCCAAGTGCTGGCTCTGAAGCCACTGGCCATCAGGTCCAGCTGCCTCTTCACCCTGACAGTATGCACTGTGGTCAGCAAGCCTGCCGACAGCCAGGTGAGCAAACACCCAGGCCCTCAGTAGGTATCTTAAAGGCTCATACGCATGCCCAGAGGTGTTCTATTCCCAGGGCTGGGGAAATGGGGGACCTGACAGCCTCTGTTCTCAAGAGGGTCTTGACTGGTTTAGGAAAACAGATCCAAGCTCAGCAGAAAAACCACAAGCCTAGAAAGTCTGGGCTGGAGCCTGTTTTCCAGACTGAATTCCTCAAGACCAAGGCACCTGGTCATAAGCTCTTTGTGTACACTCTGAGCCTAGGGCAGGGCCTGACATGGAAAAGGTGCTTAATAAATGTTTATTATACATAAGAAGATTTATAACAGCATTGCTTCTAATAGCAAAAACTGAAACCCAGGGGGCTGGGGTTGTGGCTCAGCAGTAGAGCGCTTGCCTAGCGCATTAGAGGCCCAGGTTCGATCCTCAGCACCACATAAGAATAAACACACTGTGTACAACTAAGCAAATAAACAAATATTAAAAAAAAAAAAAAAGAAAAGAAAAGAAACCCTGAAATCCAAAGGAGTAAAAGTAAGGAAATACATGAACACAACAGGGTTAGAATTTTAAAAATACATGAACACAACAGGGTTAGAATTTTAAAAATCATCGTTCTTAAAAATGTGTGGATCTGGGAAATGTTAACAAACAGCAAAGGTCACAAAACTACATATCTCTATCTATATATGTGTGTGTGTGTGTGTGTGTGTGTGTGTGTATCAGTTTTTAAAACGTTTGGAAAAAAGATGCATCAGGAAAATAGAAGAAAATACACCAAATGTTAACTGGTTTTCTGTAGTTGACCAGATTATGCATAACTTTCCAAATTTCCTATAAAGGGCATGAATAATAATTTTTTTTTTTTTTTTTTTTTGGTACTGGGGATTGAACTCAGGGGCACTCGAACACTGGGCCACATCCCCAGACCGCCCCCCTTTTTTTGTATTTTATGAGAGACAGGGTCTCACTGAGTTGCTAAGTGCCTCGCCATTGCTGAGGCTGGTTTAATATTTTATAATTATTAAATTATTATTATAATGAATAATTTTTACTAGATCTTTTTTTAATATCTATTTATTTGTTTTAGGTGTACATAATGGCTTTATTTTTTTAATATTTTTTAATTTACTTTAGTTGTACACAATGCAATGCATTTATGTTTACGTGGTGCTGAGGATCGAACCCGGGCCGCGCTCATGCTTAGGTGAGCGCTAAACCGCTGAGCCACAACCCCAGCCCCTACATGAATAATTTTTAAAATCCAATTTAAGCAGTTCCTAAAGTTGAAAGAGGGAGGGTTGGTGATAAAGCTCAGTGATAGAGCCTTTGCCTGGTGTGCATAAGGCTCTGGGTTCCATCCCCAGCACCATTACAAAAAAAGAAAAAGAAAATTGCAGAAGCAGTAACTTGAAGGCCCTGCAGACAGGCAAGCCCCCCAGATGGTGCAAGACCTGGGGTACCTGAGGGACCGGCAGAAAGCCCAGCAGCACCAGACCCCATCTTTGGTGAGCTCTTGGCAGCCCTCCTCAGAGCTCTGCAGTAGGTGGAACCTTCCCTCGATGGAACGCCAGTTTCTGCACATAGCTCAAGTCCCCTTCCGATCCCTCCTCTCCCCGACCCCATCTCTGGGCCTCTGCACCCTCTGAACTCGCGACCTCTGTATTTGCGAGCAGAGAGAGCAGGGACAGGGACGACAGCCGGGACGCCCTCAGTTTTGCAGGAAACTGAGGCGCTCTGCACCCTTGGGTAGGATCTTGGTCGTAGGCTACTGCCTCATGTCTGGACCCGTCCGCCCTCAGCTCCTCTCAGTCTCCGGCACGCAGGGTGTATCCACTCCACCGGGGCGAAGGGTGGCTCACCTCCCCTTCCTCCTCCGGGAAGCCCTCCGACCGTGGGGCCAGCGGATGCCTAGAGCTTCCTCCCTCGCCCGCGGTCGCCCAAAGCACTGGCACGGGGCACTCCTCACCGAGGACCGCGGCCGCAGACTCGCAGCGCGCGGGAGGCGCAGTCCCGGAGGGCTCCCTGGAAGCGGCGGCTCGGCGGACGGGCGGGCAGGCGGGGCCGGGCAGAGGACCCCCGACGTGTGGGCTCCTGTGCGGTAACAATAGCCCGCCACCCACCATCCCCGGAGGCCGCGCGCGCTTACCGTCTCAGAGGCCGCCTCCACAGGGCCCAGGCTCATGGCTGCGGCGCTGCCTGGCCGCCGCAGCACTCGGCACGGAGATCCAGATCCGCGGCCCGCCAGGCCGCCCGCTGCCATGGCAACCGCGCCACGCTACAGGCCCCGGATGTGGCCGCGCCCCGCTAGCCGGCCGACCGTAAGCGCGCGCGGAGGTGGCTTGTCCAGGCCAACCGGGAACGTTCCCGGAGTTGCCGGCTCAGCTGGTTGGAGGGCAGGTCCGCGAAGTGCAGAGTTGCGCTCAGCTTCAGCGGACATCCCTGCTGTGGTTCCACAGAGGCTTCGCGCAGCCCCTGCATCTCTCCCCATAGGAAGAGCGAGAGGACGATTAATCAGGAATGCGTATTTATCAAGTTAATGTGGAAAGCCAGAGATGGCTTGTCCAAGCAGTCCTGAAGATGCTTAGGATATTTGGGCTCCAACGTTCGTGTTATTAGCAAGTATGGTTTGCTGTCTTTACACAGGCCTCCAAGGCCGTCTGCCCCGTCCACATCTTCTCCATTTCCTCTCCTTGCTTTATTTTTCCAGCTATCTGACACTTATAATCTATAAGAACATGCTGTGTCTGGACTGGAAGCTGCTGGCAGTGGCTCTGTGTTCACTCTCTGGAACAGGATCTGGCAGGAGGCAGTTATTCAACATATAGACTTAAAACAAATAGACATTTGATGCCAGCGAGTCTTAAGACCTTGGCCTCTGCCTCAAGTGGAGAGTGAAAAAAGGGCTGTGAGGCTCAAATGAGTCAGTATGTGTTCAGTGCTGAGAACAGTTACCTGATGCATAGTGAGGGCAGTGTGGCTCTGTTGTGATTGTGTGATGAACAGACTGGGGATGATACTTCACTGGTTGCTAGTTCTCTTGTTCTGGTCACCACCCCAAACTATGAATCTGTGATCCTTTTCCCCCTCAGTTTTCCCTTCTTTGTGTTTTCAATGCTGCCTCCCATCAAGCAGGGGAATCCAAGCTGGTTAGTGGTAGAAAGGTCAGGGTTTGGAGACTCACTATTGTTTTCTTGTCTGCAAAATGGCAATGATTTCAGAGATTTTTTTTTTTTTTAATCAAAAGAGAAAACAAAATTCAGCACAGTGCATGGCACATAGTAAGTGCTCCTAAAACAGAAGCTAACAGGTAACAGCAGTCTGTGTAAAAACTTCCATTTGCACTAGGCATGGTGGCACAAACCCATCATCCCAGCCAGACTGGGTAATTTAGCAAGACCCTGTCAAAAAAAAAAAAAAAAAAAAAAAAAAAAAGCTAGGGATGTGGCTCAGTAGTAGGGTGCCCTGGGTTCAATCTCCAGCATAGGGTGGGGAGCTTTACATTGCTTCAAGGAATTGTTCACGTGGTACACCAGGGTTTTGTTGCTCCCACTCCTGGGGCTTCCCAAACTTCCTGCCTTCTCATTTAATGATAAAGACATTGCCTGTCTATGACCTTTTCTCTGTGGTTCTGAATGCCAGAAACTTCTGAAAACCTTTCAAAATTCATTTTGTTGGATTCCGGGCCTCCGAGCTTTCACTTTTTTTTTTTTTTTTTTTTTTTTGGTACCGGGGATTGAACTCAGGGGCACTCAACCACTGGGCCACATCCCCAGCCCTTTTTTTGTATTTTATTAGAGACAGGGTCTCACTGAGTTGCTAAGTGCCTCGCAATTGCTGAGGCTGGCTTTGAACCCTCGATCCTCCTGCCTCAGCCTCCCAAGTGCTAGGATTACAGGCGTGCGCCACCACGCCCGGCTCGAGCTTTCACATTTGATGGCAACACCTGTCCTAACCTCACCTTGGAGGGAAAACTGAGCCAAAACTATTTATAGTGTTAAAGGGATGTGAATAGTACTCATCCTCCTGGGGCTACTATTAAGCACAGCACTTAGCACAATGCTATCCTACATTTTACTTTCTCCAGAGCTACCCAATCAGGTGAATATCCGTACTCCAGTAGGATCTCATTTTACCATGAACGATCCTTTTCACCGTAGGAGTTGTGTGTGGGAGTCCCGCAAGGGTCAAGGTAGTTGTCCAAAGTGCTTCTCCCATTTAGTCAGATTTTTTTTAAAAAAAATTATTCTTGTATATATATTTAGTTGTTGATGGACCTTTATTTTATTCATTTACTTTTATGCGGTGCTGCGAATAGGATCCAGTGCTTCACACATACTAGGCAAGAGCTCTATCACTGAACCACACCCCAGCCCTAGTCAAAGTTTTAGAAGTCTCACTTTTATCTTAACATCTATAGGAATTCTGCTCTCTATTTACTAATATAAAAACTAGTATTCATTTTAAAAGCTTGCTGCAAAGCTGACACCAAGGGAACATGAATCTTGTTTATGCACCGGCTTCGAGAGCCTCTGGAAGACCCAGTTCTGAAGACCTGAAGGCCAAATGACCAATGACTTTGGCTCCCGAACCTGTACAGCACCACTTCCTGGCACGTGCTCTGCTCCTCCCTCAGGCTGCAAACACCCTGGCTGCACTAGCCAGGACCCGCCCCCCAGAGCCTGAGCCTGCCCACTTCTCCAGGAGACCCCTCGGCCACGCAGCGTACACAGGATGCTTAGGCATATACCACTGAGCGTCCTGGTGGGGGTGATAGATCCGAGCAACAGGTTTGGTGTCAGCCTTCCCCAGTTCCACTCAGCTTGAACTTGCTTCGTCAAATCTGAGCCCTCTGGACGACGGGAGCGGCTTCCTGGGAAGCTGTCACTGTTCCCCACGCCTACAGTCCCACCCTCCTTCTCCTCCTGGCCGGGCTAGTGGCACAGTCTGAAGGCGGGGCCCCGGCGGCGCGGGGAGGGGCCTGCGCGGACGTGGGGCGGGGCCCCGGCGTCGTGGAGGAGGAGCGTGCGTCGATGCTCGGAGCTTGAGCGGGTGAGGTGCGCGCGGGGAGGGGTCGCGGCCGCCCCCCGGCGGGGTCCAAGCAAGTTGGGAGCGGCTCCCGGCGCGGCGTGCGCGGGGTTGGACTCGGTCTCTGCGCGCCCGTGGCCTCCAAACTTGGCCCTTTGCGGCTGGCTCCCGCAGTGGACCCACAACAGGCGCGCAGAAGCGGGCCTCCAGCCCCAAACCGACTCGGTCGCGGGAGGGCGCCTTTTATCCGGACTCAGCCTGCCTGGGGACCGACAGACGAATGCCCTAGTCCAGGCACAGGGCCCACAGACACCTGGGTCACTTCCCGGGCGGGACATACAAATTCACTTTTCGGCCTTAGGGGGCAAACACATCTTCCCTTCCTCACACCGCTGTTGGATTGTCACTTATAATCGCTGACCCAGAGGGGACAGACCCTGGGACCGAGCGCCAGGATAGACATTCCCCTACACAACGTGGTTGATTATAGAACTCCCAGACGCCCTTGACTCTGGCCCACTTGCAGTTGGATCAGCATGCATTTGTGCCCGCTATCCCACCACAGCCAAAGTTAAAAGTCTTTGAGCACCAAAGACCTTGTGGTTTAGGTCAGTCTCTTATTTTCTGGCAGTGCCCCCCAGGACTCAGGGCTCTGGGCACTCTTGAACTCCTGGGCTTCCCCAGACTGAACTTGATATTCATCTGGACAGCTTAGAGCTCCAGTCTGAGTTGAAATTTCCGGGGCCCTTTCCCACTCCTAGCAGGCTTCCTAGGCTGCCTGTGACTAGGAATCCGGAGACCTGCATGAGGTTCCTCATGTTTCCTTTGCAGGGACCCTTGAGGATCATGGACCCTGAATGCTCCCACCTCCTCCCGGCTCTCTGTGCTGTTTTGGCAGATCCCAGGCAGCCAGTGGCAGATGACACCTGTTTGGAGAAGCTGCTGGACTGGTTTAAAACGGTGACAGAGGCAGGTAAGATAATGGTGCTGCTGTTGGCTGTTGGCCAAAGGCCAGAGGATGGTGTAAAGCATGGGATAAGGTGCCTGGGGTTCTCCTGGCTATCTGGAATCTTTTTTCTTTCACTTCCTAGAGACTCTGGGAAGCTGACTGGGGACAAGCCAGGCTGAGGTCTAAGGCAACAACCTGAGAATCTGAGCTTGAAATTCTTAGCATATGCACAGGCCAGCTGTGATTCAGGCATCCCCTGTTCAGATCACACTTAGTTGTTTGCACAGAGCATGGGCAAACTATTTTGTTCTTTTCATTGCATTTGGGCTTTTTAAAATTTTTAAAAATGTATTTATTTTTGGTACCAGGGTTTGAACATAGGGGGTCTTTACCACTGAGCTACATCCCCAGCATCTCCCCCTGCTTTTTTTTTTTTTGAGACAGAGTCTCATTAAGTTGCTGAGGGTCTTGCTAAATTGCTGACACTAACCTCAAATTTACAATGCTCCTGCCTCAGTCTCCTGAGCTGCTGGAATTGCAGGCATTCACCACCATGTGTTTTGTTTGTTTTAAGAAGTTAGATTTGTTTTCTTCTCATTATGAAAGTAGTGTATAATTTTTAAGACTTGAAAAGCACAAAGGGCCGGGCGCGGTGGCGCATGCCTGTAATCTCAGCACTTGGGAGGCTGAGGCAGGAGGATTGCGAGTTCAAAGCCAGCCTCAGCAATGGCGAGGCACTTAGCAACTCAGTGAGACCCTGTCTCTAATAAAATACAAAAAAAAAAAAAAAGGGGCTGGGGATGTGGCCAGTGGTCGAGTGCCCCTGAGTTCATTTCCCGGTACCAAAAAAAAAAAAAAAAAACACACACACACAAAGGAATAAAGAGAAACATTAAACCATTATTGACATTTATATTTTCTTTCAGCCTTTGCTGGTTTTAAAGTGTTTAATTTAGTAGGGTGTGGTGGTGCATGCTGGTAATTCCAGCTACTCAGGAGGCTGAGGCAGGAAGATTGCAAGTTCAAGGCCAGGCTGGGCAATTTAGCAAGACTGTCTCAAAATTAAAAATAAGCTGGGTGCAGTGGTTGCATGCCTGAAATCCCAGGACCTCAGGAGGCTGATGCAGGAGGATTGCAAGTTCGAGGCCTGCCTCAGCAAGTCTGTCTCAAAAAATAAAAAGGCTGGGAATGTAGGTTAGTGGTAAAGCACCCCTGGTTTAAATCCCCAGTGCCAGTGAATAAATAATAAAAACCTAGAGATGGAGCTCAGTGGTAGAGTACATGGTCAAGCATGGTCAAAGCCCTAGGTTTAATACTCAGCACCACAAAAAGAAAAAAAAAAAGTATATAATCTGAGCAACTCTTTAACGTGTAAATTTAACCTGTTTACTGCAGTTTCTGTTAGATTTGAACTTGCTTTCATCACATTCTTTTCTGTTTTGTTCATTTCCAGGGCCATGTCTGGCCTTCATTGGATTGATAAGACTTTTAAAAAGGTTCTTTAGTGCCGGGCGCGGTGGCACACGCCTGTAATCCCAGCACTTTGGGAGGCTGAGGCAGGAGGATCGCGAGTTCAAAGCCAGCCTCAGCAATGGTGAGGCACTTAGCAACTCAGTGAGACCCTGTCTCCAAATAAAATACAAAAAAGGGCTGGGGATATGGCCCACTGGGTGAATGCCCCTGAGTTCAATCCCTGGTACCACACACAAAAAAAAAAAAAAAAAGGTTCTTTAGTGATTACCTTTACAATGTTATTTTAATATGAAACCTAAATTTTTGGATTTTTTAAAATAATCAAATTAAAGCTGAGTGTGGTAGTGCACACCCGTAATCCCAGTAACTCTGGAGGCAGGAGGAGCACAAGTTTGAAGCCAGCCTGGGCAACTTGGTGACAACCTGACTCAAAAATAAAAAAGGTTGGAGGATATAGCTCAGTGGTAGAGCACCCCTGGGTTCAATCCCCAGTACCATCAGGCCCCCCACCTCCCAACCCACCAAATTGTTTGATGGGAATCTATACAAATAGCTAAAGAGCTCACTTTGGCTTTGGATCCTCTTTCTTCCATGTTATTATCTAGCACTTTAGCTTCTTATTTCAGAACCCTTCAATAATGATTTATTTTTAGTTTTTTAAAAATAGATCATGCAGCTTAATTTTTAATAAACTTTATTTTGGGGAATATTTTTAGTTTTGTGCTCAGTGCTTCTTCGGGCTCACCCACTTGCTTATTGGTTGTTTCTGGCTCCCCCTCCTTCACTCTGCTCTTTTTCCTCTGACCAAACTGAAGGGAGTTCTTTGGTAGTCCTTCCCCCACCCCCGGGATACTCCCAGCCCTTGATATAAAATGCCCCCCCCCCATTGGTACTTTTGGATCACGTAGTAATGATTCTGAGTCCGGGGACAAGTGCCTATTTCATTGTACTTGCTTGCATGGTACACTGTCCATTTTGGACAAAAGGACAAAAGTAATCTTTTGGGAGGTAAAACATGCATCTTGCTTTAGTTTACCATTTTCACCCCTTTCCCATAGTACTGGGGATTGAATCCAGGAGTGCTCTACCCCTGAATAAAGTTCTCAGCCCTTTTTATTTTGAGACAGGGTCTCGCTAAGTTCCCCAAATTGACCTCGAACATGTGATCCTCCTGCCTGAGCCTCCTGAGCAGCTGGGATTACAGGTGTGAGATCCCATGCCCTGCTCACATTTCTTCCTCATATTCATGGTACTAGAACATGTTTTCAGAGTTCTTGCCACATGTGCTTCTTTGAGGTGTTGGCCCCCTGCTTTCCCCATTAACAAATTAAAGTTAGGAGTCATTTGTTGTAAATATTCCTTTCCAATTGGACTGCTCAATCTAGCACCTTGAGGAAAGGAGTTTGGAATCATATCTGGGTGGTAACCTGAGTTCCTGATGACCACAAGGTTATGCCTAACTCCACAGAGTCCAGCCTCCTGCTGTTGCAGGAGAACCCCTGCCTGGTAGAGCTACTGTCCCACGTACTGAGACCGCAGGATGTGAGCCCCAGAGTCCTCTCCTTTGCCCTGCGCCTTGCTGGGACATTTGCGGCCCAGGAAGATTGCTTCCAGTACCTTCAGGTGAGCTTGGGCTTGCCCACCTGCATGTCTCATGGAGTTCCCAGACGCCGTCTCAATCCCCGCTTCTCAGAAGCTGGCCCTGCTCCGTTGTCTTTACCCCTTGTGTCATTCCCTTGGAAAACTTCACCAGGAATATTGGGGCTCAGGAGGGAATGTTTTGGAATTGGGCTCAGAACTGGGATTGGCTCTCAGCTCTGAACTGCTGCGTGTCTTGCCAAGTTCCCGAGCCCCAGGTCCTTCCCATGTCAGATAAGACTTAGGCCGGTCCCAGAGGGTGCTGTGGAGAGTCCATGAGATGACAGAGGCTGTGCCTGCAGGCCCTGGTGGTGAATAAGTGAGTAGTGAGAGTGGCTGCACGCAAGAGGCGCGAGAGTGGACGCCCCAGAGCTGCATGCCCTGTGGCAGACGCCTACCACCAGCCTCCTGGCACTTCAGATTCCCACGAGGGCATGTAAAGGCAAAGCCGTCTTCTCCTGTCCCCTGTGCCAAGAGTCCTGGCGAGATTGTGCCTTTTGGGAGTCACTTGGAGAGAGAGGGAGAGGCATATAATCTGGTTAGGTTAGGTTGCCATTCATGGAAGGCTGCTGACTGCCCTCCAGTCTCTGGTAGTTGGTTCCCTGTGTGCAGGGTCAGGGCACACAACCATTCATTCTCATGTACAGTCTTCCCCCATTTCCATAAGGCACTTTAGAGTGTGTAGAGTCATATTTACAACCCACCTCCATTCAGTGGAGTCACTTCCTCAGGAGTCCTGACTCATCTGTGGGTCCAGAGTCTTCTCTATTTTCTAGATAAGGAAACAGCCTTGGGTCACACTCAGGCCTCTGCAAAAGACCCCATTAGGGTCTAGATGTCCCAGTGATGTGTTCCACCACCTGCCAGAAAGTGAATTTTCAATCACAAATATCCCCCTGCCCCACCCCTGTAAGCTGCCTATCGTGGCCAGCCACGGCGCCGCGGGAGGAAAACTCGGAGGCAGAGTAAAGCTATTACTACTTTTACTTCTACTTTCTTAGAGAGAGCTTAGAGAGAGAAAGAAAGATTTTTCTTCTTCTTAGAAAGAGCTTAGAGAGAAAGATTAGAGATAGCTTTTTCTTCTTCTTCTTCTTAGAGCTTAGAGAGAAAGAGAGAGAGCTTGAAAGAGAGAGATTTCTTCTTTAGAGAGAGAGAGAGAGCTTAGCTTTTAGAGCTTCTTTCTTCTTTGTTCTTTCTTCTTTCTTCCTCGGGAGCCTCGGCTTGACTCTGACCAGGAATTACTTCTTCTATCTGGTTTCTCTTCTGTAACCGCTCTGCCTACGTTCTGGCCGCTCTGATTCTTTTCTTCTTCTCCGACCCGAACTCTTCTTCCGACCGAGCGACTGCATGACTGACTGAATGAATTCATTCTTCTCCTGACTCCGACCGCTTTCACCCGGTTATATACCTTTCGCTTTGCGGGTGCCTCACGTGCATTTACAGGTGCGTCACATACATACTTATTATCAGGTGGAACTTATGGCTTCCAGCTGACCGCAATAGCCATCTCCCTAATTGGGGCTCCTTCACACCCCAGTAGTGCTGGGGCCTGAACACATGGCCTTGCACAGTCCTGGTCCTCCCCATCTTTTCCTGGTGTTTCTCCGTCTCTTTCTTGTTCCAAGAGCAGAGGTGGCCTCGAGGACTGAAAGGCTGCTGACTGCCCTCCAGCATCTGGTAGTTGGTTCCCTGTTGCAGGGTCAAGGCATACAACCTGTTTGTTGCAGGCCCTTGGTTGGAGGTGCACCTTGGGCCTGAAGTGGGGTCCATGGCCATGGCTGCACAGTGGTGAGGGGCGCTATGCTGGAGTTGAATTTAGAGAAGGATCAAGAGAGATCGTTGGCAGGGCTTCCACCTGCTGCACAGTCAGAAACACGTCCTGAGGCCCCTCCGTCCCTCTGCTTGTACCTATGATGATGAGTGGAGGATTTCCTGCCCCAGCAGGGCAGGCTGCAGCTGGTTGGGAAGCCCCAGGCTTGGGTGGGCATGGCTGACAGCCATTCTGTAGTGGACTAGGGGCTCAGGGAATGGCCAGGCTGTTGGGGTGTCTCCTTGGTGAGTCAGCATCAGGTCTTCCCTGCAGGCTGCAGATCCAGTGGTGGCCGGACTCACATGGGCAGGAGATGTAGAACAGCGTACAGAGGAAGGTCCCCAGCAGGCGATGGTTCAGCAGGGACCTAGTCAACTTTGTGAAAGCAAGACTGGGATCCTGGGCTGGCAGGGTTTGAACAGGTGCAGGGATGGCCCAAAGTGAGATCAGTCTGATTTACTAGGTGTGCTGGGGCATTTCAGAGGTCTAAGAATGTCAGGGTGCAGGACCCCAGAGAAAGAGGTGGGTGGAGATTCAGGAGCTTGGCAGGCTACAGGAAGTGTCAGGGGTTCTGGAGCTTGGAAGGTCATGGTAAGGGGCAGACTTGAAGATGATCTCCTGGTGCTGTTCTGGGGGTGTGATGTCTCAGGAGGACAGTAACAGGAGTGGTAGACCTTAGTTGAAATACTGTTCTTCCTTCCCCTGAAGCTCTCACGCCAGAGAGGTGGAGCTGCCTGTGCTGGGGCCCCACTTGCTGGTCCTGGGAGAGGTCCACCTGTCCTAGAAGCACAGCTTGTTGGCAGCTGGTGTAAAGTGCCCCCTGACACTGCCTCATCCAGTCCTGCAAAACAGAAAACCCATCTCCCGCCTGCCCCAAATTCCCGGAAACCTGACAGGCACCCACCTCCTCCTTTGCTTCCCAGCAGGGGGAGTTGCTGCTGGACCTCTTTGGGGAAACAGGAGCCCTGGGCTGGGCAGCCTGGAATGTCCCCACCGTGCGCAGTGGCTGGATCCAGGGCCTGAGTGCCCTGGCACGGCACCCCAGTGCCCTGCACTTCCTGGTTGACAGTGGTAAGTGTGGCCTGCCCTGCCTGTCCCACCTGCAGGGCCTTGGCATGCCCCAGCGGTGGGACCCCAGGGAGCCCCTGCACCTCACTGAACCTGGCCTTTTCACTTGTGGGAGTGGCGGTGGCCGAGGGTTGCTGCAGTGAGCCCTCACAGTATCCACAGGGGTGTTCATGCCCTTGGCTCCTAGACCAGCCCCCAGGAGCCAGTCTTTGAAACGAATTAGAAATAATCAGGACCTTCTGTGGGTTCGAACGTGGGTAGGTGGCACGCTCATCCCCTAGGACTGAAGTCCCAATCCTGTCTTGCTTCTGAGTGGGGCAGTGGTTTGGGGCTGGAAGGGGCCTCCTGGTGTTTGTATGACTCAGGCTGTTTTTCCTGGGGCTCTGAAGTATGTGATAAAAGTTGTTCTCTGCCCTCCACATTTGGACTGACCCCTGTTTCCTCCCCTCAACTCCCCAGGTGCGGTTGACACCGTCTTCTCCCTGCAGGGAGATCCAAGCCTGTTCGTGGCTTCGGCCGCCAGTCAGCTCCTGGTGCACATACTGGCTTTGTCCATGCAGGGCGAAGCTGTGGAGCACTGCAGCCCACGGGGCAGTGCCTGGCCTGCGTGTGCCCAGAAGATCGTGAGCCACGTGGAAGAGTCCTTGCGCTCCACAGCTGCCCCACAGGTCACTCAAGCCCTGAATGTCCTGACCACCACCTTCGGACGCTGCCATAGTCCCTGGACAGAGGTTCTCTGGGATCAGCTGAGTCCCCTTGTGGCCTGCCTGCTTGAGAGAGACCCCATTCCCGCTGGACACTCACTCGTTGACCTCCTCCTCAGTGTGGCCCGGTCAGGTCCCTGGGACATGGCTGGTGGGGGATCTGGGGTGGGAGGTGGGTGCCCTAGGAAGTCTTGTAATAGATGTTACGCCTGAGAGTCGTCATTGTCAGCCAGAGATGGAGGTGCCCCCGAGCCCAGAAAGCTGTCTTGAAGGGAGCACCCCTGGGGAGGACTCTGACACCTTCACCCCTGAGAGCTGTAGGGCCTGGGCACCTCCAGCCAGGGGCTGTGGCAGTCCTGAAGGGGTGTCATGGGGCTCGAGAGGATGGAGGAGTGATTTTCTCTCTCTGGGGTCCTCTGCAGTTCTCCTGTGTTCAGTTCTACAGACTGTGACCTGTGGGAGACGGTGGCTCAGACTCTGAGCCATCTGAGCCCCACTCAAGCTGGACCTCTGGCTTTAGGGACACTGAAACTCCAGCACTGGTATGATTAGCATTGTTTTGTGCCAAGCAGGGGCGCTGGGAGCTGGGCAGAGAGCACAAGAGCGTGGTGCTCGTGGTCAGGGAACCTCGGGAGCCAGGGAGAACAGCAGGCCTGGTAGGACGTCACGGGGGCAGGTGCCGACATTGGCGCAGCTGATGGCAGCTGTGCTTTCTTTTAGCAACAGAAGAATTATTTCAAACAAAAGCTTTAGAAGATCCTCAGATGAAGCTGATTCTGAGAGCTCCTGTATTGGGGGCAATGAGCTCAAAGAGCCCCGTGGGGTTTCACCATAGAGCAGGCCAGGGATTGGAGAGAAAAGGGATGTCAAAGGCCGTCCAGTGTCCCCCGCAGGCTTACATCGGGGTTGCTGGTGAGCATAGCACCCTCCCAGAAGGGCTAGGAGTGTGAGGACCTGAGGTATGATATCTGGATGGTCAGGAAAGAAAACAGACAAGAGTGAAGAAGCAGGCACTTCGTACTCAGGAAAGCTGTATGCATAGCTTCCCCTCCAGGTCGGGCAGGCCCTAAGAAAGGACATCTCCCATCACTGCATGTAAGATGGACCACATCTGGGCACTGCCTCCCAGAGGCAGGGACTCCCTGTTACCCTGACCAGACACAGCCCTTCTGGGCCAGGACCCCTGAAACCTAGTGACTGCTCCCAAGGATGCCAGGGCCAATCCCTATGCATCTTGGTCAGGATTGACCCTGACCCTGACCTTCATCCATGGAGTCCCGTGGCTAGTGACCTGAAAAAAGGTTGTTTCTCAGGCTGTGCCCGGCCTCCACCTTGTGCTGATTTGCGTGGAGCCAGGGCAACAGCCTTCACTGGGTCCTGTCTCTAGTCCACAGGCACTGAGGACTCAGGCCTTTGGAGTCCTTCTCCAGCCTCTGGCCTGCGTCCTGAAAGCCACCATTCAGGCCCCTGAATCTCCAGGTATGCTTTGTAGTGTGGAGAGGGTGGAACCTGTGTCCCTGGGCAGGTCCAGGGTTAAGGGAAGGATGATGAGCAGCGGGTACCCAGCTCCTGCAAGCCCAGCTTTGCTCCCGTGCTGGCCTCCTACCACACGAAGGTGGCCAGGGAGTGGGCCAGCATCACTGGACGAGCTGCGGTTCTGAACTGGGGCCCTGGCCTCTGCTTTGGGCAGTGGTCACCTCAGGGAGCTGTTTCTGATCTGGCCTGCAGGCTTGCTGGATGGGACCGTGGGTGGCTCTGTGACCGTGGATGCGCTCCTGTCCTCCAAGTCGGCCTGTGCTGGGCTCCTGTGCCAGGCTCTGGCTCACCTGGAGGAGCTGCAGCCGCTAGTACGTGTGACCGTGGTCTGTGTCCCTATAGGCAATAGGACTCATGGCCTCTGCTGACCCTCTCTTTTTCCCTACAGCCCCAGCGCCCCTCACCCTGGCCCCAGGCACCCCTTTTGGAAGCTGTAGTGACCATACTGCGACTTTGCAATGGCTCAGCTGCTCCCAGTTCCAGTGTGGGGGGCCGCCTCTGTGGGACCCTGGCAGGCTGCGTTCGGGTCCAGCGAGCAGCCCTTGACTTCCTAGGGACACTGTCTCAGGGGACAAGTGAGTGACATCGTTTCCTCTGCATGTGTTTCCTCTCTGCTCAGTCTCGTGGGAGCTGCCATTCTTCCGTGTTCCTCTCCCGGGGCTGCCAAGGCCCTGTACAGCCTCGTGCTCAGCTGTCCTCTGGTTTGCCAGGGCTTGCATTTGCGTGCTCCCTGCTGGGGTGGGTGGGAGATGGTGGATCCTGGGATGGGAGTTGGCGTGATTCACCCTTTTGTATCTGTCTTAGGCCCCCAGGAGTTGGTGCCACAGGTGTTTGCTGTCCTCTTGGAGTACCTCGAGAGCCCTGACTCCAGCCCCACGGTACAGGGGCCGGGTTCTGGGAGGCAGGCAGAGCTAGTGCTCCTCCCTGCAGGCCTCTTGGAATGGGCCTTCGCATGGGCCTGCAGAGCCGCTGCTCAGAGTGAACTCTGCTGGCAGGTGGCTGCGTGGGGTTGGGGCTCAGCACCTGGTGTTGGTGAAGCTTACACGTGAGGGGTCTCGTAGGGCCATGGTGAGCTGGGGGATGGTTCAGTCTTCCCGTTGGGAATTCTTCCTGAGAAAAGGGAATTGAGCCAAGGTGGCCCCTGTGCTTAGGGTTCAAATTCTTATAAATGTACCCATTTCTTTAGGTACAGATTTAGAGTCGTGCCACTGGGCACAGTGGATAGATTTGAAGGCCGGGCTCAGGGGTTCTTGGGGCTTTAAGTGAAAGGGACCCTGGATAGTTTATCTTGGCTTGGTAGAGAAATCCCATTACCCGAGGCAGGGCTCAGGTGAGGGCTGCCCGCCTCCTGTCCCTCGTGGTCCAGGGAGCTTGTCCTGGCTTACCCGCTGTGCTTCTGCCTCCAGGCAGGGGCAGCATGGTGCAGGCTGGTAGGAGGTGGCTCGCCCCTGCTGCCCTGCAGCCTGCCCTGCCCATCCTGCTCTAGGTTCTGAAGAAGGCCTTCCAGGCCACGCTCGGGTGGCTCCTGAGCTCACCCAAGACCCCCGGCTGCTCTGATTTTGGCCCCCACATCCCGCTGTTCCTTGGAGGTAACCCCAGCCCCCCGCAGGGGTACACTGAGCCAAGAGTTGCAGGGTGGAGGCATCTGGGGGCTGGGCAGGAAGGTCCATCTGGGCCCCAGGGCAGGGTGAGCGGGACTGGAGGCCACTCTGACCACCCTTCCTGCCCCAGAGCTGTTCCCCGTGCTGCAGAAGCGCCTGTGCAGCCCCTGCTGGGAGGTGAGGGACTCTGCCCTGGAGTTCTTAACGAATCTGAGCAGACACTGGGGAGGTGAGTACCTGGTGGAAAGAAGGCCCCTGTGTCCACTGGCTCTGGCACCCTGGCCACCTAGGCTGCCTTTGGGAGATGAGGGGCTCAGCCCACGATCACAGCTGCCGTGGGTGTTTGTCCCCCAGGGCAGGCTGACTTCAGACAGGCGCTGCTCTCTTCAGAGGCACCCACGCTCACCCAGCAGCTTCTCCGAGACCCTGAGAGTTACGTCCGAGCAAGTGCAGTGACTGCCATGGCTCAGCTCTCTAGCCAGGGCCTGCAGGCCACCCTCGCAGGCCCTGAGCACCCCGAGGCCGAGCAGGTAGGAGGCAGTGGGTTCCTCTGCTGTGTGCCCATGCTGCTCAGCCATTGGTCTGCATGTCCAGTGGTGTGCGGCCAGCGGGCCAGGTCTGTAGCAGCTGCTTCTGGGGACAGTGCTGGCAGGAGTAGCCGTGAGGAGCCAGGAATAGCTGGGCATGGCACCCACATTCTTCCCACCACCTCTGCCTCTTAGACCCCCTCTGACAGATGAGCAAATGACAAATGAGCTGAAGGGCAGTGTGTGCCAGGGCGCGTCACATGAGGGAGCCAGAGCAGCATGTGGCCTGAGCCCGTGTGGCCAGACTGGAGCCCTGGCTTCCTGCTGTGTCCCCCGCACACTGCCCTCTGCAAGCCCTGCCTTCCCTCGCGCTCTGCCTGCAGGGCCTGCTCCAGGAGTTCCTGCACATCCTGTCTGCAGACTCGGAGGGCTTCCCACGGAGAGCCGTCGTGCAGGTCTTCACCCAGTGGCTGAGGGACGGCCACGTTGATGTAGCTCGGGACACGGAGCAGTTTGTGGCTACTGTGCTCCAGGTGGTGAGCCGGGACCTGGACTGGGAGGTGCGGGTGCAGGGCCTGGAGCTGGCGCAGGTGTTCCTGGCTCAGCAGCTGGGGCAGCCTGGCCATTGTCCCTATGCAGTGGCCCTGCCTGAGGGCCCCTCACCTGGCCTGCGCCCTGAGGTGTTGCGGAGTCTCTGCCAGCCTAGGCTCCTTGAGTTTGCCTTTCGTGCCTTGTTTGACTGTGACCGACCCGTGGCACAGAAGGCCTGCGACCTCCTCCTCTTCCTGAGAGACAAGACTGCTCCCTATGCTGGCATGCAGGAAACTGGGGACAGCCCCCACTTGGACTCCGTGGAGGCTGCTCTGCAAAGGTGGCAGGCGGGCGAGCAGGGCCAGCCCCTGGGGGACCCAGAGCCCGAGGTCATGCTGGCCGTCCTGAGGTCCATAGATCTGGAGGGCCTTCAGGGCAGGCTGGCCGAGAGTAGTGACCATGTGGAGAAGAGCCCACAGTCCCTCCTGCAGGACATGCTGGCCACGGTGGACATACTGGAGGAGAACGAGGCTGACTGCTACTGAGGCCCTGCCAGCTCCCTCCTCAGGCCCTGCTGTCCCAGGGGCTGTAGCCCAAGCTGGCTGTGTAAGGGACTCTCCAGGAAACTGACCAAAAAGTCCCGCATTTTGATGTGTTATTTTAAAAGTGGCTTGTTTTCTACTCAAGTCAAGTAGAACTGAAGTCTTTCATCCACTTCAGGGTGATTTTGTACTTGGAGTAAGACAGGGTCGGGTTTCCTTCTTCACCTGTGGCTGTGTTCAAGAGAGCTCCTTCCCCTGCCGGCCTCTCTTCCCAGCAAGCGTGTGCTCTTAGCTGCTCTTGTGGGTGAAGGCTTGTTCCTGGGCCCTCTGCTGTCCCCTCTGCTGTCTCTGGTCTGTGTGTCTGCTATGATAACTCCAGCTCCACAATAGTCCCTGAAGTCAGGCAGATGATTTCTATCAACTTTTGTTTTTCTTTCTCACTGTCGCTTTGCTATTTGGGGTCTTCTGTGACTTCACATGAATGTTAGTATTGCTCTTTCTATTTCTGTGAAACGTGCCACTGGGCTTTTGGTAGCAACTACCTTGAGTCCGTAGGTCACTTTGGGGAGTGTAGCCATTTTAACACCACTAGTGATTTCACCCCTGAACCCAGGACCTTTTCTCCTGTATTTGTGTCTTTAGTCTCCTTACTCTGTCTTCCTGTCTTCAGTATTCTAAGTTTTTACCTCTTTAGTTAAATTTATTCCTAAAGAATGTTTTGTTGTTGTTGTTGTTGTTTTTGGTGCTATACAAATGGGATCGTTTTCTTTTTCAGGTAGTTCATCTTTAGCTGATGTTTGTAAGTTGTCTCTTGTATCTTGGTGGAGTCTTCAGGGCTCTCTGCATAGGAGATCGTGTCATCTGCAAACAGATGATGATTTTCTTTCTCCCTTCTCTCTGATTTGATGTCTTTTGTTTCTTGCCTAATCTCTGCCAAGGATTTCCAGCCCTGTTGTGGGAATGGCGAGTGGGCTTCCTGGTCTTGTTTCTGATCTTAGAGGAAAAGTGTTGGGCTTTTCACTGTTGAGTCTGATGTTGACTGTGGGCTTGTCACTCGTGGTCGTTGTGAAGTTGAGGTACATACCTTCTGTGCCTAGTTTGTTGAGTGTTTTCATCATGAACAGGGTCGAGTGCTTTTCTGTCTCTATCAAAATGGTCATGTGATTTTATTCCTCTATTAATGTGAACCATTCTTGTATCCCAGAAATAAATTCCATCTGATCATGGTGAATGAGCCTTTCAATGTGTTACTGAATTCTCTCTGCTGATCCTTGTTTGAGATTTTTATTTTTTAAAATTTTTGAGAATCTTGTTCATCAGGAATATTGGCCTGTAATTTTCTTTCTTGTGGCATCCTTAGCTGACTTTGTTATGTGGGTAAAGCAGGCCGTGTAAAGTGAGTTGGGAACCATAAAACTTCCAGGAGAGAAACATAGGAATATAGTTCCTTGACTTTGGTCTTGGCAATGATTTTTTAAGATATGACACCAAAACCAAAAATAAACAAAACCCAAGCCAGGTGCGGCACATGCTTGTAATCCCAGTGACTTGGGAGGCTGAGGCAGGAGGATCACAAGTCAGAGGCCAGCCTCAGCGACTCAGTGAGGCCTTGTCTCAAAGTAGAAAGGGACTGGGGATGTAGCTTAGTGGTAAAGCGCCCTGAGCTCAATTCCCAGTACCCCCAAAACCCCCAAAACCTACCAGTGGGACTGCATCAGGCTGAACAGCTTCTGCACAACTAAGGAAATAACAAAACAAGAATGCAACCTGTGGAATGGGAGAAAGTATTTGCAAACCATACATCTGATGAGAGATTAATATCTAAATGTAAGGAACTCATACAACTCGTAAGCAAAAAATCAAATAACCTGATTAAAAATGGGCAGACATTTTCCCTGAATAGACATTTTTTTTCCCCAAAGAAATATATACAAATGAAAAGGTCTTCCAACATCACTGATCATCAAAAACACTGAGGGCTGGGATGTGGCTCAGTGGTAGAGTGTGTGCTTAACATGCTCCAAGGCCTGGGTTTGAGCCCCAGCACCACAGAAACCAAAATTAAGATTCCACCTCACATCTGTTAGAACAGTTGTTATTAAATAAATACCAAGTGCTGGTAAGTATGTGGAAAGGGAATCTTACACACTGTTTGTGGGTGCCCCTGTGCAACAGTGTGGAGGTTGGGAACGACCACGTGACCCAGCAGTCCCCTCTCAGGTATATATCCAAAGGAAAGGAAGTGAGCATTTTTTAAAATATTTATTTATTTACTTTAGTTGTACACAATGCAATGCATTTATGTTTACATGGTGCTGAGGATCGAACCCGGGCCGCGCACATGCTAGGCGAGCGCTCTGCTGCTGAGCCACAACCCCAGCCCAGGAAGTGAGCATTTTGAAGAGACATCTGCACCCCGCTACTTGTTGCAACAGTATTCATACCAGCCAAGATACAGATTACCTAGAGTCCATCAACTGGCAAGTGAATAAAGAAACTACATACATACAATAGAAAATTGTGAAAAAGGAGGAAATCTTGCCATTTGTGACAACGTGGATGAACCTGGAAGACATTACTCTGAGTGAAGTAAGCCAGAAGCAGAATGACAAAGACTGTATGATTTCACTTACTATAATGACAGTGACTTGGGAGGCTGAGGCAAGAGGATCACAAGTCAAGAGGCCAGCCTCAGCAACTCAGTGAGGCCTTAAGCAACTTAGAAATCTAGAAACATGGAACTCACAGAAGCAGAGTAGAATGGTGGTTGCCAGGGGCTGGGCTGGGGGAACGGGGTGGGTCGCTGCTCAAAGGTATAACTTTTGATTAAAAGATGGATGACTTCTGGGGGCTACTGTGTGGTGTGGGTGATGATGGATGTGTTAGTTAATTCACTTACTGGGTTAGCTTTTTTGCTGCTGTGACCAAAGGACCTGACAAGGACAATTTTAGAGGAGGAAAAGTTTATTTGGGGCTTACAGTTTCAAAGATCTCAGTCGGTAGAAGGCCGGCTTGAGTGCTCTGGGCCCAAGGTGAGGCAGAACATCATGATGGAAGAGTGTGGAGAAAAGCAACTCAGGACAGGACGATCAGGAAGCAGAGAGAGAGAGAACCTGCTCTCTAGGGACAAAATATAAACCCCAAAGGAACACGCCCGAGATCTACCTCCCCCAGCAACACCCTACCTGCCTACAGCTACAACCCAGTTAATCCATTCAAGTGGATTAATGCACTGATTAGGTTAAGACTCTCCTAACCCAATCATTTCACCTTTAAGTTTCCTTGAGTTCTCTCACACTTGAGCTTTTGGGGGACACCTCCTCCCTAAACCATAACTGTTATGTTAATTATTGCATACAAATATGTACAAAAATCATATCACACTGTACTTCTTGAATATATCCAATTGCTATTTGTCAATTAAATATGTTTATTTTAAAAAATATATTTATTTATTTACTTTAGTTGTACACAATGACTTTTTTATTTTTACGCGGTGCTGAGGATCGAACCCGGACTGCGCACGTGCTAGGCGAGCGCTCTACCATTGAGCCACAACCACAGCCCTAAATATGTTTATTTATTTATATTTTTGAATATTTATTTATTTGCTTTAGTTTTACACAATGCGTTTTATTCAATGAGTTTTATTTTTACGCGGTGCTGAGGATCGAACCCGGGCTGCACACGTGCTAGGCGAGCGCTCTACCACTGAGCCACAACCCCAGCCCTAAATATGTTTATTTTTTAAATGACATCTGACAGTGCTTCTGAGTTGACACTTTGTTTTGAGCCTGGCTGGGCAGACCCCAGGCCTTGGGGGAAAGTGTTGAGAGGCATCTGGGGAGAGGTCCCTCTGTAGCGTGGCCCATGTGCTTCATGGGCGTTTAGGGTACATCATGGGAAACCCCAAGTGCCTTGTGATTCCGAGGGTCAGATGACAGGTGGCACAGGCTGGAGACTGTCTCTGACTTTGGTTCTGAAAGCAGTAACCAAGGTGTCAGCCAAACCAAGTTCAGGCTTCTAATCTTTGATCCTCCAGGATCACCTTGAACTTGCAGTGGTTCAGAGTCTTTTGTCAGTTACTAGGCAGGTGGGACTGAGTAAGATCAGGAGGGTTTAAGACCCAGGCAGGCCCCTGTGGACCAGGCAGTTTCACGGCCTGCCCTGTCTATTCCGGGCTGTGTGACCTTGACAAGCCACCAGACCTCAGAACCTACCTCCTCATCTGTAAATGGGGCTTTGCCATCATCCCCTAGGTAAGTGTGGAGCGTCCTGATGCTCTAGGCACAGAGCCATCTGCCAGGGACCTGGTGTTGGGTGAGCCCTCCCTGCTAGCCTTGCCCGTGCATGTGTGGGGATCTGGGAATCCCGCAGCCATACCCACCTGCAGGATAAGCAGCTCCAGCTGGGCTCGCGGAAGTGGTGA
This sequence comes from Tamias sibiricus, assembly GCA_025594165.1. NCBI lineage: Eukaryota > Metazoa > Chordata > Mammalia > Rodentia > Sciuridae > Tamias > Tamias sibiricus. The sequence goes on from CM046674.1 coordinate 27,802,246, forward strand.
GAAACCAGAGGGCAGCCGGGCCCAGCCTGACCTGGGAGGCCTGAGCACCTGCTGACCAGTGGCCACCTGCTCCCACAGCCATGTCTGAGATGCCAGCTGTGTCATGAGGGTGCAGTCCAACCTGTGCAGGCCTAGGCTTGGCCCTGTGGGGAAGTGCCAGGCTCAGAGGTGTGACTGAGGGCAGAGACCAGAAGGAAGGGGCCCTGTAGGAAGAGGCCCTGAGTTAGGAGATGTTCTACAGGTGTAGATCTTGCTTCACATGGAGTAGGGGGTCCCTTGGCCTGGTGTTCCGAGTACAAGCAGACCCTCCCTTCCTTGGTACCTATAGCCCCTGATGGAGTCACCCACTCTTTTTCAGTCACTCAACAAATGCTCCTTGAGAGGCCCTCTGTGGCAGGGTTTAGGGAATATAGCTATTGTGATCCCCCTGCCCCACTGCCTTATTGGGGATTGAACCCAGAGTGCTCTCCTACTGAGCTACACCCTCATCCCATTTTACTTTTTATTTATTTTTTTGTAGCAGAGATTGAACCCAGGAGTGCTTAACCACGGAGCCACATCCCCAGCTCTTTTTAAATGTTTTATTTAGAGACAGGGTCTCTCCCTGAGTTGCTTAGGGCCTTAATAAGTTGCTGAGGCTGGCTTTGAACTCACAATCCTCCTGCCTAGGGCTCCCAAACTGCTGGGATTACAAGCATCTGGCATCTTTTTTTTTTTTTTTTTTTTTTTTTTTAATTTTAGAAGTTCTTGCTAAATTGCCAAGGCTGACCTTGAATTTGCAATCTTCCTGCCTCAGCCTCCTGAGCAGTGAGTTGCTGAGATTATAGGCAGGTTTCATCATGCTCGGCAACAGCTGCTGTAAATTGAACGTTGTTTGTCCCTTCTGAAACTCAGGAAATGTGCCATTGCTGGTGGTGTCAAGACATGGGGCAGTTAAGGGACACATGCATTTCTCATGGGTCTGGATTAGTTACTGCCAAGAGTGGGTTGTTGTAAGACGGGTGCAGTGGTGCACACCTGTAATCCCAGCACTGCTTGGATTTCATCGAGGGGTCCCAGGAAAGCAACCCCTGCCTTTTGGTGGCACAAACAAATCCATAATTCATACATGACCTCCGACAGTGATCCCTCTGAATCTGGTCACTCACTTCCCTGCTTGGAACCAACCATGGCCCCTGTTGCTCCTAGGCTAGTGCCCAAGAACTCCAGGTCAGGCCTGCCAATCCTTCCAGAAAGAGCTCTTGCAGAGGGATATACTTAGTTGGTAGAGTGCTTACCTCGCATGCACAAAGCCCTGGGTTCAATCCCCAGCACCAAAAAAAAAAAAAAAAAAAAAAAAAGCAGAGCCATGCGAGTGAGGTACGGAGGTGCAGGCCTGTAATCCCAGCTGCTTGGGAGACTGAGGAAGGAGCAGAGCAAGTTCAAGGCCAGCCTAGACAACTTAGAGCCTCTCTCAAAAAAATAAAAAGGAGGGCTGGGGATGTAGTTCAATCTCCAGTAACACACACATACATACACACACACACTTCTTGCAAAGCTCCCCTTGGGGCTGGGGTTGTGGCTCAGCGGTAGAGCGCTCACCTAGCACGTGCGCGGCCTGGGTTCGATCCTCAGCACCACGTACAAATAAACGAATTGTGTACAACTAAAGCAAATAAATAAATATTTAAAAAAAAAAAAAAAAGCTCCCCTTATTCCATGCCAGATACCAGCACAGACTGTCAGAGCCACCTGGCTGCACTTGGATTTGGGGGCTTCATACCTGGCTTTAGTAGCATGAGGTATGTAGGGTGTGTGGAACTGTTTTTGACAAGCATTGCAGGAGAGTCTGGCAATATATATGTCCTGTTTTGTTTGTGTGAATTTTTAAAATTTTTACTATCATTCTTGGGATGTGTTTTTATTGCATATACACTCTGCATCAAGTTATTTTCTTTCGGTTATGGATGTATGTTCAGCATATCCACTAACTTTTTACTCCCATTGCTGCATTTGGGAGGTCAGCTATCCATCTAACTTCCATTTCATGAAAGTAACTCTTTCTCTGGCTGCTTTTAAGAATTTGTCTCATTGTCTTTGGTGTTCTACAATTTTACCATCATGAACAGATTAACAGTTTCCTTTTATTTATTCTCAGAATTCACTGGGATTCTTAAATCTGTGAATTACTGGTTTTCATCAGTTCTGACCATTTTTCAGCCAGAATCCCTTCAATCTCAATCTCTCTCCTTTTCTCTTCCTTTCCCTCACCTACCCTCCCCACATCTATTTTCTCTCATCCTCCTTCTTGATAGATAGGCTTGGGCCATGGGCCACCTCCCCCATGGAAATTTCCATAAAAAGCAACCTGGTTTTATTTTCCCCAGGCAGGAGCCAATCGGCTTAAAGGTTACCCTGTTCCCTGGGAAAAGAGCCAATAGCATTAAAAGTTGCTCTGATACACCCTCCACCAGAAATCCCTACTTAAAGCTCCTGCCTGCCCGGAGCTCAGACACAACAGCCCGTCCCTACTGAGAGGAAGCAGCCACTGCAACAGCTCCAGACTCACCATCTCCAGCCCAAGGGCAGCTGCCCCAGCCTACAGCTCCAGAGACCACAGCCAGCATGACCAGGCACCCACCCTCTGTCCAGAGCTCACACACTCCCCTCTCCCTGACTTCTCTCTCCCCGTACTTCTTCTACCTCCGACCAGCCTTTATGGCTGGTGAATAAATCTCTTGGCTGCACAGTTGTCTCCAGTGTGATTTTTGCCCTTCACTTCTAAGAATTCCAGGGGATATGTGAAAACTATTGTTTTCCTCCATATTTTCCTTCTCTTTTCAATGTTTTCTTTTTTTTAAAAAAAGAATTTAACCTCTATTTCATTTTTTTTTAATGTGGTGCTGAAGATCCAACCCAGTGTGCCTTGTGTGTGCTAGGCAAGCTCTTTACCACTGAGCCACAACCCCAGCCCTCAATGTTTTCTCTTTTGATTTTTATGCTACATTCTGTTTGTGCTTTTCAAAAACATGTCCTATCACTTTATCTAGCTTCCTGCCCTGTGCTGATATTTCCAAGCTTGTCTGTTACTTCTTTAGTTGTAGCCATCTTAGTTGTCTTATTAGTTTTGGTCACAAGAGCTGCTTATGAAACAAACCCTAAACTAATATTTCATTACCCACAAAGTAGCCCACTGTGGGTGTTTCTTTGTTGGGCTGCTTCCCTCCAAGTGGAGAAATGCATACCCAGCTGCTTCATCCTTATGCCTTCTCATCATCAACTCATGACGCCTCGGATTTCCCTGGGAATTGGGTCACATCAGCTGTCTAGCAATGAGAAGAAGAAAATGGTGGCACATGTATAGGTGGCTGTTGTGGCCAGGCCCAGAGGCTGCATATGTCATTGGCACCCACATTCTGCTGTCCAGATGCCAGTTGCACAGCCCTGCCCAGCTACAGGATTCTGGAGATGTAGTAGTCTGGGAGTGCCTGGGGCTGACCAGTGGGCCACACTGTCCCACATCTGCACAGTATGTGATGACTTCAACACTTGGAATGTCATTTCCTCATGTTTGTTATCTTTAACTGTGTGCTGCTTAGGGACTCTGGAAAACTGGGGAGTTCTTTGAGGCCTAGGACATAGGCAAACCTGACTAGGGTGGAGTCAGCTGGGGATCACTGGTTGGAGGCCCATCAAACCAAACTCACTGCATAGAATTCTCTCTCTATATATATTTTTTATACCAGGGATTGAACTCAGGGGTGCTTAACCACTGAGACACACCCCCAGCCCTTTTTATTTTTATTTTTGTGGTACCGGGGATTGAACTCAGGGGCACTCGACCACTGGGCCACATCCCCAGCCCTTTTTTGTGTTTTTTAGTTAGAGACAGGGTCTCACTAAGTTGCTAAGTTCCTCGCCATTGCTGAGGCTGGCTTTGAACTCGCAATCCTCCTGCCTCAGCCTCCCAAAGTGCTGGGATTACAGGCGTGCGCCACCGCGCCCAGCTCCTTTTTATTTTTTATTTAGAGACAGGGTCTTGCTAAGTTGCTTAGGGCCCTACTAAGTTTCTGAGGCTGGCTTTGAACTTGCGATCCTCCTGCCTCAGCCTCCCAAGCTGCTGGGATTACAGGCGTGCACTACCGTGTCTAGTTCCCTGATTCATTTTTACCCTAAAAGAATATACTGCATAAGGTGGGAGGGTCCCACAGAACTGGACCTGATTTCTTTCCCCCTTACCCTCAAGGCCACTGAACCAAAGCCCATGTTTGCGGCTATTGGCAAATACTCTCTGAACCAAAGGGCACCAACCAATCAGAATGGACATTGGCTGGCGCTCCCAGTCAAGGTGCTACAGCTGGTGTCAGCGCTGTTGCTAGGCGGATTTCACTTCCCAGTGAAAGTAGGCTGACTTTTCTGGGACAACCATCTCCCTACAAATAATGACAAGTGTTGGGGGCTGGGGTGCAGCTCAGTGGGGGTGCCTGCCTGGCATGCATAGGCCCTGGCTCAATCCCCAGAACCGCAAAAAAAAAAAAAAAAAAATCCTGGACAAAATATTTTAAAACCATCTCTTTAGGAACACTGAATTGCTGAGAAGACAGGAGGTGGCTACCAGGCGAATTTCTGGGAGAAGTTTGATCACTCGGATGCAAGCCTCTCCCAGCAAGGCTCGAGAGAGCCCACCTCAGCTCTGGGCCAGAGGAACTCAGAGAGGATGGGGCTCTGCTGACAAGATGCCCTGAATCATGTCCTCAGAGCAGAGACTGAAAACGCACACCAATTACTGCCTAATGAGCACAGTTGTCTCGGGAAATTAAGTACTTCCAAACAGGTGGCGGTGGGGAGGAACATTGAGAGCGTGAAAAGCTGAGACCCAGCCAGGCACAGGTGGCCTCCACCTACTCCTGTGGGTCCCAGGCTGTCATGGCTGTTGCCTGCCTGTAAGCTGGGGTGTAGTAACATGCCTTTTCAGTGTCAGGGCTCCTGAAGGCAGCAGTGAGCCTCATGCCTGTGTCTCTGGATCCCAGCACCAGCCGGCACATGGCAGGCCTTCCCAGTTGACCCCATTTCACAGGTGGAGAAACTGAGGCAAAGGAAGACGTGGAGACTTATACTCTGCTCTGGTAGTCTCATCATGGACTTGAAATGAGAAGTTCCCTCCCACAAACTCTGTGCCTACCCTAGGGTCTAGGCCTTGGTGCTGGAGGCCAGCAGAACCCAGGCTGACTCCTGCCCTCACTCTAGTCTGGTTCTCAACATCCCTCGGGAGCTTTGAGGGCATTCAGCATGTGCTGACTGTATAGGGTTGGGTAGTTGCTGGCCAGGGCCTTAGAAAGAGAGTGTATCAGTTAGTGCTGTGTAACAACTAACCCCCAAACGGGTGCCATTTTTGTTATTATTTTCAAAGGGTCAGTGGGCCATCCAGGCAGCGTTGCTGCTGTGGACTGGGTGTGGTTCATCTTGGCAGGGCTTAAATGTGCACCTGGGGGAAACTGGTGGGTTGGCTGGGGGTTAGCTGGGTAGCCTAGGCCAGGATGACCAAGTCCTCACGTGCTCCCACCTCTTCTCACAGAGGGCTTGCTATAGCAGGAGTCCAATTCAGCAAGCGAGGCATGGGTGTCCCTTGAGGTCTAAGGGACATGGGATACTTCCCATGTGAGCCAGGAGTGGAGGACTCAAGAGACCTCCCATCTTGCCCCTCCGGTGGGTGTGACTGGTAGGTCACTTCTATCACTTTCTACTGGTCAAGTCACAAGACAGGCATCTCTGATAGTAACTGGGGCAAAGTCCCATGGCAGAGGGCATGGTAACTCGAGGAGGGGTGGAGAATGGGGCTCACTTAGCCATTGGTCTACCATAGGGGAGCTTAGAAGTCTCACTCTGTGGCTCCAGCCTCTGAGGAAGTGGGCACTGGGGCCTTGGTGCCTAGGGGCTGCTGACTGACCTCCTCAATGTGAGGCCTCTAGGAGAGGGGAAGGGACAGTGGTTCAGCCTTAGAACTTCAGCCTGTGTCCTAGGCAGCATTGCAGCCCAGGTGCCAGCTCAGGGTAGCCATCCCAGGAGGTTTGTTGAATGACTGAATGACCTACATCAGGTAGCCCAGAGAGAGAGAGTACCCAATCTCCTTCTTGGGTACAGGCCTAGCTTGGGGTGGAGGGTGTCTCCACTTGTGGGATACTTCCCATGGGAGGCAGGAGTGGAGGACGCAGAGACCTCCCATCTCACCCCCTCCATGGAGACCCTCTTCCCTGCACTCATCAGTTGCTGTCAGCCCAGGATGTGTCGCCATGGAAACTGCTTGGCAAACGCTGGCAGGCAGAGGCGGCCAACAGCAGCTTGAGCTACCGAGCTCTAGGCGCCCGTTGGAGTGACATCTTGGGGCAGCATGAGCAAGTACGCCTGGCTGTGTGTGGCACGTGCGTGGTGAGCAAGGGATCGGGCAAGCAAGGGTGGGCATTTGGGCACTGGTGGCGGTGCATGCTGGAGCCAGTCCAAGTGTGCCTGCCGCGTGTGTTTGCATGTGCTCGTACGTGTGTGCGCGCGTGCATCTGTGTGTGTGTGAACGGCAACAGCTGTGTCTGTGCACGTGCTGCCACGGCTGCCTGGGGCGCTGGGCGTGTGTGTGCAGAGATGGGGCTGATTATGAGCCATGCTGCAATGTATGGGCAGCGCGGCCCCCTGGGTTGAGTGCTCACTGTGCGCTGGGCATTGATCCAGGCCGTGGCACAACGAGATGGAGGTGGCCGCTGCCCTTGCCCCCCACCTGTACTTCCAGGCCAAAGACAGCTGCTGACCAGGTGATTACAGGTATTGATGGAGGTGAGTGACGGGAGGGCTTCTGGGAGGAGGCGGCCGTTGGACCTGCAGCCTGACTGTGGAGGGGGAAATGTCCAGGCACGGGAGGAGGATGGTGCTCTGGGCGTAAGGCACAGCCCAGGCAGGGGCCCAGAGGCTGGAGAGGACTAAGGAGAGGCTGGGCAGAGGATGGTAGTGAGGGCGGTGGCCAGAGCATGTGTGGCCCTGGCGAGGTCGGGCCTCTTCCTGTCTTAGGAAGCCCAGCTGAGGTGGGGTGCAGGGAGAGGCGCTCCTTCCAGGCAGGGACCCCAGAGGAGGAGCACAGGGGGAGGGGGTGTGTGGCTGGGAAGACAGAGCTGGGGTGGTGGCCAAGGGCCTCGGGGGCTCCTGGGAGAAGTTTGGCCTTCTTCGGGACCAGGGGAGTCTTTGACAGCCTTCCTGTGTGGTTACGGGGCTCGGAAGGGTGCGGGGAGGCTGTAGCAGGCTGGGGTAGTCGTGAGAGACTGTGGAGGTTGGGTGCTTCTTGGTGACAGTGGGCACATGGCGGGGGTGGGGGCTGGGACAGTGCAGCTTCCTGGGGTGAGAAGCATTGAGGGGAAAGGTGTGGGTGTCCTGGCCTAGGGGACCTCTCCAGGTCTCGGTGACAGCCACTCAGCTTCTTGGGCACTGCCTGAGCCCCACCCCTTCCAGCCAGGCAGGGTGGTGGTCCCTGGAGCAGCAGGATGCCAGGCCCTGGGGCCTCCAGAGCGAACCTGCGGTGTCGATGGCACCTAGCTGGCCCTCGCCCTGTGGTCTTGGCCTGGGCAGCTGTGGAGCCTGGGAAGGAGCGTGCCCTGTAGAGAGGGCTTCCTGGGTCCACCCTCCCTGCACTGGGGTGTGGACTGCCAAGGTGGCGACTTGGGAGGTCCTGGCCTCTTGGCCTGAGGATCCCTCATCCAACAGCCACCCCAGGGCAGGGCCACCTGGTGCTGCCACCGGGTACTGCTGTGCAGACAACGCTGCTGGACCAAGTGGTCAGAGGCCTTGTGCTGCCACAAAGCTGGGGCCCTTCAGACAGGGTTGGAAATGCAAGGCTGGGGCCCTGTGCCCACTGCACTGGGGGTCCACACCCCAGTGCTCCCTCCCCCGGACTCTGGGCCTCTCTGGGTCTCTTCTGCCCACCAATGGGGAGAAGGAAGTCCTGTGGGTCTCCCCAGAGGGAGGGACACCCAGGTATCCAGAGTGTGACCTCAGGTGGGCACCCTGGCCAAATTACCACAAACTGGGCTTTTAAACCCACATGACCACCAAAGATGAGCAGAGAGGAACGCCAGCAAGGGCTCAGGGGTGCGGCTGCCATGCTCCTGCCCGCCTCTGGCAAACCCCGGCTACCTCATAATGGCTGAGGAAGCAGCCCCCAGAGGGGCAGGCAGGACTCTCCAGCTGTGGCGGCTGCGCAGGGTGCAGCTCAGTGCTGAGGACCCGGAGGCTGTCAGCAGCACCTGCCTGACAACGTTGTTGTTTTGGGGTCCCCATGTAGGGGCTGCAGGACCATCTCCAGGCAGCTCAGAGACAAGGTGAACCCCAACAGGGACAGATGGTGCAGGGCGTGGGGAGGGACACGTACCCTGCTCGGGGCGGGCTCTGTTTCAGCAGATCTCGCCTGGGCCACTCTTCTGTTGAGAAGCAACAGGTGGGCACGGTCCTTGCCCTGACTGTACAAAACCAAGAGTGAGGTTCAGGGAGGGAGGGAGGGAGATGGTAACGGTGTTGGGGGACGGACAAGATGCACGCGGGAGAGACAGACACAGAGAAACTGGGAAAGAGAGGTCCCTGGATGCCTGGGCCCCTCCCCACCCCCTGGCCTTGGCCAAGCCCTGGGGTCTGGGTGATAGGGAAAGGACCACAGGTACAGCCAGGAGAGGCTGGGCCGCTCCCCCTCCATGTTCAGAGCAGCTAAGGGCTTTCAGTGTGTGTATGTGGAGGGGTAGCTCTGCACTGCGGTCCCTGAAGCCCCAGACACCCCAGCCACCCTGCCTGTTCTCTGGTAAAACAAGGGCTTTCAGAGCTGGGGGATCTGGAGCGAATGCTAATCCATCAGCTCAAAGGGTAGCTTCAGGCTGGGAGCAGACAACTGGGCCCCAGGCCAGTGCCAGCTGGGCCTGTCTGGGAGCCCAGAGCCCCCCATCCCTGCAGACGATGCTCCTTGTGCCCAGGGGCTTCTGTTCCCTCTCAGGCCTGAGAGAGTCTTCATCTACTGCAGGATGGGGTGGGGGCTGGAGCTCCAGCAAGTTGGGGTCCCCGGCACCCAGCTGGAGCTGACAGTGGGTGGGCCTCAGTAAACAGTCCCTGGGAAAAGGCTGCTTTGGAAGTACGGAGCAGATGGAACGGTCCTTAGCTTCCCTTTGCATTCAGGGTCCACTTCGTGATCTGGCGAGACAGGGAGGCCTGGGGAAACTGAGGCATAATCTGGGAGCCCCTGGCTTGGAGGAGGCCTTGACTCTGTGCCCCTGCCCCTTTAGTGGCCCTAAGTCTTACAGAACAGCACTGTGCCCCTGCCCGCCCTACATCCCCCGGCTGGCCAGGACTCAGTCTCCATCGCTTCCCATCTAAATATCACCTGCCCTCCCCAGCCTCCCTGCTCCATCCCTCCCTGCTCCCAGATGGCCTCAGTATAAGGCTGGGCCCTCCCTGACCCCTTTGTTCCAATCCCTGCCTCCCTGCTCTCAGCGGCTCGCACCCGTGATGGTGCCTCATTTTGTACCTACACACCCAGCGGCTCCCACCTGCTCAAAGGCTTAGCACGCTCTAGGGCCCCTCTCCCTGACCTGAAGCCTTCTCTGCCCCTTAGCCCTGGCTCATCTCTCAGGTCCATCTACATGGCACATGGGCAAGAAGCTGTCCTCAGTGCCCGTCACCCCCTGCTGCCCCCACCCTTGCCTGCTGGCACTGCAGCTGTAGGGAGGCCAGGGCCGAGGTGCACAGAGATGTTCAACAGCCTGTCCCAAAGCCCAGTGCAACGTATTAGCTGAATGACTGGTTGCCCTGCTTTAAAGACCTACTATGTGCCAAGAACACTAGTAGTATTTTTTCCTAATCCTTCCAACAATCTGTATGAAGCATTTTCCTATTTTTCAAATTGGATGCGTTTCCTGTGGCTGCTACAAGGTACCACAAATGGGTGACTTACAACACAAATTTATTGTCACTTCTGGAGGCCATAAGTCTAACATTAAGATGTGGGTAGAGCCACGCTTTTGTTTCCTTTTTTTTTTTTAATTTAATTTAACTAATTAAGTGTTCAACATCTCTCATAATTAGAGAAATGCAAATCAAAACTACTCTAAGATTTCATCTCATGCCAATCAGAATGGCAGTTATCAAGAATACAGACAACAGGGCTGGGGTTATGGCTCAGTGGTAGAGTGCTCACCTAGCGCGGGTAAGGCGCTGGGTTTGATCCTCAGCACCACATGAAAATGAATAAATAAAAATAAATGTATTGTGTCCACCTACAACTAAAATAAATTTAAAAAATAAAGAATATAGACAACAATAAATGTTGGCAAGGAAACATTTGGGGAAAGAGGCCCACTCATACATTGCTGGTGGGACTGCAGATTGATGCAATCAATCTGGAAAGTAGTATTCCTTAGAAAACTTGGAATGGAACCACCATTTGACCCAGCTATCCCACTCCTGGGTCTATACCCAAAGGACTTAAAATCAGCATACTACAGTAATGCAGCCACATCAATGTTTATAGCAGCTCAATTCACAGTAGCTAAACTGTGGAAGCAACCTAGATGCCCTTCAATAGGTGAACGGATAAAGAAACTGTGGTATATATACACAATGGAATATTACTCAGCATTAAAAGAGGACAAAATTATGGCATTTGCAGGTAAATGGATGGAGTTGGAGAATATCATGCTAAGGGAAGTAAACCAATCCCAAAAAACCAAAGGCCGGATGTTCTCTCCGATAAGTGGATGCTGATCCATAAGGGGTGGGGCATGAGAAAAATGGAGGAACTTTAGGCAAAGGAGAGGGAGGGGTGAGGAGGGGACATGGGGGCAGGAGAGATGGTGGAATGAGATGGCCGTCATTGCTTCAAGTACATGTATGACTGCACACATTGTGTGACGCTCCATTGTGTATAACCAGAGAAATGAAAAGTTGTGCTGCAACTGTGTACAATGAATCAAAATGCATTCTTCTGTCAGATATACCTAATTTTAATTAATTAATTTTTAATAATTAATTTATTTTACAATAGAATGCATTTTGACATATTGCACACAGTTGCAGCACAACTTTTCATTTCTCTGGTCATACGTGGTGCAGAGTCACTCCAGTAGTGTGATCATACATGTATGGAGGGTGATGATGTCTGTCTCATTCTACTGTCCTTCCTATCCCCACAGCCCTACCTCTCCCCTCGATCCCCTCTACACAAACCAAAGTTCCTTCATTCTCCCTATCCCCCCCGCCCCACTGTGGATCAGCATCTGCTTGTCGGAGAAAACATTCAAGCCTTGCTCTTTCTGAAGGCTCGAGGGGAAGGTCCTTCCTGCTTCTTTCAGTTTCCGGAGGCTCCAGGCGCTCCTTGGCCTGTGACCCCATGGCTCCATCCGTGCTTCCACGTCACATGGCCTCCTCCCTTGTGTCACTGTGGTTTCTATCCCTCTCCTCTTTTTTTTTTTTTTTTTTTTGTACTGGGATTGAACCCAGGGGTACTTTACCACTGAGCTAAGTCCCTAGCTCTTTTATTTATTTGTTTGTTTGTTTGTTTTATTTTGAGATAGGATCTCCCTAAGTTGCCCAGGCTGGCCTCAAACTTGGAATCCTCCTACCTCAGCCTCCTAAGTACCTGGTATTACAGGCATGCACCACCCTGCCCAGCTTATTTTCTTTCTTTTTTTTTTTTAAATATTTTTTTAGATGTTGATGGACCTTTATTATTATTTTATTCATTTATTTATATATGGTGCTGAGAATCGAACCCAGGGCCTCACACATGCTGGGCAAGTGCCTTTACCACTGAGCCACACACTCCAGCCCCCCAGCTTATTTTCTATCTCTTATGAGGACACTCTCAATGGACTGAGGGCCTGATCCAGTTATCTCATCTTCAGGTGCTTACTTTATATCTGCAGAGACACTTATTCCAAATAAGATCCCATCCTGAAGATACAGGTGGGCACATCTCTTAGGGGCCATTGTTCAACCCACTCTGGGGAAACAGGTGTAGGGAGGTGAAGCAGCTTCTCTAGGCCACTCATCTCTGGTAGCCCAGGTCTGCCCAGGTCGCAGGATGTTGATGAGGGTGAAGGTGAGGGGGCAGCCTTGGGCCATCTGGTTGGAAGGACAGGGGTTCCCATGTCAAGGGAGCAGACTCTGGCTTCCACCAGAGGGTCTGGAGCCCAACTATGGGCAGGCCAGTGTGTGCTGTGTATATAGTGGGTGGTCTGAGGGGGCGTTGGCTGGGTACCAGCTACTGTGAGGACCTCTGATTTACCAGGGCATCTCATTAGGGCCTTGCTCACCTAGATGTTCAAGTTCATGTTCCAGTGGCTCTCCAGTGGCTCCAGCCCATCCCAACTGTGGCAGGTGGGGGCAGGGATTCTACAGTTTCTAATAACCAGTGTTAGGGCCCCACATGGACTTTTTCTCAGGTTCTGAGTTTTTTGTCCCCATCAGAAACACATGAGAAATTGCACGTCAGAAGGTAGCCTTTTGAGCCCCAATCTACTTGTAGGAATTTATGCTAAGGGGGAAGACAGCAGATACCTGCATAAAGACCTATAGAAACAGGATTGCTTATCAGTTATCATAACAAACAGGGATTGGGATAAACTGGTATAAACCAAAATGTCCCAAAGCAGATGTCGTCCCTGAGGCAAAACCGGGCAGACCTCGGGATGAGGCTGCTGCTGACTGGTGGCTACTGACAGGGAGGCTAAGTGACATGACCCCATTAGAGTAGACTATGTGGTGGGAATCCCTTTAAAAATGTATTCAGGGGCTGGGGTTGTGGCTCAGCGGCAGAGCACTCGCCTAGCATGTGCGCGGCCCGGGGTTCGATCCTCAGCACCATGTAAAAATAAAAGGCATTGTGTACAACTAAAACAAACAAATAAATTTTTAAAAATATTTATTTATTTACTTTAGTTGTACACAATGCAATGCATTTATGTTTTACGTGGTGCTGAGGATCGAACCCGGGCCGCGCACGTGCAAGGCGAGTGCTCTGCCGCTGAGCCACAATCCCAGCCCACAAATAAATGTTTTTTAAAAATGTATTTCAATGTGGAGGAAAAAAAAATTGTCGGGAGGTGGCCTGACAAGTTAGGAGAGGTGACCTCCTGGTGGGTGGACCGCAGGGTGGTCTTTTTGCTTTTTTTATTCTTTAGGAATTCCCAAACTGTCTGCAATGGATATTTACTGTTGTATCATCATTTCTTGAGGCTTAAGGAAAATTCCTTTGCAGTGTGGGGGACGGTGGTGACACATCCTTCAGCCATGCATGGGGGTGTTTTTGCAGAATGATGCAGAGGGTGGGTGGGCTGCTTGCAAAGGCCCCAGGAGGCTGGTGATCCAGAGAGGAAAGGAGCAGTTTGGGAAAAAGGCTTTTGGACACCAGCTGGAGCCATAATGCACTGGGCACAGGCTTTGCCCTGCAAATAGAGTCCCTTCCACCTCTGGGGTACCTGGCAGGGGGCCGGGGCCATGCTCATAGCTGGCTCTAGGGGGAAGTGGAATGCCCTTTCCTTTTTTGGGTACCAGGGATTGAACTCAGGGCACTCAACCACTGAGCCACATCCCCAGCCCTATTTTGTATTTTAGTTAGAGACAGGGTCTCACTGAGTTGCTTAGCACCTCACTTTTGCTGAGGCTGGTTTTGAACTCGTGATCCTCCTGCCTCAGCCTCCTGTGCCGCTGGGATTACAGGCATGTGCCATTGCACCTGGCAGGAATGCCTATTCTTCTTTTTTTTTTTTTTTTTAATATTTATTTATTTGTTTTAGTTGTACACAATGCCTTAATTCTTACGTGGTGCTAATGATCGAACCCGGGCCGCGCTCATGCTAGGTGAGCACTCTACTGCTGAGCCCCAGCCCCAGCCCCAGGAATGCCTATTCTGATGACCACTGGCTGTGGCACTAACAAGACGCTACTGACCAGCTGAGATACATGGACACTGGAGTCTGAGGCTCAGGGAAGGTGGCTTTCACTGTGGATCTTGAGAACCAAGCCCACTGCTCTGGCCAGCACCCCCAACCTGCATGACCCTAGATAATACTGAGGAGAGACAAAGTCCTTCTGTGAGCTGGCAATGGCCAGCATATTAGGCCATCAGACAGGGAACTTTGCCTCCCAAAAGCACAGGTACACATTGGGAAAGCTCCCAGAGGGGACCAAGTGGGTGGGCTGGACCCCTCAGGTTCTTCTGACCATCCAGGTGACTTGGGACAGTGTGGAGTGCCCACCCCCCTTCCCTTCCTTGTTCTTAACCTGAGACTTAACAGAGAGATGGGGCTGGTCGCCACCTGAGTCAACAGCCCCAACAGATGCTCTATCAGATGTGAGGAAATCATGTCATAATGGTGTTCCCTAGGGGCTCTGTCCCCTCCCAATGCTGGCATATTAACTTTCCTTCCTAGGGAGTGTCTCTTGGGGCCTCTGGCCCACCTGCTTGTCATCCAGGGTGGCTTTGATGGGCACAGAGATGGCTCAGATCTCTGCCCTGTGGATGAACAGTCCTGCACCATGTAGAAAAGAGGACCATGGCCCTGGGGAAGTGGAGAGCAGAGACCCTGCCTCCAGGACTGTCTCTTTTACCATAGTTGGGCTCAGCTATGGCATCTGCAACCAAGAGGAAAGGACTGAGACACTGGGCCCAGTGAGGGTGGGGAGGCCAGACCCTCTGGAGGCTCAGAGGTCCATGTGAGATCCCCTGACCCAGAAGGACACCCCCCTCCCAAAAGCACAAGACACACACTGGGGAAGCTCTGGAGCCTCTGGCCTTGTTCTGTGAGAATGAGAATGTGTGTCAGGGGTGACCGGTCCCCTGCAGCGCCAATACTTAGTTTCACCCACCCACCTCCAGCAGCTCTCTGAAGACCAAGTGCACTGCTATTGTCCACCAGGTGGCCCCTGGTCCTACAAGGGTGGGGATGCTCTGTACACTCTCGGGTCTAGGTCAGGAGTTGGTTGGGCCTCTGCCCCTGCCCAGCCCACAGCACGGTCAGCGTCTGTCCCCACTACACACTCCCTCTCTCTGAGTGCCACTGTTCTTGGGCCTCCAGCCCTCGCCCTTCCCCATGTGACTTGGCCTGTCTGTGGACTGGCTTAGTTCTAGGGAACCCAGAACCTTTGACTGTCCAAGTCCAAAGGCTCCTCCGCACCCCACCCTGGAGATTGCCTGGAGCCATGCTAGAAGGGTGGCCCTTTAGAGGAAGGCCAGGGAGGGGTGCAGGGCCCACCTGGGAGGTGTTGTACTGTCCAAACACAACACACCTCCTGCCTTCCCTTCTGGCGGGATGGAACGGCAGTGGGCCTCAGGCTCTGCACTGTGGCCTGGGCTGTGTTCTCTCCCTTCAGCTGTCTGTCTCCGACACCAGCCTCCCCTCGGGGAAGCAGCACATTAGTTAAATACCAACAACCTCCCCTCACCATTTATCAACCTGAGCTCACAGCACAGCCCTGTCATCAAGCAAGGCGGCTCCCAGGACTCCAGACTCCAGGAAGAAGGTCTGCACAACCAGACTGAGGTTTGGTGTGCCATTTCTGCTGGTGGGCCCTGGGAGGGGACCGGTGAATTGTTGCCAGAATGCTGCCCAAATCGCTATAGGGGGGATCCCTAGGGCATCCTGGACAGCTGGCCTTAGAGGAGCTGAGGGTTGGCCCCATGCCCCTCCTTCCCAGGGTGGCGGACTAAATGGGTGCTGCTGGCTCCCCAGTCTTGGGGTCCCTGAGATATCCAGGGGCCCCACTGAGCCTCATGCCTCTTCCAGTCCTGGAAAAAATGACCATGATTGGAGGTCAATGAAGGCACTACAGTAGGTTCATAAATTTATCCAAAGGGTTCACCTCTTCTCCACTCACTGACAGTCAGTGAGCGCCCACGGTCTCCCCCAGGCACTGGGCGCCATGTGCTTCTGATGCAGTGGGAGGGGTGGCGGGTGATGAGGCACAAACCCCAGGAGCCGCATTCAGCCCAGTGGTGATGGGAGCTGCAGGAGGCCAGGCTGGCCTCCTGGAACCAAAGAGAGTTCTGCCTTGGGGAAGAAGGTTCCAGAAGGTGAACAAGAGCCTAGGGGGCTGATGAGTGGCTCCAGCTCTGCACTTTTTCTGCTTACCCTTTTCTCACCAATCAAATGGTCACAAAAAGGGTGGCTATCTCAGGCTTGTCAGGAGCCTACCAACACGAGACAGTGCATCCTTAGCGCTGAGAATGTTGGGTGTGGTGTGGAGAAAGCGCCACACAGAGTCATTATTACACGTGATGCCCGGGACAGATAAATGAGGAGAAGTGCCAGGGGGAGTGATCATGGGCTGGGCTGTAGGTCCTATGTCAGGTCACACCTCCACATTCAGGACCTTACCGTCCCACCTGTGTGGTGCTGGCTTGGCGCTCTCGCCTGGGGGTGAATTTACCAAGCCTACCTCACCTCGCTCAGCTGCTTGGCTTCCTAAGATCTCAGGTCCCGCTCCAGGTATTTCTGGGAGACCCAGGTCCGCCTCGGCGCTTTCCCAGCGCTGGCGGGGTGGCGAGGGAACGCACGGAGGGGTGTGGCTCCGCCTCTAACTGGTATTGTCTCCTCCTCTTGGGTTTGGCGGCCCTAGCACACTTTGGACCCGGTCCCGCCTAGGTCCCTGCCCCGCGTGCTGACGTCACGCCGGGACTTCTTCGGTCTTGTTGGCCCATTCCAAGTACCCACGCTGCCCTCCGGCAGCTCCAGAGAGCGCGGGGCTGCGAGGTAGGGGGCGCGCGGACAGGACCCCGGGGCAAGGGGGCCGAGAGGGCACCCTGCGGGGGCTGAGCAGGGTGGCGCTGGGTACCCCCTACACTGCACCGCAGCGTCGGTCTCCCCCTACGGTGTGTCCGGGTGGTGTGGGTGCGGGGGGCGCACTTGGGCAGGGCTGGTGAGCCCGAGGGCCTGGCGCACCCAGGAGGGTTTGGTGCAGTGTTGCGCTTGGGATAGCCCAGGGCCGGGTCCCAAAGAGAAAGCCCAGCGAGGGAAGGGGCACAGCGTTCACTCCCCGCTAGCAATGTCCCAGGCTGGGGTGACAGTGCTGTTGACTTTCCGATGGGAGCACACAGGCAGTGGGAGAGTCCAGGGCAAGGCTCCCAAAGAAGGCGTTTCCTGGCCGCGGCGAGCCGGGTGGTGTGGGATGGTCCCCTGGAGGCGGGCAGAGACTCTCGCGTGCGCGGGGTTGGGTGCCCGCTGCCCCGCCTGTGTATGGCAGAGGGGGCTTCAGAGACCGCCAGGCAGTTGATGGAGAAGGGATTGGATGTTATGCCTCGGGGAAAAGAGGGCAGCATCTCAATCAGAAAAACACGGGGGAGGGCGCACAGAGCGCACAAACTTTACCCACGTGCTGGGAGGCCAGGGTGGGGGTGGGATCTGAAGCCTAGCCAAGTGGCCCCTTCTCTGCCCCAGAATCTGGCTGGGTGGAATTTGAATTTGGGACTCACAGGTAAGGGGAGAGCCACAGGAAGTGGGGGTCTGCACAGAGGCCTTTGCTCCTGTGGTCTAAGCCCTGGGTTTCCCTCGCTGCACGTTGCAACCAGAGCAGTGCAAAGCCCCAGCCCTGTACATCTCATTCTGCATGGGGCTGCGCAAAGCGCTGTGAAGGTTCTGGCTGATGAATAGCGTGATGCAGCTGCTGGGTGCTCTGCAAAGTGTATTCAGAATAACAAGAATCAGAGCATGATTTCTTGCCCGTCGCCTGGGCATCTGTCTAATCAGATGGGGCAGAACAAGTGCCCAGGGCTGCACAGTTTGAGCCACCTGACCTTGATTACCTGGCCAATCAGGTTATCCTGGCTCAGTGTCAGACTCTCCCTGAGGAGGAAAAGCCTGGACAAGGACATGCCCTTCCCCAGTCTTTGGGCAAAACAGGCAGGAGAGAGAGGGAGGTGCCCCAGAGGAAGGGGAAGCTGGCTATTTGGCTGCAGTACCAATAGCAGCTGGGAAAAACAGTCATTGCTTTGCAGAGGGGCAAGTCCCACCCTCTTCTTGCCCTTAGAGGGTCTCTGTCTAGAGCCTCCTAAGCATGCTAGGAGTTGGGGTTCCACTGTGAGGCATGGCATTGAAACCAAGTGTGTGGTGGCAGCTAAGTCACTTCACGTCTCTGAGCATCAGTTTCCCCCCATCTGAAATATAGTGGCACCTGTAGCTCTGTGAGGTCCTGAGGCTTGAGTGGTGCAGGCAGCGCAGCAGGTGCTGGCCGACCTGGTACATGGCAGCTGCTGTCCTGCCGATAATTAGCAGGTGACAGCTCAGGCCATGGCTAGGGCCCAGTTTTGGAGGTTTCTGTTTTGGAGCTGTCACTGTGGCCGAGATGATGGATTGGCAGGTGGCAGAGAGAGATGGAGAGCTCCCTCCCCACGGGCACCCCTGGCTGCCAGGGGCACATCTTCATCTCCAGCTTTGGGCTCTATGCAAGGACTCGTCTTGTGCAGAAATGACCTGGCAGGGGTAAGGCCTTCGGTGGCAGCTGAGAGTGGGGAAGGGGCTTCCCCCAATGATCCAGGAAGATGAATGAGGCCACACAAACTTCTTGAGATCTGGGCGGACATTTGTGTACTGGCTCTCAGAGAGAGTGATATGTTGGGGGACGGAGGGGCTCACACTTTCATGCCAACCTGGAGCCACTAAGGGAGTGATTCAGAGGTAGCAGAGTGGTGCTGCTTCTGGCTCCAGAATGGGGGTGCAGGTGTGTGTGAGCTTTAGGAAGGCCTAGGGCAAGTGGGGCACTCGTAGGCAGGTCCTGTGACCTGCATCCAGAAACCAAAATAGGCTGGTGAGATGCCTAAGGAGTCAGGCGCTCGGCACATCTTGCTGCTCGCAGAGCTGGGAACCTCTTCCCTTCTGTTGGGCCCAACCAAGCTCTGGGTAGGGAAGGCAGGAGATACCATGTCTGGGAGAAAACTGAGGCACAGTGGGGTTAAAGGTCAGAGCCCCAGCTGGGGTTGGGGGCATTTGGTTTCCAGGGCTTTCTGCTTAGTCCCTTCGGGTCCCTGACTCATAGCCCACTGACCACCCACTGATGCTTGGTGGGGTGCTGTCTCCATACCCCCTGACATCTAGCTCAGCCTGGGGACAAAGCAGACTTCCTAGAGTCCCTTCTCAAAGCCCACAGCCTTCTCCACTTGGTCCAGACTGAGGTCAGAGTTGCTGCACAACGTGGCCATCCCCTCCCTGACTTTGTCCCCTGTTCTTCCCTTTGTGCACTGTAGCCAGATGGCCAGCCTCCTCCTGTCCCCAGAACACACCTGCCTGTTGGCAGGGGGCGGGCTTCCCAGCTGCTGTCTCTGCTGGGACTCCCTCCATGCCCCTCCTGGGAGGTAGCCAACTTAGTCCCCACTTCTCCCCTCTGACAAAGCCACTTTCAAGCCCTCTTGGAAATGGCCATGGAGTCCTGCACTCCTGACCCCCACCCAATTCTGCCTTTTCTCCTTCCAGTAGCATTTGCCACCTTCTAACTGACTTTCCTGATATTTACCTTCAAATCTTTTGCCATCTGTCCTGCCTCTCCAAGCCCCTTGAGGCCAGGAACCTGTCTGTTTTGTTCTAGCAAAGGGCCTGGTGCACTTGGAAACCACAGCAGTTAATATCACGTGTCCACTTGACTGGGCCGTGGGGGATGAGACACCATGGGTGTGTCTGTGGAGTGTTTCCAGTGACATCAGCAGTAGGATCGTGGGCTCTGTAAAGCAGACTGCCCTCTCCAATATGGTGCGCTCCTTTCAGTCCCTTGAGAGTGGGAATAGAGCAAAGGGCAGAGGCAGGAAGGATCCACTCTCTTTTTGCCTCACTGCTGAGCTGGGATTTCTCACCCTCTCCTGCCCTTGAACAGGGACCTTTGGACAGAATTTCACTGCTTCCTTCCCTTGGTCCCTACTTGCATGGGCCTCCTCATACTATATTTTAGCTGGGCCTGTTGGAAACTGTAATTGTAGTGACTTGGAAGGCTGAGGCTGGAGGTTCGCAAGTTCGAGGCTAGCTTCAGCAACTTATTGGGGCCCTAAGCAACTCAACGAGACCCCTGTCTCAAATAAACAAGGGTTGGGAGTGTAGCTCAGTGGTAGAGCACCCCTGGGTTCAAACTCTAGCATTACAACAATAAATAAATGATATATTTTATAAACACACATATAAAATGCTTCCCTCCTATTGCTTCTGTTTCCCTGGAGACTCCTGACAAATACAACTATTGTAAGATGAATTGATGAACAGACAAATCCACATGTGCTCCTGTGCTAGGACCAGCCTGGCCGCCTTTGGAAACTGATGCGTCTCTTGGCTGTTTCTGGCTGAGTTGGGTCTCCAAAGGGAGGGAGCCAGTGGAAATTCAATTCCTTGTTGTTCATCCTTGCACACCCTTGACCCCTGGGAACCTCACCCACTAGGCCCTTCCCATTGCCATGGGCTTGATCTTCTCCCTCATCCATGCACCTGGTGGATTTTTTATTTTCGTACTCAGAGGAATTCGCCCACTGGGCCACATCCACAGCCCTTTTTTGTATTTTTTATTTACAGACAGGGTCTCCCTGAGTTGCTAAGTGCCTCGCCATTGCTGAGGCTGGCTTTGAACTTGTGATCCTCCTGCCTCAGCCTCCCAAGTGCTGGGATTACAGGTGTGTGCCACCGTGCCCGGCCGTATACCCAGTTCTGTTACGTGCTATTGCCTACATGTCCCGAATGGGCACAGGAGCTAGAACTGCTCTGGGGTCTGGCAGTGGGCACAGGATCAGTCTGTGTGTTCTGATTGCACCCGATTCTCCTGTGAGTGCTGTAGCTCGGCTCTGCTCCACCTTTTCACCCTCCTGAACACGGTACCCACATCCCTGGGCACTAATGCAACAAAGCCCTTCCAGGAACCCAGAGGGGTTTGTGCCCTGGGCAGTTATTTCTATTTGTTGCTCTCTACCCAGAACTTCGAGGGCTGGCGGGAATGTAAACTGGCGTGCCCTTTCTGGGAAGCGACTTGGCAATACAAAGCAAGAAGCTTTAAACCCCTGCACGTGGAAACCCCTCTAGGAATCCATCTGGAGGAGGAGGAAACAGACTTGTGAGCAAAGATGGGCACCCTGGTGTTTGGGGGGCAGCCATTGAAAATGGCATTTTTATAGAATATTTAAAACTTTGGGAAGATGCCATAACATACTAAGCAAAAGATACAAGATTATACAGTTGGATCTTAAATTTGTTAAATATATATGGAGAGAAAATATATAAAGCTCTGTGTGGGAAGGATCTTGATGGAAATGTAATCCTGGAAGGGTCCTTCCTTTAAGATAGTGCTTTCCTGTGGGGGAAAAAACATTTATGGACTTATACGTGCATGTATTATATACAAATGTGTATATTTCCTTCCAAGGAAGGTTTATAAAGTGTGTACCTCAGACTTTCTGCTTAAACGTGTTTGAGAAGATATAAATGTATTTTTCAGATGAATGTTTTAAATTGGGGTTAACTAAAGAGAGTATGGGCTCCTCGTTCTCCCACAAAGAGGAGCCCTCTTTTGGTTTCCAAGCAGGGCTGGAGGCCCTCCCCCCCAGCTTGGTGCTCTGCAGAGAAGTGGGTTTTGTGTCCGGCTGAACTTCCTGAGTTGAGGATGGCCCTGGGGCTCTCGCACCCTTAGTCCTTGTTCCCCTGGCTCTCTCTGCTGTGACTTGTGGATCTTCTCATCTCTGGCTTCTGCCCCCCCCCCCCGCCCCCATCACTATCTGTCCTTTTATTACTGTTCCATGAGGGTCCCCCCCCCCCCCACGCCTGTCCCTTACCTGCCTTTGCTGTGTCAGCCTCTGCACCGAGACATCAAGGAAGGCCCAGAGTCGCTGACGGCCAGAGTGGAGCGCTTACTGACAGCTTTTCAGGTGTGTTTCTGACAAATACGTGGCTGCACGGGTCCTTGTTCCTGGCTCAGAAGGACAATGCTGGCTTGCAGAGCAGGTGTCACAGTCTGTCTGCTTGTCTCTTCTCCCCACTGGGCTGTCCCAGGGGTTCCAACCCTTTCCTAGCTTCTCTGAAACTCCCCATTTAGCTTGCAGTGGTTGGCATGCTGCCCCTGACCACTTAATTTGTGTTTCATACCCCTTGTGTGTGCCCTGGACACTTTGGGGTCAGGGAGCTACTGGTGCTGCCTTCCTCCTCCATGTGGGGACATGCAAATGTGGGGACAGTTCTGGCCCCGAAACTTGTGGTTGGGTTAAAGAAAGGTGCAGTTATGGTCCCAAGTGATGGTGTATACTTTGTGATCACAAAGTGAGTAGCTTCCAGTTTCTTGCCTGGAGGAGCCCCTCTGGCTCTGCAGGGGCCCAGCACAAAGGGTGGGGTCTCTTCAGATGCCCCCTTCCTTCCTTCCCTCCTTCTTTTTTTTTTTGTATTGGGGATTGAACCCTGAGATACTTAACCACTGAGCCACATCCCCAGCTCTTTTAATTTTTTATTTAGAGACAGGGTCTCACTGAGTTGCTTAGGGCCTTGCTAAGTTGCTGAGGCGGGTCCTTGTTCCTGGCTCAGAAGGACAATGCTGGTTTGAACCTGCGATCCTCCCGTCTCAGCCTCCTGAGCTGCTGGGCATGTACCCCCTTCTTTCCAAGGGCTCAGGGCAGAGTTTGACAGGGAGTATGACAAGGAGTGGGCCCCTGCCCTTCGCGGGGATTCCAGCAGAGTGTGAGGCCTGGAAGAGCATCCCTGCCTAGGGGACGGAGTCTTCCAGCTTAGTTCTGGATTGGGGACACAGTCTGCCAGAAGGACAAAGAAAATAGTGCCCTCTGTCCCTGGTTGGGGGCAGGGAGTGCTGCATCCTGGGGATGTGTAGGGCTCCCCTGTGCCTGACACAGCAGGCCTGGGTGGGCCCGGGGGTGACTGTGGCATGCTCTGTGTCCCTGCAGGGTGTCGGCAGGCCTGGAGGTGCCCATGCCTCCCCTCGCTTTGCTAAGGAGGTCCAGTACCAGGCGGGGCTGGGCCACACAGTCTCTTGGCCCTGTATCCTCCTGCTGGCAGCCCCTGGCAGCCACTTCGGTCAGTTCAAGGGAAGGTTGTAGAAGAGACTGTGATTGTCCCCCGGGCAGTTCATGGGCAGCAACAGGAGTCCCTGGGCGTGGCCACCATGCTGCAGTGTAGACAGGCCCAGGAGTTCAGCTTCGGCCCCCGGGCCCTGAAGGACGCGCTGGTCTCCAGTGATGCCGGGCTGCAGCAGCTCTACGCCTCGGCCTTCACCCCGGCGGAGAGGCTGTTCCTGTCCGAGGCCTACAACCCCCAGAGGACCCTCTTCTGCACACTGCTCATCCACTCGGCCTTTGACTGGCTGCTGAGCCACCCTGAGGCCCCCGAGGACTTCCAGACGTTCCACACCTCCCTGCAGCACCGGAAGCAGAGCCTGGCTCGGAAGCACATTTACCTGCAACCAATAGGTACAGGGACGGGGCTGGAGCCAGGGAACCAGCTTGGGCACAGCCCCAGGCAGGGCTGGAATTAGGGCTGGTGGCATTGGGTGTGTTGGGAATTGGGGTGAGGCAGGGAGGCCCCGTCTTCCCCCACCCATCTTTGACACTGGTCAGAAAGCCTGGAGCCGTGGGACCATCCCACCCTCAGGTGCTGCCTTATCCAGGTGTCATATTCCTGGCCAAATCTGTTGCAAGCAGCACCCTCCTGGGCTCCTCGCTTCCTCTATGGGGTGCAGCCCATTTTACAGAGGAGGAAATTGAGGCTGGGAGAAGTCACTCAACCCACTCATGTGGCAGACCTGGGCACTGGTAGAAGCTGGAATTGAATGGAGGGCTACTCGTTCTGAGGCTGTATTGGAAGATACTTGACTGGGCATGGGGGGCAGGACTCAGAGACCCCCAGCATGGCTGCTGTCTTCCAGGGCTCTTCATTTGTCAGAGACTGGGGGACACACGGAGATTTGAAGGGTTAGAGAATAGCCCAGACAGGTAGTGGGGAGCGTCGGGGCGGGCTGGCTACTATGCTCTCAGCATTCCGAGGGCAGGTGGCCCCAGCCTGGCATAAGTGGCACTTGACTTTGGAGAGGAATGCCAATCTTCTGTCTGAGGCATTGGTGTGCCACACCCTTTCCCTGAGGCTGGCATCTGTGCAGTCAGCCAGAGGAAGGCTGGGCTTCGACTGGTCTGGCCCTAAGCAGGCTGGTTGGCAGCCCCGGGGTCCATGCCAGTCCCCTCCCAGCTCCTCAGGATCAGAGTGCTGAAGGCATCCGGGGTCCGGCTCTACATAATCCCCCATCTGAGATTCTGCTCCTGACCCTGTGGGGCCAGACCCTTTTTATGTGTCCTGCTTACAGCTCCAGGAGCCTCCTCCCTGACACGCGGACACATGGACACATGGTACCTTGCTGAGATGGGCGGGAGGTCTGGGGTGGGCCTGGGTCCTGAATTTCTACCAGGTCCAGGATGAGGCCAAGGTCTGGAGATCTTGCAGCCATTCCCATGGCCTCCACTCTTGGTTGTGTCCATCTGTCCTCCTAGCATGCCATCTGGTTGTGTCCCTCCCTGCCCTGACAAGCCCTTGCTGACTTTTTGCAACTGAGAAACATGCTTGCTCCTGCCACCCCCTGCTGGTGGGCCTCCCCTGGTCAGCTTATGGGCTTCTAGCATCACTGCAGAAGTCCCTGCTTCCCTGAGTTTCACATGTAACAGTGATTCCTGTCCTTTGTTTTCTTTCTTGATAGTGGGGATTGAATACAGGAATGGTTTGCCGCTGAGCTACATCCCCAGCCCTTTTTATTCTTTATTTTGAGACAGTCTGGCCTTGAACTTGGGATCCTCCCGTCTCAGTCTTTGTGCCACAATGCCAGGTTTCCTGTCCTCTTGTCTGGGCACTGGCCTTGTTTGCCCAGATGGCCAGAGTTGGTGGCAGCTCCCTGATGCAGTGGTCGCAGACCTTTGGGGGCACAGCGGGGCTGACCAGCTGCTCTGCCCCTAGATCTGAGCGAGGAGC
The DNA here is from genome assembly GCA_025594165.1 of Tamias sibiricus. Lineage (NCBI taxonomy): Eukaryota > Metazoa > Chordata > Mammalia > Rodentia > Sciuridae > Tamias > Tamias sibiricus. The sequence goes on from CM046674.1 coordinate 27,827,202, forward strand.
TGGCAGGATGCCCCCTGCTGGACCACCTGCGGAGCTGCGTGGAGGCCTTCTTCCTGGGCTTGCGGGTCAAGTGCCTGCCCTCTGTGGCAGCTGCGTCCATCCGCTGCTCCTCGCGCCCCAGTCAGGACTCTGGTGAGCTGCAGCTCCACACAGGTGAGCCAGGCTGGGGGAGCGCAGCCCAGGGCCAGGGAGGCCCCCTCCCACCATGTAGCAAAAGGCCGATTCTGGAAGGAAAAGGGGAGGAGGGAGCTCCAGAGACAGAAGGGACTTTTTTGCTCTTCTGTGGGACATCAGTTCCCCAGCCTTTTGGAGAGAATGGAATAAGGAGTTCCTTTTCCTACCCAGCAGCCTGTGGAGTTGGCCTCACAGCTCAGAGCCCACGGGACCACTCTGGGGATGCAGAGCAGGTAAAGGGAACCCTTTGAACGCTTTGCTCCAGACATTCACTTTGCAAGGGCCTTCCTGCGTCCAGAGGACCTGGCCCTTGAGGCCCCATCTGTGTCTGCAGGTTGCTGGTCTTTGGAGAGTGAGGCCACCTGAGGAATGAGGCCTCAGTGGACAGGAGACCCAGACACAAGCCCAGGGAGGTTCCCAAGCAGGTGGGAACCTCCTGGCAAGAGTGGATCAGTATTGCTCATGTTCTGGGAACTGCTCAGCATGGCCTTTCGTCACTGGCCACTGGCCCACACTGCCACGGGCTCCAGGGTATGTGAGCCGGTCTCCTGTTGCTGCTGAGATTTCTGTTTGGCCTTCATACTTCCATTCCCTCCAGCACTCTCTGCAACAGTGTCTGAAGTGCTCCTCACCACACCAGTCCTCATTCTGTTATCCTGGGTTGCAGCTCAGTAGCTTCCGGTGGATTCTTTCCTTTTGTGACTGGACTCAAGGTTCCTATCCCCTGACACAGCAGCTCACAGCATCTGCCTGGGGCCCACCTGGCTGTATTTGTTGGTTCTGTCAATTCTGTCTGTTATCTTGCTCATGGGGCACCTTGTTATTTTGATTGTTGGACATCTTGTTTGAAAAATCAGTTTTTTTGTTTTGTTTTGTTTTTGGTACCCGGGATTGAACTCAGGGGCACTCGCCCACTGGGCCACATCCCCAGCCCTTTTTTTGTATTTTTTATTGGAGACAGGGTCTCACTAAGTTGCTAAGTGCCTTGCCATTGCTGAGGCTGTCTTTAAACTCGCGATCCTCCTGCCTCAGCCTCTCAAGTGCTGGGATTACAGGCATGCGCCACTGGGCCTGGTTGAAAAATCAGTTTACTCAACTTTTTATTTATTTTGTTGTGGTAAGGGAGATTGAACCCAGGGGCACTTAACCACTGATATACATCCCCAGTCCTTCTTTAAAAAATTTTTTTGAAGAGCCGGGCGTGGTGGTGCATGCCTGTAATCCCAGCACTTTGGGAGGCTGAGGCAGGAGGATTGCGAGTTCAAAGCCAGCCTCAGCAATGGCGAGGCACTTAGCAATTCAGTGAGACCCTGTCTCTAAATAAAATACAAAAAAGGGCTGGGGATGTGACCCAGTGGACGAGTGCCCCTGAGTTCAATCCCCATACCAAAAAAAAAAAAAAAAAATTTTTTTTTTTTTTGACACAGGGTCTCATTAAATTTTCCAGGCTGGGTTTGCGCTTGTGATCTTCCTGCCTCAGCCTCTGGAGTAGCTGGGATTACAGGCACTGGAGGCATTCAGGCACTGGAGCTGGATGGGAAGTTCAAGGCCAGTGTCAGCAATTTAGTGAGGCACTAATCAACTTAGCAAGACCTTGTCTCTACATAAAAAATAAAAATGGCTGGAGATGTGGCTCAGTGGTAAAGAGCCCCTGGGTTCAATCCCCAATAGCACCAAAACAAACAAAAACATAATTTAAAAATTTTGAGTATGGGGCTGGGGTTGTGGCTCAGCGGCAGAGCGCTCGCCTCGCACGTGTGTGGCCCGGGTTCAATCCTCAGCACCACATAAACATAAATGCATCATTGTGTACAATTAAAGTAAATAAGTAAATAAGAAATTAGAGAAGATATAAATAAAGAGTTGGAAAATTTATTAAAAAAAAAATTTGAGTATGTGTGTAGCTGGGTGCAATGGTGCACACCTGTAATCCCAGCGGCTCAGGAGGCTGAGGCAGGAGGATCGTGGGTCCAAAGCCAGCCTCAGCAACGTAGTGAGGCCCTAAGCAACTTAACAAGACCCTGTCTCTAAATAAAAAATAAGAAGGCTGGGGATGTGGCTTGGTGGCTGAGTGCCCTTGGGTTCAATCCTAAATTACGAAAAGAAAAAATTGAGTATGTGTTAAGAAAATATTTTGGATATATTAAGTTAAGTCAAACATATTATTAAAATCAATTTGTCCTGTTTCTTTTTTACTTTAGGGAAATTAGAAGTTCTATGTGTAGCTCAGGCTGTATTTCCACTGACAATGATGTGCTGTATCATCTCCATGAGCCAGAGTGGGCCCCATTGCCTCCCTGGGCTGAGGTCAGGGTTTGGGCAGGCTGCGTTCCTCCTCAGGCTCTGGGGAGAACCTATCCACCTTTTCCAGTTTCTGGGGATGCCTGCATTCATTGGCTCGTGGCCTCTTCCTTGGTCCTCCAAAACAGTAGTGCAGCAGCTCAGGTCTCTCACTCTGACCTTGACCCTCAGGTTAATACAGAATAATGTCCCCGTTTCCACATCTATTAGCCTGCCCTGAGCAGGGGCTGGAGATGGGTCCCTAGCCACCTCCTGACCCCCAGCCCTCTCCCCCCAGATGGTATCCTGTCCTTCTTGAAGAACAACAAGCCAGACGACGCCCTGTGTGTGCTGGGCCTCACGCTGTCTGACCTGTACCCCCACGAGACCTGGAGCTTCACCTTCAGCAAGTCCCTCCCAGGGCATGGTGAGCTGGGGCCCCTCGTTTCCACCTGGAGGGCGCCTGGCCTGCTCAGAGCATGTGCACGTGCTCTTGCTCCAGGGGAGGGCGATGCACACCTAGGGGAACAGCTGCGTGGTCTTGAGCCCCCACGTTTTTGCTGTTCCTGGGCAAGAGGCTGGCTTGGCTGCTGCCCCAGGGCCGGCCTTCACGTGGGCTTGCCAACAGGGCAGGGTCTCCTGGGACTGCTCATCCTCAGGCCATGGCTGGGCTGCAAGAGAGGATGGGCGTCTGTGGCTCTGGGCTCCCTGAATCCGAGGCTGCCCACTGAGTCCCCTTGTCCTCCCCTCTCCCCAGATGTGGGCGTCTGCAGCTTCGCCCGGTTCTCAGGGGAATTCTCTCCGGTGGGGCCCAGTGACCTCGATCCAGCTCTGCTTGAGGTGGCGGAAAATGGCCCTGAGACCCCGCTACAGGACACAGGCGGGAGCCAGTGCTTCAGTGCCCTGGGGGTCGTACAGTGCTGCAAGGTGGGCATGGGGGACAGGAAGAGGGTGGGTGGCTGGGCAGCTGTGGACATGTGGCCTCAGAGAAAGGTCATAGTGGGTTCTGGCTGGGCCTCTGCCTGGCCAGTTTATTGTCCAGTTCTCACCAGGAAGAGGACAGTCCCTCACGTTACAGAGTGAGGAAATGGAGGCTCACTCAGGCCAAGTGTTTTGCCAAAGCCCACACAGCAGTGAAGTGGCAGGGTTGCCTGGGATCTGACCTGGTGTTGGCCTGGCCCCCAAGTCCCCATGCTGTGTGGCTTCCCCAGAGTCCTCGGAGGGGAAGGTGTGCTTGGACCATTTGCCAGCAGTCTGTCCTCACCGGGGGTTCAGGGGTCTGTGGGTAGAGGGCAAGGCTGTGAGGCAAGGCTGGTGGCCTTCCCCCTCAGGTCACATGCCATGAACTCTGCCACCTCCTGGGCCTGGGGAGCTGCCGCTGGCTCCGCTGCCTCATGCAAGGGGTGCTCAGCCTGGATGAAGCCCTGCGGCGGCCCCCGGACCTCTGCCCCATCTGCCTGCGGAAGCTGCAGCACATCCTGGGTTTCCGGCTCGCTGAGAGGTACAAGGTGAGCGCTGCCCTGGCTCCCGACTTGGCCAGGGGAAGCTGCACACAGGCAAAAGGCCTGTGCTGTGTCCTCATCCTCTGGGACCTCAAAGGTCTCCCTGGTGGCAGATTGAGTCCTTAGCTGGTGCTTGACAAGTGGGAGCACCCGGCACTTTGGGCTGGAGGGCAGGTCACTGACCCTGGAAGGACAGACCAACCCAGTCCAGGACAGGTGCTCCTGCCTTATTGGCAGAGCTTGGAAGGGGGTGCTGCCCTCTGCTGGCAGCACATGGCATGGCCGTGGAGCAGGGTCCCCTTTCTTATTCCCATGGGAAGTTTGTTTGCAAACTCAGAAACTTCCCTCTCTCTTTATTTCTCTTTTAAATCCACCTTTGGCTGAAAACAAATTTTCAATGGAGGCCCAGGACCTATCAATTTGTAAACCAAAACTTGTCAGAACTTCACTGGGTTTAAAGCCAGACTCTTGTGGCTCTGGGGAGCCCCTTCCTCATGCAGGTTTCTGGCAGGGTAGTGGCTCTCAGCCTGCCCTGGTGTCACAATTCCCTGGTGGGGTGGGGTTCTCACTGGATGCATTAGCACAGGCCCCTGTAATGCTGGAGGCCTGAAGCAGAGGCCAGGCATTTTCAGATTATAGCACCAACTCCCCTGGGAGCAGAGGGACAGTCCTCTGGGTGTGGCCCTTCCCTAGGGGGAGCCAGGAGCCTGCGTCACTGCAGCTGGCATGGTTGTCACTTGTGGAGACACCCTGCATGGGCCACCTGCCCTGTCACAGGGGGCACAGGCAAAGGGCTTGGTTGGCAGCAGCTCCTATTATCCTGGTGAGGCTGTGAAATGGGAATTGAAGGACAGCTCTGACTGTAAAAGGATGTGATTTCTCATTTATGTCCTTCACTTGGGGGCTCATCCAACCATCTGATGGGAACTTTTATAACTTTAGCCAGTTGAGGGCGGGGGTGTAGCGTTCAACAGACCCTGGTGAGCTCTGGGGGCTGAGGTGGTGGGTGCAGCCTCTCTCCCCTGGTGTTCCCTGAAAAGGTTGGGCCCTGGGGGGCGCAGTCCCCTCTGAGCACAGGGCCCAGGGACCTGGTAGGACAATGACTGTAGGAGGAGGGGAGCTGTGCAGGAGATTTGCCACATGTCCTGGGATGGCCCAAGGACTCTAAGAGCCACGGAGCCGCACAGGGCCAGTGTCTCTGCTCAAAGAAAAAGCCCAGCTTTGTGGTGCTGGCCAGTGTCCGCTGATCACTGAGCAGAGCTGGAAAGTGCTGCTCATTGTGACACCCATCCTGCAGGCACGGTACACGGGGGACCTCAGGAGCACAGGTCACAGTAAGCCATGGTGAAACATTTGGGAGCGATGGGTTTTGAGTATTCCTTTGCCTTAAACTGTTCTAACTTTAATCATGAGCTTTGAGGAAAGGCAGGGTTGGCGAGAGGCGCCGGGTCCCTGAGCCGTGAACAGCAGGCTCCTGTGACCTGGCGCGCCTGGCTGTGGCACAGCCTGGACTCCAGTCCTCAGCAGTGCTGGGCAGTAGGGCCTCGTGGCACCAGCTTGCCACTGGCCTCAGGGGACTGAAAACAGCCGGGTCCTCGGGCTGCTCGCTGGCCGGACAAGTGCCCAGCAGAGAGAGCTCAGCTGTTTCTCCCTCACAGAGACTCCACGCCTGGACCCGGGCAGCAGCAGGTTCGTGGCCCTGCCAGGGGGCTGGAGAGCCGTCTGTGTCGGAGGACACCCCACCCTTCAGCGCAGACTCTGGCATGTGCTGCGAGAGCGACTCGGAGCCGGTCACCAGCCTGTCAGAGCCCCTCACACCTGACGCGTGGAGCCATGCCTCCCCCGAGGGACCCGAGGATGGACAGAGCTCCCTGGTGGCCTCGGAGGCTCCGCCGAAGCTTGAGGGCCCCGTGGAGGCCATCGAGGAGCACGGACGGTGGCTGGCCACGTGCATCCAGGCCCTGGAGCGGGAAGTGGCCGAGGAGGAGCTGGCGCAGGTGGACAGGGCCGTGGATGCCCTGGACCGGTGGGAGATGTTCACGGGGCAGCTCCCGGCTACCAGGCAAGACCTGCCCTGTGGCAGGGACAGTGCAGGGCTGCGCAAGGCCCTGGGGGACAAGCTCTCCTCCCTGAGGCGGCGGCTGAGCACGCGCAGACTCTCCAAGGCCGAGTCCTCCCCCCGCCGCTGGGAGGGGGAGAGTTAGCGCAGCAGGTGGCCCGCGCAGAAGCCCGCGCCTGGCGTCTCCCCGACACCGGCTGACCGCGGCTGCCCAGCCTCCAAGGGCATGGCGAGCCCGGCAGCGCTAACAGAAGTCCTCGGAAGTCGAGGAGGCTGCTTCTAGCTGGCTCCTTGGCTCCCTGTGCCCACCGCTCAGCGCACAGCACAGCCTGGTGCCAGGGCCCCATGGCGGAGTAGCCCGGGCAGAGCCTCGCCCCCTCTCCTGGGCTCCACCGTGGACCGAGGGCCAGGAGGGAGCTGTGCGCTGCCTTCTCCCTGCCTTCTCCCTGCTGCTCGAAAAGTCTGGGCTTTGGGCCTGCGGGTTCTCCCCATTACTTACAGCTGGAGAGCTTGAAAAGTCATCCAGGCCAGTGGTGACCCTGGGGACACGGCTGTGCTGCTGCTAACTGGGTTCCAGGGTCCCCTCAAAGTGGAAGCCGTGGGGTTTTGTTTCATTCTGTCTCTGAGCTCGAGAGCGCGCCCCCTGGCGTCTGTCATCTTGGACTCAAGCTGCAGGAAGGCAGGGGTCTGACCTGCGGGGTTAAGGGGCGGGAGGGGGAGTTCCCTTGTTCCCTGAGGTTGCCTGCTGTCACTCAGCGGTGAAAACAAACTGCAGCCCCATTCTTGGGACCATTTCTGACCAAGGTGGCTGTGCTGTCAGTGGACACTAGGCCACGGTGGTGCCTGTGCTGGTGTCAGTGGGGTGCAGCTTATGTCTTCAGTGACGTCTTCTTGGCTGGGTTCTGTCCATTCCTGAGAGGGGCTAGGATGCTGTCCACACGTGGCGTGGTCTTGTCTCTCTTTCATTTTTTTTGGTCCCAGGGATCAAACCGAAGGGTGCTTAACCACAGAGCCACATCCCAAGCCCTATTTAATTTGGGACAGGATCTCACTACATTGCTTACAGCCTCACTAAGTTGCTGAGGCTGGCCTTGAATCTGTGATCCTCCTGCCTCATTTGATTCCTGTCCCCCTGAAGTGACCCTTTTATCACTATCAAATGTCCCAGCCTGAGAGACAGTAGGATCCTGCAGAGTGAAGCAGGTGGGGTCCCTTCCTTTCCCCACTGGAAAGAAGCAAGAACAGGCAGCTTAGACAGTTTTGAATTGTTTCTGAGAAAACAATTCAGAATACAGAGACCTGGAGGTAGTCTACGTGGGTGAGGAGCACTGAAGCTGCCTTGTGGCTGTGACAACATAGGGACCAGAGGGCAGGTCCCAGGCCCAGAAAAATGCAAAGGGTGGAGTCCATCTGAGCTGGGAGGCAAAGACACACTCTGAAGCAGCCTGGCACCCTCCCCAGGCCCCCAGGCCATTCTTGCTGCCTCACACAGGTGTCCCATGATCCAGGTTGTCCTTGCATGAGATGAAGGGACTCATGCTGCCGGCTCATGCAGCTGGCCGTGTCTGCTCGCAGGGAGCACATGGGGCCTCGACTCCCGGGCCCTGGGAGCCCTCCAGCAGGCCCAGGCTCCCTGGTAGGCACGGCCTTCCTAAGGCAGGTGGGACTCTACCTCAGCCTCTTGTCAGAGCCTCACCCTGCTATGCAGTCACTGAGGCCCATGCAGCTCCCTGGGAGGGACACAGTCGCCACCTCTGAATGGAGGTGTGGCAAGTTTCTGGAAGAGCGTGCCAGATGGGGAAACAGCATTGTGGCCGTTTGTGAGAAGCTGGCCCTGGTCGGCGTTGGCTGGGTTTCACCATCATGCCTGCCACAGTCTTACCTGTGGGCCACCAGGGCTGTGTACACACCAGGGTGGGGGCTCACCCCACATCCTCAGCCCTGGCCATCTGCCCCTGGCCTTTGGCTCTCAGCTGTCATGAGTCCCCCGGGGGCGTGTGGGGGTGGGAGGCAGCAAACCACCACAGCCAGGAGCTTCGCCCAGAGGCTTTTTAAGACTGGTGTCAGGAGAGCGTGTTGAAAGACAGCTTCTTCTGTCACCTTTCCCTCCTCACGGGCTGGTTCTGTCCTTGACAGGTGAAGGGTAATCAGGACAGTCACCACAGGAGGAGGTGAAGGAGAGGAGGAGCCGAGTGGGGCTCACGGACCGTCCTAAACCCGAGCTGGACAGGACGCAGCTGTGCACTGTGAATCATATTGACAGGTGGTGGTCTGCAGGGTCCCGGGGCCACGGTGTCTACAATGTAAAAGAAATGTGCAAAGTGGACCCAGCTGCTTCCTCGCCTGCTCTGTCAGGGGTCCTGGGATGCCCGAGGTCAGGGTGACAGATCCCTTCCTAGAGCCTGGCACGTGTCGGTCGAGCTGGAGGAGCTTGAGAGGAACTAAGTAGTTCGGGGTCATGACACGTCACCTGTGTCACTAGGACATCAAGCCCTGGGTCCACATGTGCCTCTCAGGGTCATGACATGTCACTTCCATTGCTAGAACATCCAGCCCTTGGCTCCACGTGCACTTCCCCAGGCTTTGACCAGGGGGCAAGTTGGCAGTGCCCTGGACAGAGGTAGCAGATCCCTCTTTCTACCCGAAGCCCAGACTCGCCGTCCAAGGAGGGGAGAAGCATTTTGCTCCTGCGCATGGTGGGAATGCTCACGGGGCAGGAGAGCTAGTGTAGCTCTGCACCCCATTTCCAGGGCAGAGTCTGAAAGGGGGATGCTGTCCTGTGAGCCAGCCCATGGGACATCTGATACAGACCTCTCTGTGATGAAAGAAATCTCCAGAGGAGTCTTAGACAGACAAGCAGTGGCTGAGTCAAGAAACCAAGGGCAAGGCTGTGTTCAAATTTAGATCCCTCCAAGGTCAAAGGGGATACTAGAACATTCCAAGGACATGCCCACACACAATGCTAAGACTAGCCACAATCCAGACCCTGGGGGCAGGGTGAGCCAGGCCTCAGAAGGATCAGCCACTGACACCAAAGCCACTCAGGAAATTCCACCTCTTAGCGGGTCCCTCCGAGGACCAGGGGATGTTGCACACCCATCACCCTCAATTCTAAAAACAGCGGTGGCAGATGTTGTTGACATCTGCTCTGTGGCTGTGGAGGCTGAGATGCAGCTTGGTGACCTGCCCAAGCCTCAGTGGTGGCGGAACCAAGTTCAGGCTCCTCTGCCCCAGGGGGAGCCTCTGCGTTCCCCCACCATGTTCCACAGGCTCCTTAGGGAAGGAAGCAACCTGGATGTGTCTGAGCAGGAAGCACAGCAGGGGCTGTACAGGCATCTGGGGGGCTGCACCCCAGCACTGAGCTGGTTCCTGAGATCACCAGGAAGCTCCCCAAGGAACACGGGGTGGGTGGCAGTGCTCTTAGGTGAAGACGCCAACCACAGCAGAGCCCAGTGCTGCTGCGGCTCTGTGGACTTGCTTCTAGAAAGAGGGCGGGTCCCCAGCAGGGATGCTGCCACCCAGTGGATGGAGCAGCAAGGTTTCCTGAGGACGTGCTCAGATCTGCAGGATGGAGGTCGCCTGCCCTGGGGCTTCCCTGGAACACTGTGGCCAGGCCAGGAGGACACAGGTGCTGTCCTGGGGAGAGGCCCCACAGAATGGCTCCCTGAACTGGGGTCTTCTGTAGCCAGTGAGCCTGATCCTGAAGGTGGAGGAGCGGGGAATTGCACACAGAGGGACCTGGCTTCAATGAAACCCAAGGAAAGAGCAAATGACAGCCCTTAGAACAACAGGCTGCCAAAGACATATTTCCAAGTAATCAAGGAAATTCCCGTCTTACTATAAAGGAGCTTGGCTTTTGAAAGCTGGTAGAATAAATGCAAACAACTGGTGGTAATGGCCAACTGTCCTTTTGAAACTGGAGTTTGAGATGAAACTAGATTCTATGCTTCTGTTGATTGGTGGGGTCTCCATAAGTCACAGGGCTCTGCGGCGGAGAAAGCCCATTTTAGTGTTAGCTGCTAATCACTCATGGGGATGCCTGCAGGAGTCAGCAGCCAGCAAAGCCAGATTCTTTTCCACCACTGAGTTGCATTTTGAAGCTCTTACTGGGGGGTTTTCCCTCCAATGTCACAGCAGACCCCAGAAGCTCACCACTAACTTCTTTCCAGGTTCTTGTCTTGCAAATCAGAAGAGTGAAATTCACGGAGAATGGAAGACAAGAGTGAAAGGAGCAGGATTTATTCTGGTGGGAAGAAAAGACACAGAACTCTTGCAGGGCAAGAGGGGACCAGATAGCACGTTTTGGTTTGAACTGGGGGTTTAGACGGCCCTTGGGCCAACACTATTGGTCCAAATTAATACTAATCAGGTTTTTTTTTTTTTTTTTTTTTTTTTTTTTTTTACTGGGGATTGAATTCTGGGGTACTCGACCACTGAGATACATCCCCAGCCCTATTTTGTATTTTATTTAGAGATATGGTCTCACTGAGTTGCTTAGCGTCTCACTGTTGCTGAGGCTGGCTTTGAATTCACAATCCTCCTGTCTCAGCCTCCTGAGGTGCTGGGTGAGTGCCACCGCACTTGGCTCAATCAGGTTTTAGAAAAGTACCAACACTATTGGTTAGCCCCTTATTCTGAACTTTTAGGTCTACCCCCACTTCTATTTTCCCTGATGCTCATGGGGGAAATGGGAGGTTGAGGTCAGAGGATTGAGGGTGCTCCAGGGTTCAGGTGTATGGTGCTATGTGGAGTGCGTGTCCCCACCAGCCCAGGCTCAGCTATTGTGGTATGACAGGTCCACTCACTCTGGGGTGCCTCGGCCCTGGCTTGCCATGCCTCAGGCCCACAGTGGCATGGTGGGCTCTGTGGGCCACAGCCTGTGCTCACTGTCCACACTCCAATCCACCTGGGCTACTGTTCCTGGGTCTAGGGCTTGGATTCACTTTCCCTCACTTTCCATTCCCAGCACCACATCCCACCATCTCAAACCAGGACAAGCTGAAAATACTGGGGCTTTTTTGAGCTCAGCTTCTTGGGCAAGAGGCAACAAAAACAAGCTTCCATCAGGAGTTTGTTTTAAAAAGCAAATTACTGCCCCCCAAAAAAAAGAAAAGAAAGAAAAGAAAAGCAATTCCCTAGAAATATTTAGGTGTTAGTTTTCAGTTACCCCCCACCCAGGCACTCCCACTGATGATCAGAGGTGAGCAGAACACTCACCAAACAGCTGGCAGGCTGCAGAGACCCCGCTTCCTACAAGGAATCCCACCACCAGGGTCTGCAAGGGCAAGCTCGTCCCCCCTCAGACCCTCGCCCACATCATTCCAGCTCTCCACATTAACCAGAAATGAGAGCAGCCAGGGCTCACTAGGAAGGCCTCCCCAGATGCCACCACCTGGCCTGTGAATGACACTGCACTCATTCTGACATGGGCCAGGACATTGCACCTGGGCTCTGCTCTCCTCCTCTGGCCCCAGCCACAACGTCTCACCCCTCACAGCATGCTCTGTCTTGCACTGTGTCCCTCCCAGGCCTCTTCCTGGTGTAGGTACCTTTCTTCTACATGTGCCTGGTTTTCTGGTTGGTGTACAAATGCCACTTCTTGGCAAAGGCGACGTGTCTGCCTGCTTTGCCCCCATGTTCTACGTGCACCTTCTGTTTCTTTGTGGACTTTACCACCATCTTGAAGTTAGTTCTGGGGCTGTCACTGGTCTATGGTCAGCGGGAACTCATGAAGGCCATGACTCTTGGGCACATGCATATGCACCCACCTGCCATGCATAGCAGCTTGGATCAACTTAGAAGCTGACTCCTCCTCAGGTGGCCTTTGGGGATCAGGAACATGACTTCCTGTTTCTTCCAACACCTGCCTAGAGGAAGGCCATGTTGCTGACCCCTCTTGACTGGCCATTTTCAGCTGAGGAACTGCTTTCACTGGCTTGCTCTGTGGTCAGTGCACAGCTGGGCCTGCAGTGCTGAGGCCAATCAGGCCCTAGAGGTGGAGCTTCCTGTGGTCAGCCCACCAGTGCTGATGCTCATGGAGGAGCGTGGCCCCGTGGGACAGGCCTCTTGCCCTTGTCTTGTTAAACAGGGAGTCCCAGAGACCAGGGAAACAGAGATGTTGTCAAAGGGGCCCCTCAGAAGAGGGGACAGCACACGAGGGGCCCAGTGTAGAGAAAACACACTCTCCTTAGAGGGAGAGTCACTGGATGTGAAAAGCAAGGGTGTGGAAGGTGCCAGTCATGGTCCAAGTGGACAGGAAAGGAGTAGGGCAGGAGCAAATATGAAAAGATTTTGTTTTTCTGAATGAGATTAGGCCTGGGAATGACCTAAGGCATTTCCCTTTAGGTCCCATGGGCTGGGGTGGGGGTACTTCACAGGTCCCTCTAGTGGATGGGCAGGGCCTGGCTTTGGTGTCAGCATGGTACCGTCCAGCTCTGAAGAGACAGAATGAAGGCCTGCTAGGGCTGTGTGGGCAGCAGTCTAAATGTCAAAAGTTCTTTCCTCATTCCTGCTGCTGTGTCTGCCTTCTTGTCACATCTCCCCGAAGCAGTTGCTTTATATGGGATTCTTGAGAGTCATGGACCCCAAGCAGGGGTGGTGCTCATAAAAGGCAGGGGAGGGTCCCAGGAGGAGTCCCCTGCCCTGGCTGCAGTGCCTGCCTATGATGGGCCTCCTATGGTGATGGCTTTGCCTGCCCACAGGGCACTGTTCTTAAGTCCAGTCTGACAGGAGGTCCACTTAAATTCAGGAATCTCAGTGCTGAGACCACAAGTGACTGACACACAAAATATATTCTGTTATTCAGATTTTCTAGAATGCTTCCCTATTACATCTCATTCTCAATAATTGCTGTAAGCCCAAATTAGAAGTGTAAGTAAAATGGGAGGAGCCCTCATTTCAACTCAGTCAGTACTTCCTCCTATGTGGAATGCGAGGCTCCCTCTGGAGTCTCTCTACAAGGTGGCCATTCATCCTTGTGTGACAGTTTTCTTGCGACAGTTTTCTTGCAAGGCACTGCTTGTGGAAGAGGATGTTCCACTCATCCCCAGGCACAGCCTCCTCTGAGACGCTGCTGCTGTGCTGGTGAGGATGGGCTGGGAGCCCTGGCCACATGTCCCCATAGACATTGAGCTTCTACCAGGTGCCTCCAGTCTTCAGTCATCTGCTGGAGGTTTTAGAAAGACCAATTAAACTGGTCACTTCATCAATGCTCACATCATTTCCACATTTTTGAGAGCCAGGGTTGAAGCTTTTGATGTGTATTTAACAGAAAGGGGAGGTGAGTGTTTGATGGGGGACCTCATAGGGTTACGCTCTCGTCACCTATAGCATTTTCCACCTTGGCCCTGCCTGCCCAACACTGTCCTATTTATTGACTTCTCATATTCCACCTACACCTACAGGTCTGTGCTTCTGACAGTTATTAAGTTGAAAAATAACTGAATCTTGTTGAATAAACCCCAGGTAGGATGTGAGACTCTGGTCCAGGGCGTGATGAAGAAGAGCCAGATGGTCAGCACCTGGGGCAGAAGGCCGCAGAGAGAAGGAGACGCAGGAGAGGGGCTGGGCCAGAGCCGTGCATGGGGGCACGCACTTACCTATGTGTGCACCTGACACATGCACTCTGTCCACGTCGAGGCCCACGGAGACCTCTGCTTCAGGAGAGGTGTCAGACCAAAGGTGGGGATTTACCCCAAAGCCTGTGAAGCCAGCACTACACCTGTGCTCAAGATCCACCCCAGGTGCATAGTTCTGCTCTGACGCAGGTCAGTGGATGGTCACCTTCCGGGGTGCACTGTATGGCAGCAGCCCCATGTGGTGGCAACTGGCTTTTTGATGGGAGGTGACCCACCAGGAAGACTAATGTCATTTAAGGAAACTCTTAATAGATTTATCAAAATGACATCTACAAAGCCTATTAACCAGGAAGGCTAGGAAATACACTTTTTACCTGTCACAGTGCAGTGGCCCCGTCTGGGCAGTTCTGGTGCACGTCGGGGCTTCCCAGGGAAGCCCGAGGCACAGCATCAGGCTCTCTCAGCATTTAAGACTCCTGCCAGGCTCCTGCCGTTTTGTCATGAACGCTTGGGTGCCAAAGCTACACGCCACCCCCACCTCATCCCGTGCGCGGGGCCTCAAGCTCCTTCCAGCACGCACAGCCGCTCCCCATGGGCGACTAGCTGAGCACTGAGAAAGAGGGCTCAGGACTGAGGGGCACTGAATGGGGTGTGGGTGTATTAACACCACACTTCCTGGATACACCTGGGGCCACAGCGAACAACAGGCCAACTGATTTCACTTGGTTGTAATGGAGTTAAGAAGGATGTTCAGTATGTTTTAAATTAGTTTGCATATAGGTCCAAAGGTAATTCTCCAAGGTTCACAGACTCCATGAAAATCCATCTTTAAGCTTCTCCTACCAAGGCCTGTTGAACCCTGCAGGTGAACTG
>CM046674.1:27841766-27891098 GCA_025594165.1 Tamias sibiricus
GAGATGGTAGGAAGAGCTAAAGCTGGTAAACAGACAGGCACAGAGAGGAAGAGGAAGAGTGTGGGCACTGAATGACTGCAGACAAGCATCTTGGGAGATGGGAGCTTCAGAGAATATGGGAGCAGCTGTGGAAAGAAGCAGGTGAAGCAACGTCTCAGCTAGAAGAAAAACAAAGCTAAAGAGAGGTGGCAACAGAGCCAGAATTGAGATGAGATGTGGGGTTAGAGAGGCAAGTGGAGATGATGTGAAGGGGCTGGAAAGGACCAACATGAAGTGAGCTTAAGGTTGGTTAAATGTGTTAAAAGAGGGATGGTGGTTGGGTGAGTGGAGCAAGTGAAGAGGTAAAAGTTCCAGGAAGGAAGAAGTCATTAAAGACGGGCACTGTGCCATGCAATTGTGATGCTGATCAATTGCATGGAGGTCACATGCTACAGATTGAGGCCACAGGCCCCCTCGAGAAATGTCACCACATGATGAGGGGAAGGGTGTGAAACTTGGAGCTACATATCAGCCAGTGCCCCAGGAAGAAGAGGAAGGCTAGAGATTGGGTTCCGCTGCAAGGCAATTGAAACAATTATGCCTCCCTAATGAATTCCAGTAAAAAATTAGGACACTGTAACCAAGGTGAGCTTCCCTGGTTGGTGATGCACTGAGCACATCGAAGTCCTGGGAAGATGATGCACCCAGAGGACACAAATGCTTTCACTGGGCCCCTCCCAGACCTCATGCCATAGTCTCTGTTTTGGGCTGGTCCCAATTAGTGTCCTAACCTTGGGGTCCATGTGAATAGGATGCTTCTAAGCAAACCCCACTCACCTCTTCCCTAGAAGGTTCTCCACACCTTGCTGAGTCTGCTCTCCTCAACTTTCTCTGTCCTCTGGTGAGTCAAGGTCTCTGTTCCTCAAAGACTGTTTCCCCTCTGTGACCACAGATCCAGTAAAATCCCAGGGAATAACCAAATTTTGGTTGCTTCTGCCCAACATGGATTCAAGGATACAGTTTACTGTCCCAGCTAAAACAAATTTGAAAAGACAGCATAATTGATAGAATATCAGTCATTAGGAATTTAAATTCCTGACAGAGAGACCAGCCCAGAAGAGCTCAGCACCCTGGCTAGATAGTTAGTGTTCAATCCACAGAGCAAGAGTGGACATTGGGGCAGCAGTGTCCCTGAGTAGAAAGGACAGATTATCTAAAGGAGACATGGCAACTAGAGGTCACAGTGCAGAGAACTAGAGAGAGGTGAGTTTCACAAGGGAAGGGGCACAGCAGCACTCCCCACCACAGTGTCTAAGGCTGGGGTGACTGCGTGCTATTGACTCCAACCAGAGCACACAGGCAGTGGGAGAGTCTAGGGCAGGGGACCATGATAGGTGTTTCCTGGGAGTGACGAGTCAGGTGGTGTGAGGTAGTCCCTGGAGGCCAGCAAGACTCTTTGTGTTTGGCATTGGGTTCCCCCTATCCTCTACCAGGCTGTGTCATAAAGGAGACTTCAGAGACGCCAGGTGGCTGATGGAGAAGTGATTAGATGTTACACCTCAGGGAACGGAGGGCAGCTTCTCAATGAGAAAACTGGGGTGGGGTTGTGGCCTAGAGACGCCAAACTTGACCAACATTCAGCATCTGAGGCCCAGCCATGTGGACTCTTCCCTGATGGAGAAGGAAACTGTCAGAGTGGAACTGGGGACTCACAGGTGAGGGGTGAGTCAAAGGAAGTGGGGGTTTGCACAGAGGCCTTTGCTCCTGTGGTCTAAGCCTTGGGTTTCCCTCCCAACACGTGGAAACCAGAGCAGTGCAAAGCCCCAGCCCTGTTCATCTCAATCTGCGTGGGGCTGCGCAACGTGTCCTTAAAGTTTTGGCTGATGAATAACACGATGCAGCTGCTGGGTGTTCTGCCAGGTGCATCCAGAACAACAAAAATATGATTGTGTGGGGCTGGGGTTGTGACTTAGCGGTAGAACGCTCGCTAGCACGTGCGTGGCCCGGGTTTGATCCTCAGCACCACGTAAAAATAAATGCATTGTGTATAATAACTAAAGCAAATAAATAAATATTAAAAAAAAAAAATTTGACTGTAATTTCTTGCCTAAACGCTGAGCGTCTGTCCAGTCAGATGTGGGAGAACAAGTGCCCAAGGATGCACATTTTGAGCCACCTGACCTTGTTAACTGGCTGATTAGGCTGCCCTGGCTCAGAGTGGCAGATCCTCCCTGGGGAGGAGAAGCTTACAAAAGCACATGCCCTTCCCCAGTCAGCATCAGTATCAGCAGGGCAGAAAAGTCTTTTGCTTTGCAGAAGGACAAGAGGGGACACATCCTATGCTCTACTTGCCACTAGAGGATGTCTGTCTAGAACTCCATAAATATGCTAGGGTTTGGGGTTCCATTATGGGGTATGGTGTTTGAATCAGGCCCTCTGGCCTGCCACCTGGGCAATGGTAGCTAAGTCACTTCATGTCTCTGAGCCTCAGTTTCCCTACCACATGACCCAGCAACTCCACTCCCAGATGTATACCTGAGAGAAATGAAAACACACATGTCTATACAAAAACTTGTGTGTAAATATTCATAGCATCATTATTGGTAACAGTTCAAAAACAGAAACAACCCAAGTGCTCTCCAACTGTCAAATGAATAAAATGTAGTCTATTTCTTCAGTGTAACCTTATTCAGCCATAGAAGGAATGAAGTACTGAACATATAACATGAATGAACCATGAAAACATTATGCTAAGATTAAGAGTCCAGACCAAAAGTACTCATAATAGATAATTCCACTTATATGAGGTCCACAGTAGGGAACTCTATGGAGAGAATGCAGATGAGTGGATGCCTAGGGATGGTTGAACTGGGGAGAAATGAGTGACTATTAATGGTTACAGACAGGGTTTCTTTTGGAGGTGATGAAAATGTTCTGAAGTTGATTGTGGTGATAGTTGCACAACTCTGACATGTACTAAAAACTACTGAACTGTACACTACAAATGGGTGAGTCTCATGGCATATAAATTATATCTTAATAAGGCTATTAAAATAAAAAGGAATACGTGTTCAATAGAAGAGTCTACTCATTACCTCTCGCGCTGACACACACAATGCCCAACACAGTACCTATAACAACTGTCAGGAGGCTCATGAGGACAATCAAGTAACAAATGAGGATTCCACCAGCACATCTAGTCACCCTTTGTGAATGACATGCCAACTCAGAATGCCAATCCACCTGTCCAGAAACAGGGAGGGTAAGAATTGGAATCTGGGGCTGGGATTGTGGCTCAGTGGTAGAGCGCTCACCTAGCATGTGCGCATCCCGGGTTTGATCCTCAGCACCACGTAAAAATAAAGGCATTGTGTACAACTAAAACAAATAAATAAATATTAAAAAAAAGAAGTGGAATCCAAGGAGCTGCTTTGTAAAATATGATACAAAGAAGTAAAGGGAGTTAATATTTTCCAAAACAAGGTAAGGCTTATTATGGAATATAATTTTCTTCAATAAAAGATACACTAAGTCCACCAAAGAGTATGGATTTCTCTTTTTATTTTTATTTTTCACTTTCCATGCTTATAGCATTGTTCTATGACTGCTATAGTCTGTTTAAATCCATTTAAATCTATAAGCAAGCAAATTAACGTCAGTTGCTAGAACACTGACCATCATACGCAACCAGTAAACTAACAAACTATATGTTTGCTAAATTACTAGCAAGATAATTTGTACATCTGTGGATTAACAAGATCAACACACATTGAATCTGATGCAAGAGGGCAGGAACAGAATGGTGATGCAAAGATGTTCATGGTGAGCACTGAAAAAATCAAAAGGAGAAGACTTGTGGTCTTGTTTTCTCCGATAAGTGGATGCTGATCCAAAATGGGGGGCGGGGCAGTAGGGAAGAACAGAGGAACTTTGGATTGGGCAGAGGGGAGTGAGGGGAGAGGAGGGGATGTGAGAGTGGAAAGGATGGTGGAATGAGACGGACATTATTTACCTATGTACAGTTATGATTACACACCAGGTGTGATTGCACCATGAACAGCCAGAGGAATGAGATATTGTACACACACACACACAAAATTTAAAAATGGCACCGGCATGAAATCCTTGAAGCTGAGCTTCAGCCTGCTCTGCCAGGCAGTGTCTCCAGGTTCTGCTTGAACCTGGTCTGTGTCTGGAACTCAAATCACTTTCTGTCCCCACAGAAGTCCCTTTCCACCGTAAAGGGGGCACCTTCATTACATTGTAATGCAAAGGGTAAAACAAAACAAAACAAAACAAAAAACACCTATGAAAGGGGAGAAAAAAGCAAAAGATGTAAACTCAGCCACCAAGTGACTGGGTGGGGGAGCCTGCGCGGGTGCAGAGGGCGATGGGGCGGCGGTGGGTCAGTGCGCGTGCGCGCCTCTGCCCGAGCTCCTGCAGTGCCGCCGTGTGCGCCTGTGCGAAGTACCTGCAGATTTGCTGGTGGAGTCCGGACAGTTGAGGCTCTGGCGTCGTCTGAGGCGGTCCTGGGTTGCTGCTCTTCGGCCTGCGCTTGCCCGCTGTGACCTGGTCTTCCCCGTTCTTCAAGCTGTTCCTGCGAGTGCTGCGCTGCACTGCGACGAGGAGCAGGGAGGCGAGGTGTCACCTGAGGCCCTGAGGAGAGTCGCCAGCCTGCCGAGCGCTGACGCGGTCAGGGCGCTGGCCTTGCGGTCCCTTGCCTGGTCCTCACCGCGGCGGATCAGGTAGGTGCGGTTGCTGTCCCCACTTTACAGAGGTCAGACCGAGACCGGGAGAGGGGAGGCGGCGTCCAGGGTCACTTCTGCGGCTGCCAGGCAGGAGCACAGCCCGGGCTGAGGCGCGGAGAACTGGCGTGGCGCGGGCGGGGCCGTCGCCATCCTTGCCAACGAAAACCCGGCCTCGAACTTTCTCGAGCCAGGTGCGCTTGCGTGGTTCCCACTCTGCGTGGGAGAGCAGAGCTCCCGCCCTGCACGACGAAAGTAGGAACGTAATGCCCTTCGTTGCCATTCCTGAGGGGGGGAGAGGGGAAGGGGGGTGGAACAAAATTTCTCGAGAAGCGGAAAGGCTCCGCATGTAGGTGTTGTTTCCGCGTGTGGAACCAGTGGGGAGCGAGTGGGTGCATGAAGTCCGCTCGCAAAGGGTGTGGGCAAGGAATAATATCATTGTTCTGAAACAGTATATTCTGAAGGGGAAAGGAATCTGAAAACAAGAAATGTGATCTGCTTTCCCGGAACTTTCTAGTTTTTAGGACCAAGTTTTTCGGAGATCATGTCCCTATTGTTATGCGTGGACATGGAGACCTGATATCACAAAACTGATGAAAAACACAAGCACTCTGCAGTTTTTCAGGAGCTGACATTTTATTTGCTTGCTTATGGCTTGAAATGCATTTAAATGGACTATAACAGGCATGGAGTAAGAACAATGATGTAAGCACGGAAAGTGAAAAAAGAAGGAAAGCCATCCTCTTTAGTTGACTTAGTGTATCTTTCTTTCTTTCTTTCTTTCTTTTTATTTATTTATTTTTTTTAGTTGTAGGTGGACACAATACATTTATCTTTTTTTATGCGTGTGGTGCTGAGGATCAAACCTAGGGCTTCACACATGCGAGAGGAGGGCTCTTTTAGTTGACTTACCACTGAGCCATACATATGTGAGAGGAGGGCTTTACCACTGAGCCCAGCCGACTTAGTGTACCTTCAATGATGAATATTATATTTCACATCAGGCTTACCTTGTTTTGGAAAATATTAACCCCCTTTACTTCTTTGTATCATGTGTTACAAAGCAGCTCCTTGGATGCCACTTCTGACCCTCCCTGTTTCTGGACAGGTGGATTGGCATTCTAATTTTGTATGTCATGCACAGAGGGAAGTTAGATTGTGCTGTTGGAGTACTCATGGTCCCGCTGGCAGTTGTTATAGGTGCTGTGTGGGCCATTGCATGTGTCAGCAAGAGAGGTAAAGAGTAGCCTTTCTTCCTTTTTATTAGTAGCTTTATTGACATGTAATTTGCATACCAGGAGACTTACCCATTTAAAGTGTACAATTCAGGGGGTTTCAGTACATATCAGAGTTGTGCAGCTATCACCACAGTCAACTTAAGAACATTTTCATCATCTCCAAAAGAAATCCTCTCTTCACCCATTAGCAGTCACTCCTCGTTTTCCCCCTTTCACCCATCCCTAGGCATCCACTCATCTGCATTCTGTCTCCATAGATTTGCCTATTCTGGACATTGTCAAAGTGGAATTATCCACTATGTGGCCTTTTGGTCTGTCTTCCTAGCACAATATTTTCAAGGTTAATCCATGTTATTCATGTTCAGTACTTCATTCTTTCTTATGGTTGATTAAGGTTACATTGAAGGGATAGACCCCATTTTACTCACTCATCAGTTACATTTTGAGTATTTCCCTTTGTGAACTATTACCAGTAATGTGGCTATGAATATTTGCCTAGGTTTTTGTACAGACGTGTGTTTTCATTTCTCTCAGGTATGTACCTGGGAGTGGAGTTGCTGGGTCATGTGGTTTAACCTTTTGGGGAACTGCCAGACTTCTTAGCAGTTGCATCTCTTACTTTCCCAGCAGCAGTGTAGAGGGTTCTAATTTCTCGTCCTCACCAACACATTATTATTGGACTTTTAATTGTAGGCATCCTAGCAAGCAGGAAATAGTATCTCATGGTTTTGATTTGCATTTCTTTGATGACTAATGGTGTTGACTATCCTTTCATGTGCTTATTGGCCATTTTGATATTGGTTTTGGAGAATGGTCTACTTCTGTAAGAGTATAAACAAGTTTACTTTTCCTTTTGTTAATGAGTTAGTTATATTTATTCTGCTTGCCACTTTTTTTTCCTTTTGATGATGGGATTGAACCCATGGCCTAGCAAAGGCTAAACACAGTCTACCAATGAGCTGTAACTCCAGTCCCTCCACCTACTCTCAATAATAATTTTTCCCATATATTAGAAATTTTTGCAATCTTTTCTTTGGAAATATTTCCGGAAATGTTGGAATCTTCCCCTCTTTGATTGCTGTGGTTCACAATGAACAGAGTATTCTGTGACTAATAAAAAAAAAAACCAAGGAAATTTAAAAAATTGATCATGCAAAAGGGCTCTACAACAAGTCACCTTCCAAAGTGTTTGGAGATTTTATGTCTGAGTCTGGATATATGTATGCTTATGAAATTGTGGATGGCAAAACTGGAAGGGTAATGATACAAAGGGCGATAGAGTGCAGATACTGACAGTCTGGGATGATGGACTGAAACATGATGCCAGCATCATCACAGCCTGGTCAGAGACCAGGAGTCCTCTGTAGGCCATGCTGGTGTCATGGGTTGCCTGTCCCACAGCCTTTTCCAAACAGACTCCTGCTTTGTTTTTTCCATCCCCACCCCTCAACACCAGAGAAGCTGGCATGACCATCTCAGGTAGTCCTCATGTGTGGGTTCTTGGTTTAGCAATGGATGTGGAACCCATTGTGGGCCCCTGCAAGCCAAGGAGCATGTGCAGGAAGTTTCTGGGGGAAGTGGTTCCTTGCTGCTCTAGGAAAGATCAGGATGGCTGTCCTGGGTGGTGCTGCTTCTCCACTCACACACAGAGGAGGCAGCCCCATGAGAAGCCAGATGCCATCTACCTTTAAACCAGGTTAAGTTCGATTTTCTATTACTTGTGGCTAGAGGTATCCCAATTGAACTGAAAACAATATTTTGTAAAAACATGTCTGTTTAAATACCAATTTGTTACAAATAATTAGTATGGAATGCCTTACTAAAAATTATGTAAATTTCCATGAAAATACCATAAAAAAGGTTAAAAGTAAAAACTCACAAAAAAATTAAGTAGTAAAAAGTATTTTTAACACCAGAAATGAAGAAGCAATCTTCTCGGTGTTTGAGGGCTCTGACACTGACTAGGAAGGAAACCCACAGGCAGTAGAAAGACAGAGACAACATGAGTAATAAGAAAGCAAATGAAGCCGGGCGCAGTGGCGCACACCTGTAATCCCAGCATTTTGGGAGGCTGAGGCAGGAGGATCGCGAGTTCAAAGCCAGCCTCAGCAATGGCGAGGCACTTAGCAACTCAATGAGACCCTGTCTCTAATAAAAATACAAAAAAGGGGGGCTGGGGTTGTGGCTCAGCGGCAGAGCACTCGCCTCGCATGTGCGCGGCGGCCGGGTTCGATTCTCAGCACCATGTAAACATAAATGCATTGCATTGTGTACAACTAAAGTAAATAAATAAATATTAAAAAAAAAAAAAAAAAAAGGGCTGGGGATGTGACGAGTGCCCCTGAGTTCGATCCCCGGAACCACACACACACACACAAAAAAAAAAAAAAAAAAAAAAAAAGAAAGAAAGCAAATGACATTTAAATGTATAAAATGTTCAGCCTCAATCACAAAATAAAACCCCTTAGTACCTTGCGTGGTGGGGCTTGATAGAAATAGGCAGCTCTTTATTTTTTCCAGTCCCAGGGATGGAACCCAGAGCCTTAGCGTACCAGGCAAGCACTCTGCCATGAGCTAGGTTCCCAGCCTTCAGGCAGCTCATTTTCTTGATGAGAAAGTAAATTAGTTGAATCTTTGAGAGGCCAGTATGGCAATAAGAGTGTGTATACCCATTTTTTCCTATATATTTGACTTGTGCAAAGGAGTACTTGTAGGGAAGGGTCTTCATCATTGTGCTGTTCCCAGAAATAGAGCATCATAAAACACTATGTGTATGCAAAGGTCTGTGATTAGGTTAACTGTACTTCATCTTTGTCATGGCCTTGTGCACCTTTACATAAGAAAAAGATTGCTGAATTTGGATTTATGGCTGGCCCATCCCCTTGGGCCTCTGATAGTGCCCACTCCAGAGCAAGCTGGCCCAGAACTATTGCCTGACCTGTGCCCTTAGGCGTCTGGCACTGAAGCAGGTTGCACAGAGGTGGGGAAAAAAAGAGAGAAAATAAGTTAGAAAGTAAAGAGTGATTTCCTGTGTGGGAATGTACAGACATTGTATGACGATTGCTGCTCTTTTCCACAGAATATAATATGTATGGTTTATGTACAGACACTTCCCGAAGGAGACACAGCTTCTGGTTTACCTCTAGGGAGGGTAACTGTGAAGACTAGGGGTTCAGCGGCAGAAGGGAGGCCTAAAATTTACTTTACTGTTATTATCATCATTAATGTTATTTTGTGGTACTTTGGATGGAACCCAAAGCATTATGCCTGCTAGGCAAGTGTTCTGCCACTGAGCTACAAAAGTCGAATTTATACCTAGTTGAACGTTTTACCCTTTGTTTGCAGTACCTACAACTGAATCAGTGAGGTTTTCTTTCCACCAGTTTTAATTTCAGGTCTACTTGAAAAATAATTAACACATTGTTAAATTTTCTTCTTTGTACATGTAAAACTTCCATTGCTCTTTTTGTTTCACTAGTCAAGCCTCAATAAATAATGTATTACTTGAGCATGAAATCAATGTATTTAGCTTTGGGTTGATATTTCTCTCTAAAAGAAATATCACATGTTGTAGGGGCAGCATTTTGAACAATTATAATTCAGTCATCTGTATACAAAGGGCTGATCCTCTGTTTTACAATTTTTTTGTGGTTTGTGAGTGTGTTTCTGGGGATTGAACCCAGGGGTACTGTACCACTGAGTCATATCCCCAACCCTTTTTATTTTATATTTCGAGATAGGGTTTCTCTAAGATCCTGAGGCTGGCCTTGAACTTGCAATCCTCCTGCCTCAGCCTTCTGAGTTGCTGGGTACAGGCGTGTTCCATTCTTCCTGGTGCTCTTTTTTTTTTTTTTTTTTTTTTAATTTTATTTGTACACAATGCCTTAATTTGTTTTTATGTGGTGCTGAGGACTGAACCCGTGCAGCACACATGCTAGGTGAGTGCTCTACCACTGAGCCACAGTCCCAGCCCCATTGCTGGCTCTTTTTGATTTAAAAACCTCCCAGACAAAATCCTGTAGTTGTCACTGTGTGAGAGATTTAATTGGTAACCTCCATTCTCATTACTACCATGCTTTCACAGAGAATGCTCTTGACAGATGAAGGCTGCCCTTCACTGTGTTTGGCTTTGGTGATGAGATGGCCTTCTTCTTTTTTTCTGCCTTTGATCCTCAGGAGCTCTTGCTTAACTCCAGCCAGAGAAGATGTCTGCAGTGGCCAGAGGCATCGAAGTTCACAAATTCTGTGACACAGGCCACTTTGTTGCTCTGCCATCCATGGCTGTGCCTGATACAGGATCATAGGTCAACCGAGGCAGA
This sequence comes from Tamias sibiricus, assembly GCA_025594165.1. Taxonomy (NCBI): domain Eukaryota; kingdom Metazoa; phylum Chordata; class Mammalia; order Rodentia; family Sciuridae; genus Tamias; species Tamias sibiricus. The sequence goes on from CM046674.1 coordinate 27,852,048, forward strand.
CAGGTGAGGACGTTGCACCACAGCTGTGCTCCTTGGTAGATGGTCATCGCGTCAGGGCACCTACTGGAGGGGCCAGGTCCACACCCACTTCTTTATCTCAAGTGGAAAGTGAATGTGCAAATAAAGATGCCTTCCCAGGCTTGCATAACTCTGAAAAGGGACCTTCTTCAGTGTCTCACCTCTTTTCTGGAACCTTGATCTGAAGCACTCCGTTTGCTTCCTTGTCTATGTGTATATTTCATTAATGCAGCATCTGTAGCCATCGTCACTGTTGGTGTTTTAAGCACAGGTGCTTTAGATAGTGTCAGGAGTGGTAGTGTTAGGATGGTCCTTGTTGAGAGCCCTGCTCTCCAGGAGGCAGTGTGCGAGGTACTGTTTCCCATTCTTGTAGGAGGGCTAGCTATGGATCTGTTTTTACAGATCTGCACCCTTTGTCTGTTTCCCTGACCAGGGTGAGAGGTGCGAAGGGGGGCTGTTGAATTAATTACTTTGTAAAATCTGTCTTTGTGCCAAAAATTAGGCCAGAGATTGCCTAATATTTTAACATGAAACTCTAGGTAAATAATTCTAACAAAGGATAATTCTTGGAATTTAAAGGCTATTTCTTTAACATGTTATTCTTTAGATCTTAGATTTTTTTCACTGCTATATTTTTTAATCATATGGCATTTTTATTTTACTTGAATTAGTGTTTATCGTTGCTTTTTCCCCAAAAGAGAGAGTTGATGTTTTACATCATATTTAAGCACATTGGCCTTTACTGATACTTGGATTTTTTTTTTTTTTTTTTTATTTTTTTTTTTTTTTTACAAATATAGTAAAAATGTCATGTCTCAATGCTGGGCTTCTTCAAAGGATCTCATATTATCAGACTTTTCCACTCTGGGATTGGACGTGTAATTAGGTGGCAGACCCATGCTTAGCATGAGCAAGGCCTTAGGTTCCAAACAAAAAGTAGTTCACTTCTCCATAGTGAGGACCACAAGTCAAAGAGCCCGGGTCATGCAGATCCAGAGTGTGTTTTAGAAAATACCTCTTATGCTATCTGAGCCTCAGTTTTCTCATTTGTACAATGGGTAATGATTAATCCACAGTTTGTGCAGCTTAAAGAATAACAAACATACAGGGTTTAGGATGGTGTTTAGGACAATACAGGTCTCCTGAAGTGTGGAGATTGTTTTCCTGGATGCTAGAACCTGGGGGACTGCATCCTATTTGCCTGGGACAGCCCTGTGGCATGCCTGTTGCCCCAGCCTGATTATTACAGTGCCCCCTTTTGTTCTCAGAAGTCTCCCCATTCAGGCAGTGATTATGTGTTCACTCCAGTCAGAGCCCAGGAGTAGCTTTAACCCCCATTGAATCTGAGAAAGGAATTGGGTTTTTTGACAAGGTAAATCAGGCTTCACCTTGTTAGCTACTCGCCAATGTGGGCAGTGCTCACCAAGCACAAGGGGGAGGAATCCAAGGTGGGTGTGGGTGTGCACAGATGTGTGCCCCCCATGGCTGTACTTGTGTGGAAGGGAAGTTCTTCTCTGAGAATGCAGGTGAGCCGTTCGTTATTTTCTGTATTTCAGGAACGATTTGTAATCCTGGACCACAGAAGTCGATGTCTAAGCAGCTGTACATCCACCCAGTGCTATTCATGTCAGAGGTTGGTCTGGACTTCTCCGGGGGCCACCTGCATAGTGGTCGACGTCCAGTGTGACAGGACTGTTGTGAATGGCATCGTGGCAATTGTCATTGTCAGGTGAGGTCTTCCATTTAGTTTCTTCTTTCACAGATGCATTTGAGAGGCAGGTGAACATGCCTTTCTGAGGAACACCACAGGTAGCCCAGTGTGGAGGGCTTCTTAACAGTGTTCAAATGATAATGAGGGCTGGAGCTGTAGCTCAGTGGCAGAGTGCTTGCCTGGCATGTGTGGGCACTGGGTTCGATCCTCAGCACCACATAAAAATAAACAAATAAAATAAAGGCATTCTGTCCATCTATAACTACAAAAATTTTTTTTTAAAAAATGATATTGAGTGACTCATGAAGACTTAGAGACACTGGTTTGTACATAAGAAATAATTTGTATTCCCTTATGCATTTGTTGACTTTTTCTTTCTTACTGGTGCTTGTTTTTCTGCATTCCCTCTCTTGAAAGAAATAAGAATAGAGCTGGGCACAGTGGCACAGGCCTATAATCCCAATGGCCCCTGAAGCTGAAGCAGGAGTATTGCAATTCAAAGCCAGCCTCAGCAACTTAGTGAGGCTCTAAGCAACTAAGTAGACCCTGTCTCAAAATTAAAAAACAAAATTAAAAAGGGCTGGGGATGTGCTCAGTGTTTAAGTACCCCTGGGTTCAATCTGTGTTACCAAATAAATAAATAAGGAGGAGAGGAGGGGGGGGGGAAGAAGACCCAACACAAAGTTTTCTATATGAGCAAATTATATTGCAGACTAAATTTATATAGAATTGCAAAACCTAAATTATATGAAGTCATTCTAAGTTTTTGGAATGTTTATGCTTTGGAATTGAGAAACAAAAGATATCAATTGTATAGAAACAAAAAGAAAATGACAATGACAAACAAAAAGAAAAAGTCAGTGACATATGGAGAAGCAACTGGATGAGATTTTCCAAGGGGGCCTGACAGTAGGGTTTCTGATTGTTCCTCCTCAGATTGATGAGCCTCTGTTCATTTTGTAATGAGGCATTCGATCCCTTCACCTTATTTCACAGTAAGTGTATAACTGTAAATGAAATTTGCTTCTGTGTTTGGTTAAACTTCTTGCAAAGTTAGGGTAACATTTCCCTACACCCTTTCCTTTTGCTGTGTTTTTGTTCTTATTTTCTCCTGAATAGCTAGCTCCCTCATCCCATATTTTAAGAATAACTTCCCTAGTAAGCAAGACATCTTGCTGACCAGGAAAGCTTCCAAGGGGCTTGTGGAACATGACTTGGTTATTTAAAAAGTCCCTTTTAAGATGGTGGAGATGAGTTGCCAGTGGTCTCAGCGCCAACATTAGTTCCAGTGCTTTGATGGGAACACATCAGTCCTGTGCATGGTGTCCTCTAGTGAATGTGACCAGGTCCTCATGGAGGACAGCACACCAACTGGCCTGTAGAGTAGATGAACATCTTTGAGACCATCCTCAACAAGCTCTTCTTCAATGTCTCCATAATTCTTTTCTTTAAGAAGATGCAAGCAGGGCACAGTGGCGCAGGCCTGTAATCCTGAACTTGGGAGGCTGAGGCAAGAGGATCACAAGTTCAAAGCCAGCCTCAGCAATAGTGAGGCATTTAGTGATACCCTGTCTCTAATAAAATACAAAAAAGGGCTGAGGATGTGGCCCAGTGGTCGAGTGTCCCCTGAGTTCAATTCCCAGTACCAGGAAAAAAAAAAAAAAAAAGAAGAAGAAGAAGATGCATCTACTGGTGGAGAATGTGATGATGGTCAGCATCAGGAAGCACTTTCTGGATTTCAAAGGTAACCCTCACCATCAGGAGGACTTGCAGCAATACCTGGTCCAGTGTTTTGACAGAAAGTGATGAAACCATAGCAAGCTGCTGATCTACCGCTTCACTTCTGCTATAGACGCCAAGAACATCTGCTTCACGTTCTGTGCTGTGAAGAACACAATCCTGCAGGAGAACCTGAAGGACATCATGCTGCAGTAAGAGAGGAAGCCCCTTCGTGCCTTTCTGAGGCTGCCTGCATGGCTATTGACACTTGTGGCCTGTGTGGTCCTGCAGGGCTTCTTGGACCCAGGCTGTCACATACCTGGGTCAAGAATGCTGGGCTCCAGCCCAGTCATGAGCAAAGGAAGTGGGAACTCTATATTAGCTTCTGATTCTGGGGACTGGTGAAATACTGAAAATCCCAGTGCTCATTTTGGTTATATTACTCTGTAATAACTAATAATATAGCCCTCTTTTTACAGGAACTTTATTCCTTTCCTGACACAATTCAATCAAGTATTGTGTACTCAGCCACATTCTCTCTAATGAGTGTGTTGAATAGCCATAGTGGGTAGTTTAACACGTTTTGTACATGTGATTTTTGCAAATCTTTGAAAAGTTTCCTTGAATGACATTTGTCTTCCTGGGGTATCACCTCCCATCAAAATGCAGTTTCCACCACACAGGCCATTGCCATACAGCGTACCCATGAATGTGACCACCCACTAACCTGCGTCAGAGCAGAACAATGCACCTGGGGTGGATCTTGAGCACAGGTGTAGTGCTGGCTTCACAGGCTTTGGGGTAAATCCCCACCTTTGGTCTGGCACTATCCTGAAGCAGAGGTCTCTGTGGGCCTCGATGTGGACAGAGTGCATGTGTCAGGTGCACACATAGGTAAGTGGGTGTCCCTGTGCATGGCTCTGGCCCAGCCCATCTCCTATGTTTCCTTTGCTCTGCAACTTTCTCCCCCAGGTGCTGACCACCTGGCTCTTCTTCATCATGCCCTGGACCAGAGTCTCACATCCTACCTGATGTTTATTCAATAAAAGTCAGTCATTTTTCAACTTAATAACTGTCAGAAGCACAGACCTGTAGGTGTAGGTGGAATGTGAGAAGTCAATAGGATAGTATTGGGCAGGCAGGGCCAAGGCAGAAAATGCTACAGGTGACGAGAGCGTAACCGTATGAGGTCCCCCACCAAACACTCACCTCCCCTTTCTGTTAAATAACATTAAAACCCTCAACCCTGGCTCTCAAAAATGTAGAAATGATGTGAACATTGATCAAGTGACCAGTTTAATAGGTCTTTTAAAACCTCCAGCAGATGACTGAAGACTGGAGGCACCTGGTTAAAGCTCAATGTCTATGGGGACATGTGGCCAGGGCTCCCAGCCCGTCCTCACCAGCACAGCAGCAGCGTCTCAGAGGAGGCCTTGAACAGGGATGAGTGGAACATCCACTTCCACAAGCAGTGCCTTGCAGGAAAACTGTCACACAAGGATGAATGGCCATCTTGTAGAGAGACTCCAGTGGGAGCCTCGCATTCCACATAGGAGGAAGTACTGATTGAGTTGAAACGAGGACTTCTCTCCTTTCACTTACACTTCTAATTTGGGCTTACAGCAATTATTGAGAATGAGATGTAATAGGGAAACATTTAGAAAATCTGAATAACAGAATATATTCTGTGTGTCAGTTGTCTGTGATCTCAGTACTGAGATTCCTGAATTTAGGTGGACCTCCATTTGAACTGGACTTAAGAACAGTGCCCTGTGGGCAGGCAAAGCCATCACCATATGCAGCTTGTCATAGGCAGGTGCTACAGCCAGGGCAGGGGACTCCTCCTGGAACCTACTTCTGCCTTTTGCAAGCACCACTCCTGCTTAGGGTCCATTACGCTCAAGAGCCCGATGTAAAGTGACTGCTCTTCAGGGAAATGTGACAGGAAGGCAGACACAGCAGCAGGAATGAGGAAGGAACTCTTGACATTTAGACCTCTGCCAACACAGCCCCAGCAGGCCTTCATTCCGTCCCTTCAGAGGTAGATGGTGCTGTGCTGGATGTCACTGCCCGGCCCTGCCCATCCACTAGAGGGACCTGTGGAGCCCTGGGTGGGACTGTGACTGGCACCTTCCACACCCCTGCCTATCACATCCAGTGATACTCCCCCAACCAAAGAAGGTGTGTGTTCTCTCCACTGGGCCCTCTTCTGAGGGGCCCCTTTGACAACACCTCTGTTTCCCTGGTCTCTGGGACTCCCTGGTTAGCCAAACAAGGGAGAGACCCGCCGACCTCTGCTGAGTGCAGTCAGGCCCAGGACATACCCGCCAAGTTATGGTATCCTCCAACAGACCCTCCTTCACCTTACACAGGGATCTATGATGAGGATGGAAATCACATAGTTAATATTGATGTCAAATGGGTTGACATACCAGGTTGACTTACAAAACTTTCCTTTTAGTCAAAGATTATAAAGATTTAAGGCCTGGTTCACTTTAACAAAAGGATAGAGAAACTCTCTGAGAAAGCAACTCAACAGGTATGATCACAACCAGTTACAGATTTCTATTGTTCCTTGTCCACTCCCACTGATTCACTTGACTAACCTTTAAAAAGTAGGAACTGCATGTTAAAGTTAGAATAGTTTTCATAGGACATGTGTTTCTTAAAAGAACTACAAGAATTATCCATGATTATAGAAATACTTTTAAACTCACAAGCTGTTAGGTATAGGTATACTTTAAAGTTAAAGATTAATGATAGGTTAAGAGACATAGAGTTGGTTACATAGTCTGGCACCTGTTAAACAAGGAACGGTTACATTTTGGGAGAATTACACATAACTGGAAACTGTAAATTAATGACGTATTTTGTTGGAATGATTCTGTACCCATAATGAAAGAAAAAAGCATATAAATAAAGACCCAGAGAAAGCAGGATTAGCTTTCTCTCACTGGAGATCGCTCGAACAGAACGACTCCTCATCCCATTCCTTGCTCTGACACCACTCATCCTTCAGGACCCCCTGGATCCCACTGAGGCTGGACCCTGGCACCTGGGCAGGCCCAGGAGGGGCCCACCGACATCCAACCAGTGCGAGGAGGCCCAGGACAGACCTCACAACCTCTGCCTAGCGTGGGCAGGCCCATGTCAGACCCAGTGACCTCTGCCGAGGTCGTTCAGGCCCAGGTCCATACCCACCGACCTCCGCCCAGTGCTGGCAGGCCCAGGATAGACCCACCGACCTCTGCTGAGTGCAGGCAGACCCAGGACATACCTGCTGACCTCCGTCCAACGTGTGCAGGACCAGGACTGACCCGATGACCTCCACCAAGCCTGGGCAGCACCAGGATAAATCTGCTGACATCTGTGGAGTGCAGGCAGGCCCAGGACAGATGCGCTTACCTCTGCTGAGTATGATTTGCCCAGGACAGGCCCACAGACACCTGCTGAGCATGAACAAGCCCAAGACAGCCCACTGACCAAAACCAGGCAAAGACACATCAAAGAAAGAAAACTTCAGACCAATATCTCTAATGAACATAGATTCAAAAATTCTCCATAAAATTCTGGAAATCGAATACAAAAACATATTGAAAAGATAGTGCATCAGGATCAAGTGGGGTTCATTCCAGAGATGCAAGGTTGGTTCAACATACAGAAATCAATAAATGTAATTCATCACATAAGTGACTTAAAGATAAGAACCATATTATTATCTCAATAGATGCAGAAAAAGCATTTGACAAAATACAGCACCCCTTCATGTTCAAAACACTAGAAAAAATAAGGATAAGAGGAACATATCTCAACATCATAAAAGCTATCTATGCTAGCCGGGCGCGGTGGCGCACGCCTGTAATCCCAGCACTTTGGGAGGCTGAGGCAGGAGGATCGCGAGTTCAAAGCCAGCCTCAGCAATGGCAAGGCACTTAGCAACTCAGTGAGACCCTGCCTCTAAATAAAATACAAAAAAGGTCTGGGGATGTGACCCAGTGGTCGAGTGCCCCTGAGTTCAATCCCCGGTACCACAAAAAAAAAAAAAAAAAAAAAAAAAAAAAAAAAAAACTATCTATGCTAAGCCCCAGGCCAACATCATTCTAAATGGAGAACAAAAAAGCTTTCCCTCTAAAAACTGGAACAAGACAGGGATGCCCTCTTTCACCAGTTCTATTTAACATAGTTCTTGAAACACTGTCCAGAACAATAAGACAGATGAAAGAAATTAAAGGGATACAGATAGGAAAATTATCACTATTCACTGATGATAGCATTCTATACCTAGATGACACAAAAAAAAAAAATCCACCAGGAAACTTCTAGAACTCACAAATGAATTCAGCAAAGTAGCAGGATACAAAATCAACACCCATAAATCAAAGGCATTTCTATATTTCAGTGACAAATCCTGTGAAAGGGAAATGAGGAAAACTACCCCATTTACAATAGCTTCAAAAAAATAAAATAAAATACTTGGGAATCAACTTAATGAAAGACGTGAAAGACCTCTATAATGAAAACTACAGAATACTAAAGAAATAAATTAAAGAAGACCTTAGAAGATGGAAAAATCTACCTTGTTCTTGGAGAGGCAGAATTAATATTGTCATAATGACCATACTACCAAAAGCACTATACAGATTTAATGCAATTCCAATCAAAATCCCAATGACATTCCTCAAAGAAATAGAAAAACCAGTCAGGAAATTTGAAGGGCAAAAATCACACCAGTGAAAACCGTGCAGCCTCTATGGCTAGTTGGAGGTTGAAGAGGTGCTGGGAGAGAGGAGTCAGGGAGAGGGGAGTGTATGAGCTCTGAACAGAAGGTGGATGCCTGGTCATGCTGGATGTGGTCTCTGGAGCTGCCTGCTAAGGCAGCTGCCATTGGGCTGGAGGCTGGAGCTGTCAGCTAGGGCAGCTGGAGGTGATGGGTCTGGAGCAGTCGCAGTGGCTACCTCTTCTCAGCAGGGATGAGCTGTTGAGACTGAGCTTCGGGCAGGCAGGAGCTTAAGTAGGGATTTATGGTGGGGTGGTGTACCAGAGCTCCCTTTAACACTATTGGCTCTTTGCCTGGGAAACAGGGTGACTTTTAAGTCTATTGGCTCCTGCCTGGGGAACAGAACAACCTTTAAGCCCATTGGCTCCTGCACAGGGAAAATGAAACAAGGTTGTTTCTCATGGAAATTTCCGTGGGGGAGGTGGCCCATCAGCCCAAGCCTATCTATCAGAGGGCAAAAGGGTAAAAAAAACAAAACAAAACAAACATGGTAGAATGGGATGGATATCATTAACCTAATTGCATGTATGAAGACACAAATGGTGTGAATATACTTTGTATACAACCAGAGATATGTAAAAATGTGTTCCGTAAGTGTAATATGAATTGTAATGCATTCTGCTATCATATATAACAACTTAGACTGTTAAAAAGTAAATAAATAAATAAATAAATAAACAAAAATAAACCAGGGAAAAAAAACAAGGGGGGCTAGAGGCCTGTTCCATGAGGCCATGCTCCTCCATGAGCATCAGCACTGATGGGCTGACCACAGGAAGCTCCACCACTGGGGCCTGATTGGCCTCAGCACTGTGGGCCCAGCTGTGCACTGACCACAGAGCAAGTCCAGTGAAAGCAGTTCCTCAGGTGAAAACGGCCAGTCCAGTTGAGAGTGGTCAGCAACATGGCCTTCCTCTAGGCAGGTGTTAGAAGAAACAGGAAGTCATGTTCCTGCTCCCCAAAGGTCACCTGAGGAGGAGTCAGCTTCCAACTGGATCCAAGCTGCTAAACATGGCAGTTGTATCTGTGTGCATGTGTCCAAGAGTCGTGGCCTTTGTGAGCTCCTGCTGACCACAGACCAGTGACAGCCCCAGAAACAAACTCACAGATGGAGGTAAAGTCCATAAAGAAACAGAAGGTACACCTACAGTGTGGGGGCCCAGGGGGCAGACACATCACCTTTGCCAAGAAGTGGCATCTGTGCTCCAACCAGAAAACCAGGCACGCCTGGAGGAAAGACACCTACACCAGTAATGGACCCAAGAAGGACACAGTGCAAGACAGAGCATGTTATGAGGGGTGAGACATTGTGGCTGGGGCCAGAGGAGGAGAGCGGAGCGCAGGTGCAATGTCCTGGTCCATGTCAGAATGGGTGCAGTGTCATTCATAGGCCAGGTGGTGGCATCTGGGTGGCCTTGCTCATGGGCCCTGGATGCTGTCATTTCTGGTTAATGTGGAGAGCAGGATCACCTGAGAGAGGGTCTGAGTGTAGATGGTCTTGCAGTTACAGACCTTGATAAAGTGATTCCTTGTAGGAAGTGAGGTCTTTGCAGCCCACCAGTTCTGGTTGCCTGTGACTAACACTAGGAGTCTGGGGATTGGGGATTAACTGAAAATCCAGTAACTCCTAGGTAATTCTTAGAAAATCCTTTTGAAATCAAACCCCTGACAGAAGCTTGTTTTATTTGCTTCTTACCAAGAAGCTAAGCTCACAAATAAGCTGGTTGTTTGGGGTTCTTGAGGTGATGCTGGGAGAGGAAAGGACAGTCAGCCATTCCCACTAGCTATTTGCATTTATTCTAGAAGTTTTCGAGAGCTAGGGTCCTTTAAATGAGGCAGCGGGCATTCCCTGATTCCTCAGTTACTCAGCAGTGTGTGTCTTTGGCAGCCTGTTATTCGAAGGGCCTTGGTTTTCATTGAAACCAGGTCCCTCTGTTTCTTCCATCTTTCAGGATCAGGCTCATAGGCTCACAGAAGAGCCCAGTTCTGTGAGCCACTTTGTGAGGGCCTCTCACTAGGACTGCACCTGTGTCCTCCTGGCCTGAGTGGAGCTGTGCTAGGGGAGCCACATAGAAGGCAACCTCCATCCTGCAGATCTGAGCATGTGCTCAAAAACCCTGCTGCTCCATCACCGAGTGGCAGCATCCCTGCTGGGGACTTTTCCTCTTTGTAGGAGCAAGTCCACAGAGCCGCAGCAGCCCCAGGTTCTGCTGTGGTGGCTGTGTCAGTGGACACTGGCCAGCATCACAAAGCCAAGGTATTTCTTGGAGCAGAGACACTGGCCTTGAGTCAGCTCCATGGCTCTTACCAGAGTCCTTGTGCCATCCCAGGACATGTGTCAAATCTTGTCTTGCATAGCTCCCCTCCTGCTACAGTCATATTCTACCAGGTCCCTGAGCCCTGTCCTCAGAGGGGACTGGCTGCCCCCAAGGTCCAACCATTTCAGGGAACACCATGGGAAGAGAGGCTGCACCACCACCTCAGCCCCCAGAGCTCACCCAGGGTCTGTTGAACACCACACCCCCGCCCTCAACTGGGTAAAGTTATAAAAGTTCCCATCAGATGGTTGATGAGCCCCCAAATGAAGGACATAAATGAGAAATCACATCCTTTTACAGTCAGAGCTGTCCTTCAATTCCCATTCCACAGCCTCACCAGGATAATAAGAGCTGCTGCCAACCAAGCCCTTTGCCTGTGCCCCTGTGACAGGGCAGCTGACCCATGCAGGGTGTCTCCACAAGTGACAACCATGCCAGCTGCAGTGATGCAGGCTCCTCGCTCCCCCTAGGGAAGGCCACACCCAGAGGACTGTCCCTCTGCTCCCAGGGGAGTAAGTGCTATAATCTGAAAATGCCTGGCCTCTGCTTTCAGCATCACAGGGGCCTGTTGTAATGCATCCAGTGAGAACCCCACCCCACCAGGGAATTGTGACACCAGGGCAGGCTGAGAACCACTACCCTGCCAGAAACCTGCATAAGGAAGGGGCTCCCCAGAGCCACAAGAGTCTGGCCTTAAACCCAGAGAAGTTATGAAAAATTTTGGTTTTTAAATTGATAGGGCCTGTGCCTCCATTATAAATTTGTTTTCAGCCAAATGTGGATTTAAAGAGAAATAGAGAGTGAAGTTTTTGAGTTTGCAAACAAACTTCCCATGGGCATAAGAAAGGGGACCCTGTTCCTCGGCCATGCCATGTGCTGCCAGCAAAGGGCAGCACCCCCTTCCCAGCACTGCCAGAAGGCAGGAGCACCTGTCCTGGACTGGTTGGTCTGTCCTTCCAGGGTCAGTGACCTGCCCTCCACCAAAGTGCCGGGTGCTCCCATTTGTCAAGCACCAGCTAAGGACTTGATCTGCCACCAGGGAGACCTTTGAGGTCCAAGCGGATCAGGACACAGCACAGATCCTTAGGACATATTCAGCTTCCCCTGGGCCGAGTCGGGAGCCAGGGCAGAGCCCACCTTGTACCTCTCAGTGAGCCAGAAACCCAGGATGTGCTGCAGCTTCTGTGAGCAGATGGGGCAGACTTCCTGGGGCTGCTGCAGGGCTTCATCCAGGCTGAGAGTCCCCCACATGAAGCAGCAATGCCAACAGCAACTTTCCAGGCCCATGTCATGGCAGAGCATGTGACCTGAGGGGAAGGCCACCAGCCTTGCCACACACCTTGCCCTCAACCCACAGACCCCTGACCCCTGGTGAGGACAAACTGCTGGCAAATGGTTCAAGCACACCTACCCCTCTGAGGGCTCTGGGGAAACCACACAGCATGGGGGTTTGGGATCCCAGCAGATACTAGGTCAGATCCCAGCCTTGCCCCATCAGTGCTATGTGGCCTAAACGCTTGGCATCTTGAGCCTAGATTTCTTTACACTGTAAAATGAGGGATCGTCCTTTCTGGTGAGAACTGAATGATATAACTGGCCAGGCAGAAGGCTCAGCCAGAACATACAATGATCTTTCTCTGAAGCCACATCCAAAGCTGCCCAGCCACTGGGAAACATTGCAGCTGGTTTCTGAAGATATGAGAGTGTAGATGGGGCCTGTGGCCTCAACCTGTAGCATATGACCTCCATGCAATTGACCAGCATCAGAATTGCTTTGCACAGTGCCCGTCTTTAGTGATTTCTCTTTTCCTGGGCTCTGACCTCTTCGGTTGCCACCATCCCTCTTTTTTTTTAATATTTGCTTTAGTTGTACCTCGTGGTGCGAGGATTACTCGCACGCTAGGCAAGCACTCTACCGCTGAGCCACAACCCCAGGCCACCATCCCTCTTTTAACACATCCACCCAACCATAGGCTCATTCCATGTTGGTCCTTTCCAGCCCCTTCACATCATCTCCACTTGCCTCTCTAACCCCATTCACATCTCATCGCTGGCTCTGTTGCCACCTCTCTTGAGCTTTTTTTTCTTCTGGCTGAGACTGCTTCACCTGCTTCTTTCCACAGCTGCTCCCATATTCTCTGATGCTCATTTCTTCCAAGATGCTTGTCTGCAGTCATTCAGTGCCCACACTCTTATCTCTTCCTCTCTGTACCTGTCTATTTAGCAACTTCAGCACTTCCTATCATCTCATTCTTCTCCCAACCTGCTCTAGTACCTTCATTTTCCTTCACAAGTTTCTATTTCAACAATACTGTCTGGATTTTCCTTCTGTTGAGGAAAACTAGAAACATAGGTTGTGGGAAAGATTCCCATTGTGACTCAAGTAGCAAAGTCCACCATTCCCTGTGTGTCTCCATCCTTGAAACATTACCAGGAAGGCATCTCCTGTTGAGATGCCTCTCTTTGATTGGGGATATAAGATTGTCATACAGCTCCCCTAGAATTTTGTTTCTTTCGCTCTTCCTGTGTTGTTTCCCTCCATGTCCTCCCTGTGTTTCCTGCTTCCAGTCTCTAGGATCTGCCACGTTCTCTGTTGTTTTCCTATGAAAAATAATTGAGGTGGTTTTCTCCTCCACAGGTAAGAAATTTGGTCAATTAACAACAACCCTGTTAAAAAACAGTTTGTCCACAAACAGTCCAGAGTGAAATGATCATATGCATCATTAAGGTAAGAAGATTTTCATCCTTATTACATTTTCCCCACAAAAACACCTTGCTGTGCTCTTCAAAAGCACATAACACATGTGCTCTCTTAAAATACACGTGTTCTTTAAAATGACAAACAACAGCAGCTCAATATTCACAATAATGATGATTAAACATTAAATGAAAATTTTACATTTAGACTTTGGGGTATTACTACTGCGATACAAACATAATAGATAAAATAGATACAATAGATAAAAATATTTAAACCTCTCTTAAAACAAAAACATTTATGTACATAAACCTGTTATAACACTCATCACAAAACTTAATTATGAACAGCAAGTTTTCAAACCAGCAGCTATCTTCAAACTATTTTTTTTGAGCTGAATGTTTTGTTTTTTTACAGTTTTTTTCCCCAGCTTTTATATCTTTAACATCTTAACAAAACAAGATTTCCCAAAGTTTAAAAAAAATCTTTGAAAAATATACAGTTTCATATTATTTACACAATATATGAATACAGGTTCCAATATCATACAAATATTGTTATGTTAGAAACACAGTTGGAAGGCATGATGTAACTGACTACTTTTATATGAAAGACTAATGGACAAGTTCTCGTATTTCAACTATCTTTGTTACTTGTTATCTTGATATATGAACTATTAGGCACCTGAGAGGCTGGAAGACTACTGAACATGAGATAAGCTTCAATACCTTGTATTTTGTTTGATGTTATTTACTTTTAAAACTTACCATATTTATATCTCTTTACAGCTTTGCTTCATTCATAGCTAACTTTATTCTGACTATCCTAAATGACCAAATATTAACTACATGGACTGTTAATGTATAAACAGATCTAAAAATCAAACATAAAAATAAATAGCCAAGCTGTATAAGATATATATTTAATCCCAGGGAACTTCCTATGGCTTTATGAGCAACCTGGATTCTACAGACAGGAGTCAACACTTCAGTTTCCATGCTCTGAACTATATTAAAAAAAAAAAAAAAAACATAAAAAAAGGACTGAAAATAATTGGAATAATTCGTCCTCTTTATATTCAAGAAACCTAAGATTAAAAATTCTAAATTAATAGTTTTATTTATATTTAAAAATACATTGGAAATTCTGCATATGCCCATGATCAAGCTTATTTTCAATGCACATTACTTCAATTTTGATGACATGGTTTGTTCTGATAAGGCCCTTTTACAAACGAACACTAAAATAGGAAAACTCCTGTAGATTTTCGCTGGCATTGCCACCGATGATGTGTATTGCTTTCCTTGCTAATGGTGATGGGTGACTCTCATCTGCCTTTTATCACCTGAACAGTTTTCCGACCATAATGATAATAACTGTAAGCTGATGCAGCTGTGGTGAAAGCATAATTGAAAAACTGAAGCTGCCAAAGAAGCTTCCACCAAGATTAACTGAACTGCTGTGTTGACCTTGCTGATGAAACTTTGGTTTTAACCTAGCAGTAGCATAACAAGGATTGAAATACTTAGCTAATGTTCGCAGTGTTGGAAGAGTTCGATATCTGACATAAAAAACAGCAGCAGAAAAAAAAGCAGCAATCAACGTTAGATCTCTTGAAATTATCATATAAGTAAGTGGAATAAGATCTGCATAGGTCAAGCTAACATATAAGATACTGATAAGTATTTTATCAGCAAGTGGATCAAGAGCACTTCCCAAAGCTGATTTTTGACTGGCCCAGTTTCGAGCAATAAATCCATCCAACAAATCGGTTAGCCCCCTAAAGCAAAAACTCCTAGTGCAACATTAAAATCTTCTTCAATAACCAAATATCCCAAAATTGGGCCCAAGCCAATTCTTGTCATTGAAATATATTTGGGATTGTCCATGGATTTTCTTACAGACTGGGGACGCTCGCTGGGACACACCCGCAGCCCAGGGCCTCCACAGCGGTGTCCCCTCCTGCCGCAGGCCCTGGGGGCCGCTTTGCCCACGCTTGAGCAGTAGCTCCATGGGCCGGCCCATGGGCAGTTGCGGGGCAAGCGCAGCCGGGCCCAGCGATGAGCGCTTGGCCTCACAGCTCAAGCAGCAGGGCACCAGCCGCAGCAGGGCCCTGAGGGAACGCCCCTTACCCTGCTGCATCCCCTAGCACCCAAGCGGCTGCACGCAGGGCCCCCCACGAGCCGCGTGCCAAGTGCGAGGCCAGCATGGCCCTGTGGCCATGCCGCGAGGACCGAGGCTGTGAGAGCTCAGCATCCCTGGTCACCGGCCAGCGGCTTCTCCATAGACACCCCGCAGTCCCGGGGAAGCATGACCGCCGCTGCCTCCATACTCTGAGATGAATGTTTTTAAAAATATTTGTGCCTGTAATCCCAGCACTTTGGGAGGCTGAGGCAGGAGGATCACGAGTTCAAAGCCAGCCTCAGCAATGGCAAGGCACTTAGCAAATTAATGAGACCCTGTCTCTAATAAAATACAAAAAAGGCTGGGGATGTGACCCAATGGTCGAGTGCCCCTGAGTTCAATCCCTGGTACCATAAAAAAAAAAAAAAAAAAAAAAAGAATTGTAGTTGTAGATGGACAGCATGGTTTTATTTTATTTATTTTTTTTTAAACATTTATTTTTTAGTTGTATTTGGACACAATACCTGTAATTTAATGTGGTGCTGAGGATCGAACCCAGGGCCCTGCACGTGCTAAGCAAGCGGTCTACCACTGAGCCACAACCCCAGCCCCTATTTGTTTCATTTTTATGTGGTGCTAAAGATCGAATCCACTGTCTCACATATCCTAAGCAAGCACTCTGCCACTGAGCTACAGCTACAGCCCCTCTTCAAACTATTTAATGTAAGTATAGTTCAAAATACACCAATAGCATTTATGTAGTAAAACTCTTTATGACACTCCCATGGTTCTAATTTCATGTTTAAAAGTAATCCCATCCCAGAGCCCCTACATGCCCATTCAAAACTTCCTAGACTGTAATAAATAAATATATAAAATACAGGCATGATCATTTACCTCAGAAACTATTTTGAGGGGGTGACTAGGGGGAAATGGAACCAGAACGAACCCAGCAAATATTGAGAAGTGAGTTCTGGCTTAAACCTTTTGTTTAGAAAGTGGGCTGAAAATTGTGGAATATGTGAAGAATTGCATGGAATATCCTATTATTGCACATTTGCTTTATTATAAATAAATCTCCATCCTTGATATCTCAAGGTTCGCTTTTCCCAAGATGAATTAAAGGGAGAGAGTAAAAAAAGACAATTTACAGGGGCTGGGGATGTGGTTCAGTGGTTGAGTGCTCACCTAGCACATGTGAGGCACTGGGTTTGATCCTTAGAACCACATAAAAAATTTAAAAATAAATAAATAAAGGTATTATGTCCAATACAATAATATATACACACACGCGCGCACACACACACACACCCCCATTCACACATATATAAAAAAAATTTACACAGAGAGAGATTCATGGCTAAAGGATACTCACTTTAGATAGAGATCAACCTTTCATCAAAGCTGATTTTGGGCCCAGTTGTCTAGGTTAAGGATTTCCAGCACATCCTTTTTTGACAAACTGTTCTCTCTCAGGTCTGCCTGAGCATCCTCAGAGCACCAGCACATCTCTAGGAGGTCATTGTGTGGCTGTGAAGCTGACCGGGAGAGTCAGGCTGTTTCAACATGTCAGACAGTGGCTGTGGGTGGGAGGTAGACAGGAGTGGATCAAGTAGTGGGTCCTTGAGTCTGCTAAGTAGACAATAAGTTTCCCTGTCATCAGGCCAGGGATACAGAATTTTGTACCTCCTCTCAGGCTGATGACTTAAGGCCTCCATAATTCCAGGAATTCTAAGGAATCAGGGTGGAATCTTAGCCCCATACCCAGAGCTCTGGGTCATAAGCTTGAATCTGGAAAGAAAAAGAGACCCCCCCCAAAAGCTGATAACTTTACAGGATCTATTGAGGGTTTTAAAGTTATTTTTCCATTCCATAAAATCACTTCATCTTGATATTGTCTTTCTGGTAGCCATGATTCAATAGTCTACAAACATCTTACAAAAAAAAAAAAAAAAATGTTGAGAGGCATTATTCTATTACCTAAACTCTTTAGGCTATAAAGGGGTGACATATCAAGGTGTAATTCTTAGAGTGATTTAGCCTAGCTGAAAAGAGAGAACCAGGAAGAGGCCTATGCTCCAGTGTCTCTTCAAGGGCACAGCTTCATGACTTGACTACCACCTATTCTAGGACCCACCTTCTGAAGTTTCTACCACCTCCCAATAGCACAACAAGCTGGCGACCAATCCTCCAGTGCATGGGCCTTAGGGGACACTGCAGATCCAAACCACTGTCCCTAGTGCATCCTGATCTTAAATCATTACTGAAAATCAGTGAAAGATTTTTTGATTTATTAGAGTTGCTGGATTTTTTGAAGTGTTACCTGTCAATCAGCACAAACTATCTTACTGAGATTGGCTAGGAAATATCTGTTCTCATGTGCAAATATATGCAAAACAGTGTTTAATGATGCAAGTGGCCAAAATGAGGTCTGTTAGAAATGGTTCTGTTTTCACCTTTTATTCTTAGTGGGGTGAGCTGCTGGGACTTCATGTCTGCAGCTGTGCATGTGTGCTGTCTCTTGTTCAGGATGATTTTTCCATATGTGGAAATACTTTTTAGGCTAAAAAGTGACATGTCATTTACTCTTGGTTTCTGCTTTACAAAGTATATAAATGATGTGGTGGGCTTATCTGCTGCTCCTCTTTGGAAAGTGGAAAGTGTGCTATAATTAGAAAAAGCAGATGACTACATGGCAATAAGACAACATTCTGCAGAGATAATAGATTTTAACCAATCTAATGCCCCAGTGATTGATTTTTACTTAAACCTAAGGAAAATCTGTATGTTTCCCCCATGCAGAAAGTCCAGTAAAGTTTTTGGCTGGCTTTGAACTCGTGATCCTCCTGCCTCAGCCTCCCAAAGTGCTGGGATTACAGGCGTGCGCCACCGCGCCCAGCTCCAGTAAAGTTTTGAATCCAGATTTAGGAGGGTGGATAATAGAAGTTCAGAAACTTGGATCCATTTTACAAATGCCTGTGAATTCAGTTGTGCAAATACTAGTTTTGTTCAAGAGATACAGACTATAGCATTATGATGTTATCAGTGGGTTCATTTGGAGGGAATTTAGCAAAGTATATGAAAATTCATCTGAAATATAAATATTTACAGCAAAATGTAGAGGCATGAACAGAGACAATGTGACAGTTGCAAATAAGAGAAATACATAAAACTAAGTGCCCATAAATGTACCAGTCCATTCATATCTGACCACCAGAACTGTGCATAGGGATGTACATTAGGTTACTAGAGAGTTCAAGCCTGTGAATAAAAGGGACTATTTACCAACTTGTTTGGGAAATGGATTATATGTTAGAAAAATGAAAAAGTTAATAAGTTAATGTAAAAACAGTCATGAATTGATTTAGTATGTCAGAGTGGACAACTTCCTTATAAGTAGGAGACAAAATTGATGCAGAATGCAAACCAAAACCACCTTGATAAAGCACATGACATCTACAATGGCTAAGAGAAAAGAGACGGAACTTACCAAATGTTGTCTAGGATGTAGAGAACCTGGAACTCCCTTCACATCACTGGTGGGAGTGTAAAATGGTGGAAAACAGTTTGTTGATTCCTTGCCCAACTAAACACAGACTCCCCCTGTGATCCAGCAATTCCACTTCAGGGTATATACCCAAAGAACTGAAGTCAGGCACCCCAACAAGGATCTGTACACACATGCTCACAGCTGCATGATTCACCAAAGCCAAAGAAGGGAAACCACACCAGTGTCTATCAGTGGATGAATGTGTAAACAAAATGCATTTTATCCACAGGAAGGAATATTAGCAGTTAAAGAAGGAATGAAGTGCTGGACGTGTTAATTATAGATGCAAAATACAGCCATTATGCATTTATGGCCTCAGTTGCAAATTCATGCTCTTTGCTTCCTCTGCTGGAGCTGTAAATCTCTCTCATTTTTTAAAAAAATTTTATTTATTTACTTTAGTTGTATCATTTATGTTTACGTGGTGCTGAGGATCGAACCCGGGCCGCGCACGTGGCGAGCGCTCCTTGTAAATCTCTCTCCTTTGTCATCCTAAGTCTGTTAACCCTTGTCTAGAGGGGATGCTGGGAGAGATATTGAGCTTGATTTCAAATTTGTCCCCCTTTTGTTTGACAAAGAAACTGGGCTCAGAATGTTGCTGTGGTCACAGAGCAACAAGGGAGAACTGGAGCTAAAGAATGGGTCTATTGCTGGAGCCTCAAATTCACCTGCTTTGCAGCTTCTTCCCAAGGTGGCCCCTCTCTGCTCCCTCTCAGATGAGAACGCACATTTGGAAACCATCATTCCTGGCTTTTTTCCCATTCCTCACTGTGATCCTTCACCTCATCTTGGTTCCTAGCTGGCTCATTCCGTGTTGGTTGCTATTCCAGCTCCTGGATAAGCACATATGTTCCCACAGTATCTGACACACCCACATTAGGTGCTGAGTGCAGGTGTACTGTTGGCTTAAGGAAGTACTGCAGTGGTGTCAGAGGTTTGACACACTCATCCAGGTGTTCAGTGGCCAGTGCTGAGTCTGGAGAGATTGACAACAATCATAAGCACTTAAGACCTACAACAGTGGGTCTCTAATGTCAAACAAGGAAAGCAAATCGCAGAAAGGCTACTTGATTTGCCCAATACCAAGCAGGCATTCTCTAACAAAAATGGGC
This sequence comes from Tamias sibiricus, assembly GCA_025594165.1. NCBI lineage: Eukaryota > Metazoa > Chordata > Mammalia > Rodentia > Sciuridae > Tamias > Tamias sibiricus. Next base: position 27,872,075 of record CM046674.1, read on the forward strand.
TGCACTATGTGGGGTTTGATTTTTTTCCTGTCTTAAGAGCATGTCCCTTTCAGTGTGCTTGTTCATCTTATTTTACACTTCAATTTTCTTCTAAAACCTGTTCTGGAGTAGAAGCAGTTATTCTACAAATGGTTTTATTATTTAGGTATTTTCATGAGAGTGTATTTCTGTGTTAAAATAGTGGAATGATCCTGTGTGCATTATTGTTTACTAGCACAATTTCTTGACAATTTTCATGGAAATTGTTACCTTTGTTGTATAGATTTTTAAAAATCATTGGGATGGAGGTGTGCTCAGTGGTAGATTGCTGGTCTAGCTCAGTTCCATTTAAAGCACTGCAAATAGGAAATTAATAAATACATAATAAAAAGTTAAATTCAGGGGCTGGGGTTGTGGCTCAGTGGTAGAGCGTTTGCCTAGCATGTGTGCGGCCTGGGTTCAATCCTCAGCACCACGTAAAAATGCATGTGGGGCTGGGGTTGTGGCTCAGCGGCAGAGCGCTCGCCTTGCACGTGCGCGGCCCGGGTTCGATCCTCAGCACCACGTAAACATAAATGCATTGATTGTGTACAACTAAATCAACAACTAAAATCAAATAAATAGTATAAAAAAAGTTAAATTCAGCATGTTGTCATGTTCCTTCTTCTTTCTATTTTGTATAGCATTTCCTTGAGAAGACCAGTTATGGAAGTATTTCTTTGGTCCATAAATAGTGAAATAAACATTTTGCTTGCATTCCAGCTGGTAGTATGCTTCTGAAAGCCCTGAGAGTCCTCTCTCTGAAATGGGTTGTCTCCCTCGAGGTCCTCTCTGTTTTCTGCATCTAGTCTCTAGGTTAATATGTGCCACCTTTCTGTTATTTTTTTTACATGACAAACAATTTTGGATTCTTTTTTCAGAGGTAAGTAATTGGATCAGCTAACCAGAACCCTGCTAAAAACAGTGGTATTATACAACCAAGAAGCAGTGTCTACACTGATAATATCATGTGCATGACAAAGGTGAGATGTTTATTCTATTTCCCCCAAAATGCACTGTGCTGCTGTGCTCTTCAAAAGCAAAGAAAACTGAACATCAAATGAAAATTTCATATCAACAAGTTTTGGGTATTACCACTGAGCTATAAAAGTAATAGCTATAAGCCGGGCACGGTATAATCCCAGCACTTTGGGAGGCTAAAGGATCGATAGGCCAGCCTAAAAACTTACAACTCAGTGAGACCTCTCTAAGTAAAATACAAAAAAGGACTGGGGATATGGCCCAGTAGTCGAGTGCTCACAATCCCCGGTACCACAAAAAAAAAAAAAAAAAAAAAAAAAAAAAAAATAGCTATCAGTTATAACATATCAGTTATAACACTCATAAGAAAACTAATTCAGAAGAACAAGTTTTCAAAACAGTAACTATCTCAAAATTATTTAAAGGGCTGGGGATTCATCTCAGTGGCAGAGCACTTGTCTAGTATGTGTGAGGCACTGGGTTCAATCCTCAGCACCACATAAAAAAAATAAATAAAGGCATGCTGTTCCATCTTCAATTATAAAAAAAAAATTTAAGTTTTTAAAAATATTTATTTATTTATTTGTTTTAGTTGTACACAATGCCTTTATTTTTACATGGTGCTGAGGATGGAACCCGGGCCACGCAAGTGCTAGGCGAGCACTCTACCGCTGAGACATAACCCCAGCCCAAATTTTAAGTTTTTTAAAAAATAAATACAGGAATAATTCTGTGGCCAACATGTTCAAAATAAACCAATGAAATTTATGATCTGTAGTAAAACTCTCTATGAAAATCCTAAGGTTCTAATTTCATATTTAAAAGTAATTCCCTGAAAGATGCCCTACATACCACCTTCAAATGGCACTAGACTGTGGCAACTAAATATATAAAATACAGAACCTCAATCATTTACCTCAGTGATGATTTTCAATCAACAATCTAAAATTTAGGGGCCCCCCAGTGAACAGTATATCCACCCCTCCCTGCAAAGAGTACAATGGGATAAGTATGCAGATCCTTCTAGAGGTCCTCTCTCACTTCCTCAGGACATCTTGCTGAAAACACATCTCCCCTGGCATCTGAATGGAAGAAGAGAGGTTGTTAGACTTCATGGACACAATTCTCTAGATATGAAGATGAGTTACACCCTGAGTTAGTCCTAACTAGAGCTTAGACAAATTTACAAACCCAGCCTTATCTCTGATCCTTCACTGTTAACACTGGCCCAGAACCATCATTTTCAGTTTTGATCCTACACTTTACGGACCCTGATTTCAGAAATCATTTCATATGCCCAGGGTCAGAACCAGAGATTTGCTTTATACCACGCACTTGAGGTGATTCTGCTGTTACAGTAGAGCACACCTGGAGCATGGGGCCTTAACTCATATCATTGTCTGTGTGAGTTAGTTCACATCTGAAATAACTTTGTGACAAACAACACTAACATGTCAACACCATCAACCAGGACACCAGGTATCTGATACCTTCCCTATCCCCTAATTTGTCCCACTAATACCTGCTCCTCATGGCTGTTTCTAACATTCTTTAAATAAAACTTTGCCTCATCTTCTGCACAAGTCCGTAACTCTAATGTGTGCTGTGTAAGAAACTGCACTAAAGCTAGTATTTTTTAACCTGCTGTGGTCCTGACAAACTTCCTTGACCATGAATTTGTGAAGGAAAAATGTGATTGTACAAGAAGAGAGATTCATCCAGAAGTAGTAAGTCAGTGGACAGCAGATACTCAGAAGTGAATTCTGACCATAAACCATTTGAGAGCAAACTGGCATGACAATTAAAGTTAGTTAATGAGAATTATCTTCATTGTGGAATATGTGAACAACTGTATAGAATATTCTATTGTGGCACACTCACATTGTTATAAATAAATCTCCGTAATTGGGGGCTAGGGTCGTGGCTCAGCAGTACAGCACTTGCCTAGCACGTGCGAGGCCCTGGGTTTGATCCTCAGCACCACATAAAAATAACTAAATTGGGCTGGGATTGTGGCTCAGCGGTAGAGCGCTTGCCTAGCATGCGTGCGGCCCCAGGTTCGATCCTCAGCACCATGTAAAAACAAACGCATTGTGTTCAACTATAGCAAATAAATAAATATTTTTAAAAAATAACTAAATTAAGTCAAAGTATTGTGTCCACCTACAACTAAAAAAAAAAATTAAAATAATCTCCGAAGCCGGGCGCGGTGGCGCATGCCTGTAATCCCAGCACTTTGGGAGGCTGAGGCAGGAGGATCGCGAGTTCAAAGCCAGCCTCAGCAATGGCGAGGCACTTAGTAACTCAGTGAGACCCTGTCTCTAAGAAAATACAAAAAAAAGGGCTGGGGATGTATGTGATCCAGTGGTCGAGTGCCCCTGAGTTCAATCCCCAGTACCTAAAAAAAAATAAATAAATAAATAATAAATAATCTCCATAATTGGTACCCTTAAGGGATGAATGGCCCAAATGAATTAAAAGGAGAGAGTAAAAAGGCAATTAATTTGTAGGGGGAGAGAGAGATTCATGGCTAAGGGATACTCAATTTGGAAAGAGTTCAGCATTTCATCACAGCTGACATTTGGGCCCAGTTCCTCTGGGTTAAGGATTTCTAAAACATACTGTGTTACAAACTGGTCTTTCTCAGGTCTGCTGATAGCCTCATAGCACCCAGCACATATTTAAGAGGTCATCTGTGTGGTTGTGGTATTGAGGCTGTGAAGCTGACTGGGAGATTCAGGCTGTGTGTGAGTGGCTATGGCATTGCATGGTCTGTACAGGGTGGCTGTGGGAGGGAGGTGACAGGAGTGGGTCCAGCTGTTGGGTCCTTTGGATCTCCTGAATAGATAATAAAGGACCTTGTCATCAGTCCAGGAATATAGAATTTTGTAACTTTCCTCAGGCCTCCATGGTTCCAGGACTTCAAGAGCATTAGGGTATATTCTCAGTCCCACATCCAGCTCTGGATCATAAGTTTGAAACTGGAAAGAAAGGAGCCACCACAAAAGGAGATGGCTGCCCAGGAAGGCCCTCCTTACCTATGTGGCCTCCAAAGCTATCTATTCCCCAGATCACACCTGCAAACCCCACTTTCCCATGTCTCTCCTATTTAGCCCATCCTCTCACTTCACAAGCACACACAGCGCCACCCACCTCTACTCACCCTCCTCTTGGAACACCCGAGTGTTCCAGCCCATGGAATGGATGAATTGGTCGAGCTAAGTATGTCTTGCCTAAACAACCCTAAAGAGCCTCATTGATCTCTTCCATGTCATTGGCCAGGTAGCTGGGGAAAAAAATCAGGATGCTCCTCTGGGACACAACTGGGAAGGACCTCCCACAGGGGTCAGATTCCCAAAAAAGAGTTCAGGCTGACTGTCTTTACACAGGACTACACCATCCCTATCCAGAGTTATCCCTTGGTCCAGAAGTCTCTACTGAACAGACATCTTCTGAAGGGCACCTCTCACACCCTAATGCTAAAGATAAACCCTGTGGAGCATCGCAGGCTGTTCCCACCACCCTGACCCAATGGAATTGACATCAGTTTCATCATCTCCATCCTCACCCTTTCCCTTCCTCTTTTTCTATGTACTCACACCTGTGTCCCCACCCAGGGTCAGGACCTGACCCTGGTTTATGTCTAGTCATCCCTCTCCCACATATTTGCTAATACATGGCTTGGTTCACATTGTGTACTAACTCAAAAAGCTGTTCTTAGATCTCTTTCAGGAGGTTCCTATTCCCTCATACTGAGGACACACTTTATAATGCTTTGTTGAACAAATGAATGAATGTATGAAGCAAGCTTTACTTACAGTCGAATGCCATAATACTATAGTCAATGCCATAATACTCAGTGGTATATCAAACACTTGCAAGATGAAAAGAATTCAGATGAGTATTATAAGAATATGTAGATAAGAGCCCCTGTCTTCCTAAGGAGCCCCTGCCTTCCTAAGGTGTTCAGTCTATTGGAATTAGGAAAAGGGGCAGGGGAGATAAGAAAGTACAATCCGTTATACCATCTTATTATATTGCCTTAGCACTGTCAGAATGCCACGAATGACTGATCTGGGAACACAGCACAGATTGTGGTTTATTGTTTGTTTTACAGAGTTTCCCTCTGTTGCTTAGAACTGGTGTCCAACCCTTAGGCTCCAGAGAACCTCTTCCTTGAACCCTCTGAGTACCTGGGAGTACAGGTGGGTACCATCATGCCCTGGTAGGTTTCAGATTTTTAGCTGACTTTAAGAATAGGTTTTTTTTTTTTCAGATACAAATGTATGATGCCAGCTCAACAGGAAACACAAGGCAAACAGGGAAGGGAGGGCATTTGGAAGGAACAGGGAAAGGAAGACAAATGATAGATGGTAAAGGAATTGGTGGTGGAGAGATTGTGGAGAGGGCTTAATTCCACTTGAGAACTGCAGTTTTGGTCTAGAAAGTAATGAGCAAAACAATTGCTAAGGAGGCCTGAGAGGTGGTTGGAGCCCGTTTTGGAAGGATTTTAGGGAATGCATAGAAAGCCACTGGTATTAGGAGACACTTGTAAGAAGAACCAGCATGGAGCACTTTGCAGTAGACCTGTGCTGTGTAGACAGACCTGAATTGGGCATCTCTCTTGGGAATCCAGAGGCAGAAGACAATGCATCATTGGTGCAGGTACAGAAAGGAAGAGGACAAAGCAGTCAGATATGGCTGCAGCTCCAGTGTCTCTGCAGGGAGGGCATGTGCCCATGCTTCCCTCCTCTCAGGTGGGCTTTGTGTCCTTTGGTTTCACTGACTCTTTCTAACCAACATTAAAATAGTTTTGAATATTTGTTTTTACTAGCAGTGCAAGAAAACTGAACTATAATACTATCATTTCTCCTACCCAAGAGCAAACAGGACAAAGAAATTAGAAATCAGAGGACAGGGTAGAGCCCCACAACTCCACTTCCTGGTTGAGGGGGTAAAGGGACAATAATGACAGAGACCACAAGTCCAACCCTCCAGGGGACATTTATGTGGGTGCTTTTCTGTTTCAGGTAGAGAATAGAAGCCACACTTGGATGTCCAGGAAACCATGTGGTGAAGAGGGGCAGAACCAGAATCTGCCTGGACGACACCCAGTTCTTGCCTCCCACTTTCTGCAGCCCAAGTCTGGGAGCCTGTGGCTTCAGTCTGGTTTTCTGCACTGTGACCTCTAGCTGCCATGTCTCCTTAGGTACCAACTATGTCCTTTCTGCTCAGGGACACTATTGTTTCACCCAGCTACATTCCTGTTCTGTGGCTCGGAAACTCCCCATCTGGCCAGTGAGCTGTGCTCTCTCTGTTCTGGCCTCCCCCAGAAATCTAAATATCTAGACTGACATTTCTTAACCCTTTGCTTCATTTTAAAATTGGTTCAGAGGGGACAGTAAGTCTGCACCCTGTGAATCCATGTTGGGCAGAAGTGGCAAAAGTCCACTTTTGGCACTCATTCTTTTTCCCAAGAGTTTCACTAGTTATGTGTGTCACAATGGGGACCTTATCAAGGTACAATGACATTGACATACCAGAGGACAACTGAAGGTAAAAGGAGAAGACTCAGCCGGGCGCGCGCGGTGTTGCGCAGCCTGTAATCCCAGCACTTTGGGAGGCTGAGGCAGGAGGATCGCGAGTTCAAAGCAAGCCTCAGCAATGGCGAGGCACTTAGTAACTCAGTGAGACCCTGCTTCTAATAAAAAATACAAAAAAGGGCTGGGGATGTGGCCCAGTGGTCAAGTGCCCCTGAGTTCAATCCTCGGTACCAAAAAAAAAAAAAAAAAAAAAAAAAAGGAGAAGACTCAGCCAGGGGAGCCTCTCAGGGAGAAGGTGGGCAGTGCTTCCTTGGAAGTCTCCTATACACATGGACCCCAAGGCTAAGTGAAGGGTTACCATCCACCAGGCTGGTTCAGAGGGTTCTTTCCCCTCAATGGAGAACTCAAGGCCTGCCACAGCCCTGTCCTCTAAGGCCCTGAGCATAACCTCAGCTCCTCACAAAAAAATGTTTCTTATTTATTTATTTATTGGTACTGGGAATTAAACTCAGGGGCACTCAACCCCTGGGCCATAGCCCCATCTTTTTTTGTGTGTGTGTATTTTATTAGAGACAGGGTCTCACTGAGTTGCTAAGTGCCTCGCCATTGTTGAGGCTGGCTTTGAATTCGAGATCCTCTTGCCTCAGCCTCCCAAGTGCTGGGATTACAGGCGTGTGCCACTGCACCTGGTTTCTTCATTTCTTACTATAGTGATTTTGATTCCTTTGGGATCCCTGTTGCCTTTCCAACCACAAATTTCCAAGACTGAAAGTACAACAGTGAAAATGTTGTCATTCCCATTCATTTGGAATCTGTGAGTCTAGGCCCAAGCACCTGTGCTGTAGTGTTCCTCCACGTGACCTTATGCTGAAAGGCTGGTACTTGCAAAGCATTTCTGTTCACTCTGCCATCTCTCTATTATAACTGTCATCGTTGTATCAGAGAGCATCCATCCATAGGAGGAAAAGAGAAGTGGAGATACAAGATACAGACAAAACCTGGGAGTTTACTCCATTTTGGACAAGGTACTACATATTAAGATGGGCACTGCCTACTTGTAGCCAAATGATCAAGGCTTTTTATGGTTCAGAAGAGAAAATTTAGTTGGAACAGAACTTTGATACTTTTACATAGTCATGTGCCTCTTCAGTATTAGATAAGTTCTGCTAAATGTGCCATTAGCAAATGTCATTGTGGGAAATCACAGAGTATAGTTACAGAAGCCAAGATGGCTCTGATGTTCTGGGCATATAATCTTATGGGACCACAAGTGCAAGTGTGGCCTGTCATTGAAATGTCAAGTGGCACATGAGGGCACTAGGAAGCCTACACTAGATGAGTTTGTGAGCATTCAGTTTTGTATTTTAGGTCCTCAAAACAGATTCCTGGAGATAGCAAAGGCCAGTGACATTTAGCAGAACAGCTTTGAAAACCTCATTTTTCAGCTGACAATTCAGTATACCTGTTTTTTTTTTTTTTGTATATATTTATTATCTTCCTCTTGAGATTCTTATCATCTCCACTTTCCCTAAATTTTCTTGACATTATTTTCCCTCTCATGCCAGACTGAGCTCTGAAATGGGAATGTGTGGAGAAAAAGGGGCAGGCTCCAGGGGCCTTGGCAACACGATGGGAAAGTTTCTCTTTAGGGCTGATCACTGATGATTTCTCCCCTATCTGGAGAAGTGCAAAAAGACTCATGTTCAATTAAGATTGCAGGAGGGTTTGCACAGATCAGAGTCTAGGTTTTGTGGAAGAGAAGCAAGTTTGGGAAAACTCATGACCACTTTCAACTGTCTGAAGAGTTTGATGACCGGGGTCCACAGCCTAGCATCTCAGAGTACTGCCTGGATGTGGTGGTGGATGATGAAGTCCCAGGACCATCAGGTGAGGGTGTTAGAACAAGAAGATATTTGAAATAGTGATTGATAAAGAATAGGTAGAGAAGCCATGAAAGTGGACTAAGGAAGCCAAGATTGGGAGACGGAGAGGACAGAACATGGGACAAAGAAGTCCACATGGAAGGAAAACCTGCAGTAAAAGGAATTGGGTGAGGAGATAAACAGAGGAAAGGGGTGGAGGGCATGTAAGCAGAGCCACCCCCATGGGAGTGTGCATAATGAGGATGATTTTTGAGATACAGTGAGATAGGAAAATGGCAAGGAGAATCAGGGCAGATGGATATCAGCAAAGGGGAAACATGGAGCAATGGCTGAGGAGAAAGCAAGAGCCGAAGTGGTTTTGGTTTTCTAGCAGTGAAATGGGCTTAAATGGTGAAAAGCTGAATTCTAAACAAAGCACCTTTACTTGTGTTTCTTGATTCCGCCTGTGGACAGAACCCAGCCTCCCACCTCTGTCAACAAAGCCCATTTCTTGGTGAAACTTAATAAAGATGAATGTCTTCTCACCTTCGTGATATATGTGATTATGTCATCTGGACTGTTTCTTTGCTATCAAATGACACTGTTATTTCACAGGATTCAGGTTAATTGATGAAATTTCTTACCTGTGAAAAAGAACCTTCAATTGCTTTTCATACAAGAAAACAACAGAGAAGGTGGTGATCCTAAGCTAGAGACTGGAAACAGGAAATACAGGGAGGACACTGAAGGAGAAAACACTGGAAGCGTAGAAAGAAGAAAAAAAATTCTTTGGAATCTGTAAAAATCCTAATCTGAAATCCTGGAGAGGCTTCTCATCAGCCAGTGCCTTCCTGGTATTGATCCAAGGAGGGGGACTCACAGGGGAAGGTAGAATTTGCTAATTGAGCTTATCTTTCCCACAACTTCTAACTCTGCCATCTCTCCATCTTCCAGTTTTACATAAGAGTAGGGAATCCAAAGGGTTGTGATAAAATAGAAACATGTGAAGGGAAACCAAAGTACTGGAGCAAGTTCTGAGAAGAATGAGGTGAGAGGAAGAGCCAAATCTCTAAATAGATATGCACAGAGAGGAGCGAGCTACTAGTGCAGTCCCTCAACAAGTGCAGAAAGGCATCTTGGGAGATGGGAGCATCAGAGGATAGGGGAGCAGCTGGGGAAAGAAGCATATGAAGCAAAGTATCAGCCAGAGTAGAACAAAGCTAAAGAGAAGTGGCAACAGAGCCAGTGATGAAATGTGAATGGGATTGGCGAGAGTGGGAACCATGCTAAGGAACTAGAAAGGATGACATATGGAATGAACTGTAAACCACATGGATACTTTAAGGAAGGAACGGTAGTTAAGTAAGTGGAGCAACTGAAGAGGATCCATGAAGAGAGAAGACACTAAAAATAGGCCCTGTTGTCAGGCACGGTGGGGAACACCTATAATCCCAGTGGCTTTGGAGGCTGAAGCAGGTGGAACTCAAGCTTGAGGACAGCCTCAGCAACTTAGCAAGACTTTGTCTCATAATAAAAAATAAAAAGGGCTGGGGATGTGCCTCAGTGATAGAACACTGCTAAGTTGTTTTTTTTTTTTTTTTTTTTTTTTTTGGTACTGGGGATTGAACTCAGGGGCCCTTGACCACTGGCCACATCCCCAGACCATTTTTGTATTTTTTTTATTTAGAGACAGGGTCTCACTGAGTTGCTAAGTGCCTCGCCATTGCTGAGGCTGGCTTTGAACTCGCAATCCTCCTGCCTCAGCCTCCCAAGTGCTGGGATTACAGGCGTGCGCCACCGCACCCGGCCAACACTGCTAAGTTTAATCTCCAGTACCAAACAACGACAACCACTACCACCAAAAAAAAAAGGGGGGGGGGCACTGTGCAAATCAATCCTGATGCTTATCACCTGTATCAAGGTTAAATGCTACAGATTCAGACCACAAGCATCAGTACACTAACCATGCTACGGACAGCAGGTGCAAGCTCCCAGTCCATTTGCACCAGTCTCAGAACAAGTCCAGACTCGTATGTCCCAGATCTAAAACTCAATATGCTTGAAATTTAATTGCTGCTGTTGTCAAAGCCTATTCCTCTTCTAGCCTATTGGAATCACTCTACATTATCTGCCACAATCACCAAAGCAATAAGCAAGCCAGGCAACATATGTTCTTGTTTTATATTTCATTGCAGAAAAGCCCACAGCCTGCTATAAGAGGTATCAGTAATAGCATGACTTGGTTGTCCCCAATTCCCAGCTGGTAACCATGAATTTCCTTACTCCCCATTAGCACATTCCAGAAGAGGAGAAACACCTTCCTGAGAATGGACAAATAGCTCACCTTGAACCCAACTTTTAATGTGCATCCTTTGAATAAACTGCCCCATTCACAAAAATTCACACCTGCACCTATAACTCTTCCTTTAGTATCATCCCCTCTACAATAAGATGATGATGGTCCCCATTACATACTGTAACATCAGCAGGAAGCAGGGGCTCCATGGAAAGCACTTAATGCAGCTTGTGGATACCACATGCACCTATCAATGATGTCTACTCCTAGCTTATTGCTTTCCAAATTAGGACTGCAAATAAAACACAAAAATTCAAAGATTTTCCTTCTCCATTGGCTCCCCATTCTTTTTTTAAAAATTTATTTATTTGCTTTAGTTGTACACAATGCAATGCATTTATGTTTATGTGGTGCTGAGGATCAAACCCGGGCCGCGCACGTGCAAGGCGAGCGCTCTGCAGCTGAGCCACAACCCCAGCCCCTGGCTCCCCATTCTTATTCCTGTCATCAAAACAATCCTTTCTTGACCTCAACTCCTAATCCAGCTTCTAACCAATGTCTCTTTTCCCCTTTGTGTCAACACTTATTTGAAAAAAAAAAAAATAGGAGTAGGCCACTTTCTACTGCTCTCTCATAAATAGCTCCAGATCCAGCTAAACAAATTCTCATGGAATCAGAGAACCTCCCGGGGACTGAATCCCGTGGCCAGTTCTGTCTTTGGGCTTGACTATGAACAGCATCTGACAGGGTTGCTCCCCCACCCCAAAAAACTTTTCATTGCCTTGACTTCTGAAACTTCATGCTCCTGGTTCTCACTCTGGCCTTACCACCAGCCCCACCCAGTCCCTCCTTCTGTAGCAGACCTTGCAAATGGAAGAGTGCTGGGATCACACACTTGTCCTTCCAACACAACTTTCCATGTTGACTCCCAGCCTAGTATGTCTCCTGAAATCCCAAACACATCCTGCCCTGTTGCCATCATTGATATACCTCATACTAACAGAGCCAACTGAAAATGGCTAAAACCTAATTTGGCCTTTCCTCAAATCTGATTTTCTCACCATCACCCCACTCCCAGATTAATAGCAACCTAGTTTGCCTAGTAACTCAGGGAGCCTCTGAAGAGCTTTCCACATGGGGTCTGCATGATCAAATTAAAGCTTTAGGGGAAATACTCAAGGCAGAAAATGCACTTGAACCAGTGAAGGAAAGAAGTAGCAGCAGAGAAAGGGAATTTCCACAAGAGTCTGAAGAAACTGGGACAGAATGAAGGCTCTGGGAGGCAGGATAAAATGGGAATGAGAAATAAGGACACCTCTGCCAGAGATTTCTTTCTTTTTTTTAATATTTATTTATTTGTTTTAGTTGTACATAATGCCTTTATTTTTATGTGGTGCTGAGGATCGAACCTAGGCCACGCACATGCTAGGCGAGTGCTCTACTGCTGAGCCACAACCCCAGTCCCCCCCCCCTTTTTTTTGTTACCAGAGATTAAACTCGGGCACTTGACCACTGGGCCACATCCCAGCCCTTTTTTTGTATTTCATTAGAGACAGGGTCTCACTGAGTTGCTAAGTACCTCGCCATTGCTGAGGTTGGCTTTGAACTCATGGTCCTCCTGCCTCAGCCTCCCAAGTGCAGGGATTACAGGCGTGCGCCACCGCGCCCGGCTTCTGCCAGAGATTTCTATGGCACTGTCTCCTGTGCAACCCAGATCAACCAGCAGAGAGATACAAGACTCACTTAAGGGTGAGACCATCCCTTCAGCTGAGACAGGATTTATCCATGCACTGAGCAATAAACATAATATGTCCACAGGGCAACAATGTTTTGGTCATGTGCTGAGTCCTCCCTAGGCACTACACTGTCAGCTCGAGAAAGGACACATAAGGTACCAGTGGCAGAGACTTAAATATTGTCATGTGGGAAGGCTATTCACAATTACAACAAAGAAATCTTTAAAATCCAAAAGAAAAGAAACATCTCCACTATGGCCAATGTAAGTCAAGGAGTGTATGATATTTATAATTATTTGCTATAAATGCCAAAAAATAGGAGACACATATGTACTCTCATTTTAAGGATTTTTCAGGACCATGATGTCTACACATATGAACACAACAAAATCACTGGGTGCCAATTGCTACACTGTCTTAGTTGACCATATTTTTAACTTTTTTTTTTTTTGAAGGGGGTTACCAGGGATTGAAGTCAGGGGCATTCAACCACTGAGCCACATCCCAGCCCTATTTTTTATTTTATTTAGAGACAGGGTTTCACTGAGTTGCTTAGCACCTCACTGTTGCTGAGGCTGGCTTTGAACTCGCGATCCTCCTGACTCAGTCTACCAATTTTCAAGTTTGAACACTTATTTGACTCCTAAGGAATACTGTAAGCAAAAATGGAGAATAAACACCTGAATATAAAAACCCCCTGGATTTACTCATTTTCTGCTGCTCTTGGAAAACATGGAGGATTGTGGAAGCAGGTGCAGATCTGGGGATGGAAAATGCAAGCAGTGTGGTTATGAGTGACCTGGCCTGCCATGGCAGGGATCTCCTGCACAAAAACCTTCCCAGAAAGTCCCAAGGACCCCTTATGGGAGACTGTCCCATTAGACCTTCCCCACCTACATGTTTGTAGGGGTGAATGAGTGGGTGCGAGTCTCATGGTGAATGAACTTCAAATCCAGATGAAAACATTAGCCATCATTTAAATGTCAGCTAAAAAAGAATTCTGCTTTACAGCACTCATCTGTTTTCTTACTGACTCTTAACTATGTAAGATCACAGAATCCATAGGATTCTCTGAATAAAGGAATGCAATCAACATTGTGGGACATTAATTATAGAAATTTGGCACTGCTCAAGGGGATATTTTATTAAGAAACTTACTGTGACAAAGGTAATAACAGCAGAAGGCACGCTGGAGTGGAAGTGCCCACAAACAAACCCTGAAAACTTGGTGACACCTCCTCCCCCTTCCTCCCCAGGGTATCAAAGGCCCAGGGTCTTCCTTCATCGAAGGGGGTAAATAATAAGAAACTTTTCCTTCGCTATGCTGCATGATTCTGCAAGGACAGACCTGAGAGGGAGTCGGTCAAAGAACTGAGGTGCTGATGGAGTTTGAGTGACACTGGAAACACCAGATCATGGAGAGGAGGAAAGGAGGAGTGGTCTTGGAGGAGTGCAGAAGTCTCCACCATGAGCCTGGCGTCCTTTCATCCCCAGTACAAGGTGTCCTTAGAGATCTACCCACTGAGCACCTAAGCCAGTGCAGCTCACCTACACAACCCCATCATCCATCTCTCCTCAAGCCACCAAGCCCTTCCCTGCCTCACTCAGTAATGTCCTGCTAGGTGGTCCTGCACCCAGGACTGGCTCACCCCAGTAAGCAGACTCATGACATGTGCCTCACAGGGCTGCACAGCTCAGGCCCTGTGGCCCCCCTGGGGAATGGGAGCAAGTGGTTCCTGCCTGTCTTTACTACTCTTGAGGGGATCTGCATGCAGGCGATTCCTGAGGGCCCTTACTGGTCCCCAGGAGCACATGCACTAGCGTTTCAGTGCACCTGAGCTCTTACGTGACTTCTTGTGTTGCCATCCTAAATATTTTATTAAACTGAATAAATTATCTTTTTTATGAATTACCTTTTGAACATCCCATGTTAGGATGATGTGTTTTTCATTCGGCAGCAAAAGCTCTATAGAGCTGCAAACATTTCACGTGACAACCTATGAAACTTTCTCTGTTGTGGAAAAACTACAATTCTTCCTGATTTTGCCATTGTATTGATTTGTGTGGTACTGTTTTGATTTATGCCAAAGTATGTTTTTATGAGATGCACCATCAGTATGAACATATTGAATACAAACAGTCCTTACCACAGGAAGAATATAGTACTTTGGCTTTCTGCATTAAAATATCTCAAGGGAGCTGGACGAGTTGTATGTTCATTTAGTGTGGGTTATAACATCTTAGTAAATTGGCAGTATAACTGCATAGTTTAACCTTTTTTATGGACCTCACTTTATTTTCCCCTCATGCTTCATGTTTTTTCTTTGTATAGAAGACCACCTATCTTCCCAGCATCCTAGTCTTGGTGTAGTGGTTGTGGTCTGTTTTCCTCCTCCCTGGGAAGAATCTGTGGAAGAAGGGTGGGAAATCCACTAGGGGCAGGTCAAGCAGACCTTTTGCAAACCAGATTGAGGGTGGGGTGGGGTGAGTGAGGCTCATATCTGTCTTTGCACATGTAAATCAGACAAGCTGGGGTCACTCACTGCAGAGCACCACACACAGAACCAGATCTGGTACCTTAGCATGTCAAGCCTCCTGTAATCCTTATTCCCAAGTAAAAGTAAAATTGGCTAAGTTGTCACCACCATTTTATGGTGGGCCAGGATGACATCTAATTAAGGAGGGTGCCAAAGCTGGAGTGCAGGACTGGGCCAAGTCCTCACATGTTAAAAACAAAGGACTTGCCTTCTGTTACATGCTTTATGAAGCACTGTGTTAGTTACATTCACTTCTATTTTTTTTTTTTTTTTGGAGGGCGGTTCATGGGGATTGAACTCAGGGGCACTTGACCACTACGCCACATCCCCAGTCCTTTTTTGTATTTATTTAGAGTCAGGGTCTCACAGAGTTGCTTAGTACTTTTACTTCTTGAAGAAAGATTATCAGGTAATTAATGTTTCATTGAGTTTGTGTGTGTGTGTGTGTGTGTGTGTGTGTGTGTGGGGGGGAGAGAGACAGAGTTTTCTTTCTTTTTTTGTAGTGCTGGGGATAGAAGCCAAGGCCTTGTCCCATGTTAAGCAAGTGCACTACCACTGATCTACACTCGCAGTCCATGTGTGTGTGAAGTGATAACTATAAAAACTCACAGGCCCCAATCATTCCTGTCCAGTTAGAGTGCTTGAATCAAGTTTCCTACTGCCTCATACTCTGGACAGTAGAATAGGTAGAGAAATAGTTTTGATAGAATCATAGTGCCTTATGGGAACCCTAAATAAGAAAAGCATGCGCTTTAGGGTCAAACTTATGTTAATGAACTTGCAGCCCCCTAGACAAGGAATCTGAGACTTGTTCCCCTGATTCATGGAAAAACTATTGCCCTAGGATTTCTGTGAGGTTTCAAAGGGCCCCTTTGGTGAAGCTCAAAAAACCAAGCTTGGCATACATTAGTCACCTCCAAGGCCCCCTTTCTCTCCTGTTCGTTAGAGACAGTACCCAAAAGCTGGCTGGTAACTGATCCTGGCAGGAACCTCCCCTGTCTAGGTAATGACAATCATCAGTTCTGCTCAGAATCCTTGTTAGAGAGTAGTAGATGAGGAGGAATTGATCTTAGGTGCCTTCCCAAATGGCCTCTCAGGTTAAATGGTGATTGAATGGGCTTCAAGAAGAGCTTTTCTGTGACTTTTCCCTCTAGCAGTCGGAGGTAGAATTTCCCAGGGACCTGAACTCTATCTATAAAGATGGGTTCCCCCACCTGTCTGGGGTTACCCTTTTACAGTGTGAACTATATTTTTTTCTTTTCTTCTTCAAGTATTAGAGATTGAACCCCTGCTTT
This sequence comes from Tamias sibiricus, assembly GCA_025594165.1. Classification (NCBI taxonomy): domain Eukaryota; kingdom Metazoa; phylum Chordata; class Mammalia; order Rodentia; family Sciuridae; genus Tamias; species Tamias sibiricus. Next base: position 27,888,343 of record CM046674.1, read on the forward strand.
ATCACTGAGGTTAAAAAAAAATCTGATTTGCCATTCCCATCCACTTTTAAAGTTTTAATTTTGAGAGAGGGTCTCACTAAGATGCTGAGACTGGCCTCAAACTTGAGATCCTACTGGTTCAGCTCCCCAATCACTGGGATTATAGGTGTGCAGTCTTGCTGTAGGTTCTTTTTTGTGTGTGTGTGGTACCGGGGATGGAACTCAGGGGCACTCAACCACTGGGTCACATCCCCAGACCATTTTTGTATTTTTTTATTTAGAGACAGGGTCTCACTGAGTTGCTAAGTGCCTCGCCATTGCTGAGGCTGGCTTTGAATTCACGATCCTCCTGCCTCAGCCTCCCAAAGTGCTGGGATTACAGGCGTGCACCACCGCGCCCGGCTCTTGCTGCAGGTTCTTTAGGTGTTTCTCCTGCAGGTCTGAAGTAATGCCTGCTTTTATACCTGCCATTTAAAATCAACTTGTGACATAGCATTAATCCTTTTAAATGACAAAACAAGGATACTTTTTTATAATACTGTTGGTCAGCTTTTCATTGCTGTTACATAATCCCTGACAAGCACAATTTAGAGGTGGAAAACTTTATTTGGGGTTCATGATTTCAGAGGTCTTAGTCCATGGTCTCCCAAGCCCATGACTCTGGGCCCAAGCGAGACACCATGGCGGTAGGGCCTGGTGCTCAGTACATGGCAGCCAGGAAGCAGGGAGAGTGGGCTAAGGCGCCAGGGACAAAATATCAAACCCAAAGGCATGTGACCCCAGTGACCTATTTTCTCTAGCCACAGCTCATCTGCCTACACTTAACACACAGTACAGCAGTCCTTTCAAAATATTAATCCACTGCTTAGATTGCAGCTCTCACAATCTATGTAATCATTTCACCTGTGAACATTGTTACTTGATCTAATGAGCTTTTGGGGGACCCTCATATTCAAGCCATAACAAACATTAAAATACAGCACTCCAAATCTCTGTTCCACTTTGACCTTGGGCACTTAAATAGTACAAGTCTTTTTTTTGTTTGTTTGTTTTTTAGTTGTTGATGGACCTTTATTTTATTCATTTATTCGTACGTAGTACTAAGAATCAAACCCAGCGCCTCACAAATGCCAGGCAAGTACTCTACAACTAGGCCACAACCCCAGCCTGGTGTAAGTCTTTGGTCAACCCCAACAACTACACTTGACTCATGCCAGAATAGAAAGAAAAGATAAAACCTATTTACTTAATAAGATTTCTATGACAATATGGGTTTGTCATAAAGAAATTGATGTGTCCTAAAACTAACAATGGGATTTATTTCCTTCACGGTTTGAGACCTGAAGATCTCAGGACTTTAAAGAATTCTCAGAGCTGGGCATAGTGGCACACGCCTGTAATCCCAGCACTTGGGAGGGTGAGGCAGGAGGATCGTGAGTTCAAAGCCAGCCTCAGCAATGGCAAGGCACTTAGCAACTCAGTGAGACCCTGTCTCTAATAAAATACAAAAAAGGATTGGGGATATAGCCCAGTGGTCGAGTGCCCCTGAATTCAATCCCTGGTACCAAAAAAAAAAAAAAAACAGCCGGGCGCGGTGGCGCACGCCTGTAATCCCAGCACTTTGGGAGGCTGAGGCAGGAGGATCGCGAGTTCAAAGCCAGCCTCAGCAATGGCGAGGCACTTAGCAACTCAGTGAGACCCTGTCTCTAAATAAAATACAAAAAAGGGCTGAGGATGTGGCCCAGTGGTTGAGTGCCCTGAGTTCAATCCCTGGTAACCACACACACACAAAAAAAAAAAAAAAAAAAAAAACCCACAAAAAGAATTCTCAGAAGGGGCCAGGGTTTTAGCTCAGCCTTGGAGTGCTTACTGAGAACATGTGAGGCCCTGGGTTGGATCCTCAGCACCACATAAAAATAAATAAGATAAAGGTATTGTGTCCTACAACTAAAATATAATATTAAGAAAAGAATTCGCAGAAAAACAAGTATCCAAATTCCTGAACAATCACCTGGCCAAATTGGTAGACAGCAGTGGCAAATGCTAAATGCATAGCTATCCATGCATACAGGATAATCCCACTATATATTTTAAGACAAAAATACACTCTTACAAAAATACCACAATGATAAAACCATTTATAGAATAACTGCCTCTAATCCAAAAGGGTGTTTAGAAGAAAATTAAAATGTAAAATAAGATGAACAAGTACACTGACAGGGACATGCTCTTAAGATAGGGCAAAAATCAAGGCCCACATAGTCCATCAGGTTTTCGTTAGAGAATGTCAGAATGGTGTTGGGCAAGTCAGGGAGCCTTTCTGTGATTTGCTTTCCTTGTGTGACATTAGAGACCCACAGCTGTAGGTCCTAAGTAGTTGATGATTGTTGTCAACCTCTCTGGACTCAGCACCTGCCACTGGACACCTGGATGGGTAGATCACACCTCTGACCCCCCTGCAGTACTTCCTTGAGCCAACAGCACACCTGCACTCAGCACCTGATGCAGGTGTGTCAGATGCTGTAGAACATAGGTCCTTGTCCAAAAGCTGGAATAGGGACCAACATGGAATGAGCCAGCTGGGAACCAAGATAGGGTGCCAGATCAGGATGAGAAATAGAAAAGAAAACCAGGCTCTGGAATAAGGATTTCCAGATGGATGCTCTCATCTGTGAAGGAGTGGAGAGGGGCCAACTTGGGGAAAAAACTACAAGAACAGGTGAATTTGGAGACACTAGCAGCGCTCATGGTTCATCTCCAATTGTCACTTACTGCTG